>CAJQUW010000926.1:0-470032 GCA_907163375.1 Prostheceraeus crozeri | reverse complement strand
GGAAGTGTGATGCATTTATCCGATTCGCCACCATCAGAGGTGTGATGTGATTATCCGATTCAATAGCTTCGGACATTTTGATTCACACTTATCCCATTTTTCCCGCTAGCCTCGGAATGTTTGCATGCGATTTATGCGATTCCCGGCCTCAGAGGTGTGATGTGAATTATTCCCATTCGCACGCCTCAGAGGTGTGATGTGATTATCCCTTGTCGCCAGCTCGAGAGGTGTGATGTGATTATTCAGATTCGGTTAGCTCGGAATTTTGGTTTCCACTTATCCCATTCCCTAGGTCAGAGGTGTGATTTGATTGTCCCTATTCGCCAGCTCGGAAGTTTGATGCGATTATCCCGTATTCACCGGCTCAGAGGTTATTGATGTGATTATCTCATTCAGACGCTTAGAGGTGTGATGTTTGAGTTATCCGATTGCTTCACTCAGAGTGTGTGTGATGCGATTATTCCCGATTCGCCAGCTCAGAGGTGTTATGTGATTATCCGTGATTCCGCTAGCTCAGAGGTGTGATGCGAATTATCCGATTCGCCAGCTCGGAAGTATTGATGCGATTTATCCGATTTCGGCCAGCCTCGGAAGCTGTGATGCGATTATTCCGATTCCGCCACCTCAGAGGTGTAATGTGGAGATTATCTTATTCAATAGCTCGGAAGTTTGATTCACTTATCCCTTTTGCCAGCTCGGAAGTGTGATGCGATTATTCCTATTCGGCTAGCATCAGAGGTGTGCTATGCGATTTTTCCTATTCGCTAGGTCAGAGGTGTGATTTGATTTGTCCTATTACGCCAGCTCGGAAGTTTGATGCGATTATCCGATTCGCAAGTCGGAAGTTTTGATTCACTATATCCCATTCGCTAGCTCAGAGGTGTGATGAGATTATCCGATTCGCTAGCTCGGAAGTTTGATTCACTTATCCTATTCGCTAGCTCAGAGGTGTGATGCGATTACCCTATTCGCTGGCTCAGAGGTATGATGCGATTATCCGATTCGCCAGCTCGGAAGTCTGATGCGATTATCCGATTCGCCAGCTCGGAATTGTGATTCACTTATCCCATTCACCGGCTCAGAGGTGTGATTTGATTGTCCTATTCGCCAGCTCGGAAGTTTGATGCGATTATCCGATTCACCGGCTCAGAGGTGTGATGTGATTATCCCATTCGCCGGCTTAGAGGTGTGATGTGATTATCCGATTCGCTCGCTCAGAGGTGTGATGCGATTATCCGATTATCGCTAAGCTCATAGGCAGGTGTGATGCGATTATCCGATTCGCCAGCTCAAAGGTGCGATGTGATTATCCGATTCGCTAGCTCAGAGGTGTGATGCGATTATCCGATTCGCCAGCTCGGAAGTGTGATGCGATTATCCGATTCGCTGGCTCGGAAGTGTGATGTGATTATCAGATTCGCTAGCTCGGAATTTTTTTCACTTATCCCATTCGCTAGCTCAGAGGTGCGATTTGATTGTCCTATCCGCTAGCTCGGAAGTTTGATGCGATTATCCGATTCACCGGCTCAGAGGTGTGATGTGATTATCCCATTCGCCGGCTTAGAGGTATGATGTGATTATCCCATTCGCTAGCTCAGAGGTGTGATGCGATTATCCGATTCGCTAGCTCAGAGGTGTGATGCGATTATCCGATTCGCCAGCTCAGAGGAGTTATGTGATTATCCGATTCGCTAGCTCAGAGGTGTGATGCGATTATCCGATTCGCCAGCTCGGAAGTGTGATGCGATTATCCGATTCGCCGGCTCAGAGGTGTGATGCGATTATCCGATTCGCCAGCTGAGAGGTGTGATGCGATTATTCTATTCGCTAGCTCGGAAGTTTGATTCACTTATCCCATTCGCTAGCTCAGAGGTGTGATGCGATTATCCGATTCGCTAGCTCGGAATTTTGATTCACTTATCCTATTCGCTAGCTCAGAGGTGTGATGCGATTATCCTATTCGCTAGCTCAGAGGTGTGATGCGATTATCCTATTCGCTAGCTCATAGGTGTGATGTGATTATCCGATTCGCCAGCTCGGAAGTTTGATTCGATGACATCGAATGTTCACTTACACGGTAATGAGAAAAAATGTTGAAGAAATTTGAAAAAGATCTTTTGAACATATTTAAATAAAACTTGCATATTCGCATTTCTTACACCGCAAGGATTCCGACGACACCCAGCATGAACATTTTTGATGAAAATTTGAGAATACAACATTCTCAGTCAAAAGAGTCAAGATTTTGTGATAACTTCATGATGTCATTAATTTTTTCCTAGTTCACCTATTGTGATGACCAGTGTATCAAAAGAGAACTCAGAAACTACTCGTTGTCCGTTCTGTCTGATTCACTTTCATACTCACATCTTTTCTTATTGAGAAAATGCGATTTGTAAATTGCGTGATTTTCATATTTTGTGCACTGCTCATCAAATGCAATAACAGATGCATGCATACAATAAACAGAGTCATGTGGCAGATCAAAATGAAGTTTGTGCTCAAATAGTTGAAAATAGCAATTTGATTTCAAACAATTATTGATCATCTCTAGTTACATGGAGATAGCGGTGCTGCCTCAGGTGATATCCACCTTAAATGGGTAGACGCCCTCAGGTCTGTCAACATCCGGATTGAAGATGAAATCATTTTTGAAACATAATACACTTCTTCTGACTTGGCGGTCACAGTAAAGCCTCCGTTGTGAAAGAAAATGGAAGAGATCACCTGATATGCCATGACAACGGCGAACTGAGCTGAAAGGAACTGAAACTAAACTGATACGTGGAAAGCCCTGGAGTCTGTCAGCCCTATTGAAACGGTTCCACTTCGATGATATAGCTTATGTACATCAAATGATTTTCTCATTCATCACCGACGCTGATCAACTGCTCTTCAACTCCTCCGTGTAAGTCGCTTTCAATCTGTAGAGAATTCTAAGAATTTTCAATAATTGATAAATCGAATGATTTTCATCAAGATCATTAAGTTATAAGGATCAAGAATGATTTCAATTGACTTCTTGTTGTAATTACTATTCATTTCTACATTCTAGACAATGTCATTTCCCATTTCCAGTATTCCAGTTTCCACACAAGGCAATGGCCTGCCTTTCTGTGTATAAAAATTAATTATCGCGTCCTCTTGTTCACCGTTCTGTCTAATCTATAACTTTTATTGATTAAGGCCTAACTTCTATTCAACTGAAGCTAATTCGAAGTAAAATCATTTTAAATAAAAGTTTAATTTTTCAGAGATGGGTGCATTTCGAAAATTGCAAGTCTGATTACAGATTGCACAATTTGAATAAGAAAACATATATTCCGATAAGTAAAACTTTCTTAAAATCGAATTTCATCTTTTTAAAGTTAGTTAATCGAAGTTTATTTCAAGAGATGTTGATAGCACAGCAATATTTCTATGGAACCACATTTTTGTCATCATCTCTGATGGTTGGAAATGTTGAGCTACATGCAGTCATTTTAATCTCAATGTAAAGGCTATCCGAGTTTTCAAAATACCCTAATGTAGCATATGACTGTGGCATACTTCTCGCCATGTGTGATAGTCGTGCAGGCTCCACAAAAGGTCTGGACGCACGTATATAATTTTGAAGTTTCCGGATATATTTTGCAGTATTTCTAAGTTTTCGAACAAAATTTAACGTCACAATCATAGATGAGAAAGTGAAAAGAGCATTTTCCCAATGTCAGATGAGTTGTTATGTAATGATTTTGCGTAACATGCACTGGTAGGAAATCTTACACATTATCCCTCAGAGACCTGAGCTTTTTCACACCCTCTGAGACCTGAGGGGGGTCCAGTGGACCCCTTTATCATATTCTTAGTTTACCTGCTTAAATTGATATCAAAACATTAGGAAAGTTGATTTTAAGTAAAACAATGATGTTTGCGTGTAGCAGGTCGGTACAACGAATCCCTTGAGTGACTTTCAGACTTTTCAGTAAACACGTGCGAAAATATAATGTTTTTGTAAGTCAACCACATTTAGTACAGCATAATTTATACTAGGAGGCGGCTTTACGATATTTTGTGTCACCATACAGCCTCAGATAGTTGATTTTGATAAAATTGATTTAATTCATGCAGCTAATCCTTTCCATTTGTACATTCCTTCAAATTTATCCAAAGCTATCAGAAATACATGTAGACCTAAAATGAGTCAAAATTGCTGTACTTCTAGAACCAAAAACAGCTGTGGAGATCTCAAACTTATCATTACTGCTGTGAAAAGTTTGTCATCAATCAGTTTTTGGTGCTCAACTATGAATATAATGATATCTTTCATTTCGGACATCGATTATGTCGAGTTGTTCATATAGGCCAACCAGTCACGCGAGATCATGTGCGAAAGCAAAATATTCACATTTTGCGATCTTCCAACACATTGCACATCTACGAGCATGATGCAAACAATGAATAAATGACTTTCACTCTTTATACACCATCGTGGACATGTTCGAAATCTTGTGAAAAGTTTTTTCCATCGAAAAAAATTTTGTGATGGAATTTCTACACCCTCTGTGACCTAAGGGGGGTCCAGTGGACCCCCTTGGCCTATCTGGCATACTTCTACTGATTCAATTGAAATGAAATAACACATGCACATTCACTGTCAGAAATGATGATTTTGTATGGGCTTGAGTGGTTGATATATCGTCAGCGTAAAAAATGAAATGGAAAAATGTGGCTCCGGGGTCCACTGGAACCCCCTCAGGTCTCTAAGGGTTAAATGACGGCAGGTATATGCACTATGTTTATCTATCCATCTTATGAATCTCAATGATGTGCTATTAATAATCAATGAGTTCTGCTTCATTAAGAGTTGAGATGATTTTGCATTCACTTTTTTCAGGTATATTTGGAAGGAAGATTGAATTACTGGAAAATGGCAGCTGCACTTGGTAAGTTCCTTCAATTTGGTCTACTCAAAGGGGGTAGTTTCTCAAGTGCTCTCAATCATGGCGTCATAATGGTGCATGAATAAATCAATAAACCCGTCTACACTGTAAACTGTAGGGCACTAATTTAGGCACGAAGCCGAAATTTCGTGCCCGTTTGCGCCTAGTTAGTGCCTTTCTAGTGCCTCGAAGCACCAGTAGGCGCCACTAGGTACTAATAGGCACCAAACCAAATATTTGTTTATCGAATGAAATCGAAGGAAAAATCTATGCGCACAAAATCGGCACTATGAACTTCATGCCTACTCGTGCCTTGTGTTGGTTAGAATTGATGCCTAAATTTCGTGCGTAATTCAAGAGAAATTTCGTGCCCTAGAGTTTACAGTGTACCCTTCGCCCACCTTTAATCCTTTTCATGGGTAAATTCCGCAGCATGGGTTACATATCAATTTATTGCATATTTTATTATATTGGATTACGTGATCAATTTAGAATGCTATTGAAAAACCTCAGAATGGAATGGAGTGGCTTCTCATGGTCAATGTTTTCACAATATCATAATACTAAACTATCAATAGTCCTATTGTTTTCAATTTGAGGTTTACCTATTGATTGGTGTGATCAAAAATGCATTTCCTGTATGAAGGATGTTTCGATGCTAACTGATGATCATGGTAATTCACAAGTATAAATCAGTCATCTGTTATTGAAAGACTGATTTTTGTTGCTATTGTATCTCAATGGCTTTTATTACCTTGATTAACAATGTGTGTGCGCCTCATATTTTGAAAAGATTTAGTGATTTGATTGAAAATAGGCTATCGTGAGGATAATAGATTGCTTACATCAAATAAAAGTTCAAAGTGTGAAGTTTTGGATCCGTAATTTTGATAGTTGATGACATACTTTTATAAGTAGTATGATGACACCTATGTATTTTAGGCTGGAAAGACGTATGCCTCTCAGCTCAGATCGAAGTTAGAAACAAGTGCCTGACATTCCCCCCAGACAATGACTATGAAATTGCCTGAAGTTTTATCAGTTTCCTTAAATTTCCTTGATTTTTCCCTCAAATTTTCTATGCTCAAATGACAACATGCCTACTAAATCATAAAATGTAGGGAGCATGAATGAAATATAATCATGTAATTATAATCGAATGACGTGATATTCTAGAAATCGAGAAAAGGATCGTGTCCTCAGTTAAAAGACCCAACATGATCGCCAGATCAATACCCGGTGTGGGTTTTTAGGTCGCGCAAACCCCGTCTACAGCATGTACAGTTCATTTGTGCATTTTCGAACAAAAGTTGGGTCTTCGCAAGATGTAAAAGAAATATTCGTTGAGAATCATGACGGATATTCGGTGTCCTGCGCCCTCTGAGGTGGGTAGCAACGGATAGAATAATTTCGTTGCCCTGTAAACATTGTGAATTTCGCCTGGAAGCTTAGAGGATTCATGGAATGAAAGCTCCTGGAATTTTTATTTCGAAAACAAAGAGATTCTTGCTCCTGCTAACTACTTACGTTATTCATTATTCATTGACTTTTAAGCATTATTTTCTTTACAGGAGTTTGGAAAGTTATTATCTCAGCAGAAAATGTATCTCTCGATAAAAATTTCCTATTTCCACCGAACACAGCTTTGAGCCAAGTAATGTATAGTTGGAAACGGCATTTTGGCGTTTTTGGCAATTATGTCTTCAAATCTGACGACAAAAAGGAAGAGTACGACATCGACTTTTCACTGAATGACATTGGTGAATTGAAGGATGATACTAAAACGGTCTTATTGAATGTAGTTTTGTCTGATCTTCCCACACCTGCGACCACCCGGAACATCTATGTCCTCTGTAACGGGCGTTATAGACACTGCCGCGTCAAACCCTTTCAACGCTTGAAGAACATTGTTCCGAATTCAAGAGGACTGACTTTTCAGTTTAACGGGGAAGACCTGCAAGCCAACAAGACAATTCGTCAACTGAAACTTCCAGAGAACGCTGTCATTACAGTCACGAAGTCAGTGTGTGTTGAAGTGTCAGAAGGCTCGCGGAAAGCTGGACAAGTAGGATCTGTGAAGCTTCCTGTCCAAGAAGGCTCGTACGCGTGCCATTTGAAGCAGGAACTAAGGAAGTTCGAGAAAGAAGACTTCTTTTTGAAGTCGAAGGACACGATCCTATGTCATGATGAATTGTTGGACTTCAAACAGCAGTTGGATGTGTGCAGACCAGAATATCAAGTGTCCATTGATGAACAGACATACAGATGGAATGCTAAAGGTGGGAGAATGGTTTTCGAGGAGTTTGCCGCTTACCTCGCAGAGGAGTCAGGCATTTCTAGACGGGAGCTATTGAGATATCTCTACACTTGTCGTGGATGCGGACGCCGCATTCAAAAGCAGGAGCAGTCAAGCCAGCAGTTGAATATCGAGTGCTGTCCAGTTCGTTCGATGAATTTGAAGGTGGAGACGAAAATCAGTGCATGAAAGTGAGTTATAATCGTGATTATTTCCTGTGTTTTGGCAGATTACCTTTTAGTCTAAACTTTTTTGTGCAGTTATATGATCTTTTTACTCGATTTTATGAGAAGACGATGACTATTACTATTACTTATATTTACTCAAATTTTAGCTCAAAGTCTCCAACTGTGTGTGTGTTTCAGATGTTTAATAATCTTCGATCAATACAAATTTTGCTTTTCCTAATGAAGCACATTACATCGTGATGGCCGGAATGTGGTAGTGTTTCACTGTTTGAGCTAGAAAATGCTGTACTTGTAGAATAGAGGAAAATATAAATGACAATTATTTTAATTTTAAGATAAATGCACGACATTTTTGACGGCGCATTTGCATGTTTTTTCATGCAAATTAGTTTGCAAACGAACAAACATTGTGATGCAGAAACTGCATGCTTGTTGCTACATGTAAGTTCAAGTTGTGTAAAGGTTCTAATGCATTTTCGTAGACCTATACGTTGCATTTGTATGTAATGCGAATTAAATTTTCCAAGTATTTATCAATCATGCAATCATTTTGAATGTGGACAAAAGATGATCGAATCGGGAAGATTTCCTCTTATAGATTCGGCAGTGATGAAAATAACTGCAATTAATTGTCATTTAATTGCAATTAATTAATTGATTGTTTAGAAAAATAGGCACCAATTAAACGGCAATTAATTTTTTCCAATCCCTGTGCATGATTGGACCCAATCCAATCAACAAATCAAATATCAACCAACAGTGATCATGTTGAGGATGTATGAATATACGTAAGGTTTTGCCTATATACAGCGGCAAGATTGCATGTGCAGCTAAAACTTGATTGAACTCAATAAATGTCACATTTAAACATGAAACCCTTGAAATATGACGAGAAAAGTTGGTATAAAACCTGGAATGGACCTAGTAAAACTTGAAATGGCCATAGAAAATGCGGGGTTTTGGTCTTGGAGCAGCTGCTTGCAACGTCCAGTTGGGGATAATGTCACTTTCAAAGTTGCATTTTGTCATTGTCTTTGAATCCATTCAGATCATGGCCTATGTTTGATGATTTGCAAGTGATGTGGACGTCTAAACAACACAATTGAGTACGAACAGACACAATGCGTTTAGTAGAACAGATAGCAGGTCTCCTACAATCTGCTATTCATGTCATCAGATGATTATAAGTCGAGGACTCTTCTCGAATTATCTAACGCATATGAGACACGTGGCGGAAAGCAGATAAAGATCATTTCAACAGTATAGAAGGCTAAAGGTCCTTTCCGAATGCGTCATCACAATCACTTCTTTCAAGTGTGCATCTCAATTTTTACACATCAGAACTTAAACTGTTTTCTAGCCTTTTAGAATTACATGTATTTAGTTATGTATGTACAATTGCTCTTGTACGTACGGAATACGTGTATAGTACGTTGTAGGCCTATATGCAATACTGTACTGAAATGTATGCAGCAGTGACATCAACCAGCTTGCTGCTAGGGGACTTTCACATCGATGGATGGTGCGCTCCGCATTCATGTGATAGTGGAACTCGAGACTGGGTGCACTATTGCTACAAAAGGAGGCCAACACCGGTGGAGAGAACGCCCTGAAGCCACGTAGTGACATTTGACTATTAAAGTATACGTACATGTGCTGTATAGTGCACTGAATCTTTAATCTATTCATTTCAAAACACGAAAATGACTTTGTAAGTATAAATCATCATTTGAAATGAAAATGAAGAAACTCGAGTGTCCGCGAAACAACGAAATTTCGCGATTTTGATAAAAAATGAAATATTTTATGAACACCCGCGATACAGCGAAGCCGCGAAGTAGGAGGGATTACTGTAATTGGTAAGAGGATTCGAGGAACGGTTTTGGAAACATGCGTCTTGCCAGCATTTACATGCGGATTAGAAACGATGTCACTAACCGAGCTGAGGAAGGAAGTAGGATTGAAGAAAACGGAGACACAGGAAGTGGTGGAAGAGAGACTGAGGTGGGCTGGACATGTGGTAAGGATGGGAGATGAAGGGTTAGTGAAACAAGTGGAAGAGATGGATGACACCATGACAAGAAGAAGGGGATGGCCAAGGATTGGCTGGAAGGACTGTATCAGGAGAGACCTGGAAATCACAGACGAAGACTGGAGAACTTGGAAGGAGAAGGCGAAGGACAGATTGAAATGGCGGCAAATTGTTAAGAAGGCGTCGATGGATGTGATGGAGAAGATATGAAGTGACTACTGACTGTGACTATGAATATCGTGTTATTTTTACGTGTATGACATTTCCCCCTACCCCTTTTCAAGGAAAAATGGGGTGATATCTAGTCAATTCAGTCTCGAGATTACAGTGCCGAGCTCTCGACTATTCTAGGTTAGATTTATTACACATACACTTAATAAAAGAAAATGATTAATGTCAGATTGAATTGCTTGTTGGGACATTAGGTCAACTGTTGACACCAAATGTGTTACTATTCCCATGCCCAGATATTAAATACCATAGAGAAAGATGATTTGAGTTGGTTGTGCCATGTCTCATGAAATACAATTAACCGGACGTAAGCCAGAACATTACTTTGTTAAGTTGATTTATGATTAAGTTGCTCTGAAATCATTTGCTGATGGTCAGATACAGTATATTGACTCTATATAGGTACATACTATGAGTAAAGGTTAAGTGCGTGCATACATAGTTTCATCAAACTTTCTATGGTAATAGTCCTAACGCATAGTTTTGAGCTTTTGAATGTGTCATTTTTTATCAGGGTGTCCACGCTCCCTGGAAAACCTGGAAAATGAATTTTACCCCGGAAAACTCCTGGAAATTTTGAAACTAATTAAAACTAATTGCAAGTTGTTGAAGTCACACTTTCTCTATAGTTGAAGTGTTTTCTATTTTTTCAGATTTTACTCTTCATATCTCTACTTATTTGTTACAAATATAGCCTTCATTCGCATACAATTTTTTTGTTTTTAGAATATTTCAGTTACTGGAATCTCCTATCATTACGCATACAACATCAATGAGACTGAACTGCAGTTGTATGGTTAACTATGAACTGTTGTCGAACTCCTAATTGTTGTACAGTATGGTGAATTAGTAGCTGTGAATTCCCTCATAAACGCTGCGCGGCATAGTGAACTAGAAGTTGTAAATTCACTCATTAACGTCGTGTGGTATGGGGAACTAGGAGCCGTAATCTAGGATTAATGCTATTACACACTTGATTGCCATGTGGCAGAATCTACTGACGCAAAATGGTGCTAAACCTATAAACTTCATTTAGGCACCAGACTTGTTCCGATTGATTCGAGGCTAATATCGAATATTTTCAAGGACATTTCAAGTAGGATTTTAATATGTAGATATATTATTCCCGACAAGTCGTGTGCCAATGAGCTTTCCTCGGTCAATTCTTCTCTGTATCATTCTCTTAAGCTGATTGTGATTACTCTCATCCATATTAGGGATGTCAATCCCGGAATCCTTTTCTAATCCCGGGATTACAATCCCGCTTCCATCTCAATCCCGGGATTATCCCGGATCACACCCAGCTCTTCTGATCTGAGAAAAAGATGGTCTTTGTGTAAAGAAAGCAAAGCTTGTTGGACACATGTCTGAAGCTTTAAGAATCTTTCCAACATATCATACATACTGTTCCAACGAATACGAATATCGCGAATCAGAACAAGTTCATTGCCAAAAGATTCCTTCACGAAAACCTGCAATTTGTCGTTTGCAACAGGTGAATTTCGGAATAAACTCACTATGCGACGAACTTTCTCAACACAGTCTTTGTAAGAAGGCGACAAGGGTGCGATATCATCACTGGCTTCTTCCTCTTCTGAATCTCTTCGTCCGAATCAGTCACTTGAACACTAGATGAAAGATATCTGTCATACATGGCATCACTAACAGATAGGTGAATGCCATGTGACAAGCACAGTTGATGCTGTACATTTGCTAGCTTACCCACAGCTTTCATAAGACTGGCTCCATCCGTGCAGAATGCGATGATGTCCGTCAATTCTAGGTCATGTTTAGAGAGACGTGTTTTAATAAGTTCAAGGCACTTATCAGCAGGCATCGATTCAAAGATTCGGACGAGAGCAAGACAGTAGAACACACGGCCTCCATCGGCCTCCCAATAGTCGTGGAGATTGATGTTGATGTAGCGTCGATTATTGATAGATGTCCATTCGTCGAATGTTATAGAAAACTTTGCATTGTCCGCTTTTCGAGAGTTAATACGTTTCTTTACGAGGTCAGACACGGAAGTTTCGAAGTTGAACACCGCGATCTTCTGGATTGTCGATCTTGAATCCGGGAAGCGACCAAACTTAGATTTGAAGAGAAATCTCAAGTCTTGTGACGTCGCGAGAGTGTTAAATGACATATTGTCTTTCGCAGCCATACGTGCTACTCTAAATTCCAGTGACCTCTCGTCAAGTGGCTTGAAATATTTCGAACTAGATAGCTGTGCAGGATCATTCAACTTCTGCTTCTTCGGTGGATGCGGTGATGATTCGCAGCTCTCATCTTGCATGTTAGATGATGCTGACGAATATGTTGAAGTCCTGTGAACTGACTTGAGATGAGTATGCAATCCTTTGGTTGAGCCACCCGTGCATTTGTTGACCTTTGGACATTCACGACAACGCGCAGACTGCCCATCTTCAGCACGCAAAAAATGTGCCCAAACTCCGGTCGATTTGTACTCCTTATAGTTCATGTCACAAATAGCATAGGAATCCTGAAAGGACGTGAAGTCGACGGATCGTAATTTAGGTGATGATGAACTTCACATTTTGTTCTTAGCTGCATCTCACTGTTATTGGTCGACACTCGACTCGACGCACTGTTCAACGCTAAGGGAAAACATCGCTGCCTTTGTAGCGTCATGCTATTGTTCTGTGCTTATAATCTGGTGATCGTTGACATTCCTAGAGAAAAGAACGCATCGTCTCCGTCACGTGATAAACTTTGATGGGTTTTCTCTTCTTTGCTGCGTTTGACAACACCTGTCGTATTGGGTCATCAATTCCACGCGCCCAGGAAACTATCCAGAATTGAATGCTGTCAATTGATAATGACAATATCAACACAAATGGTCACACTCGACTCCTTGCTTGTAGTCTTTCGGGATCTCGGGACTGACATCCCTAATGCATATGCAGCAGAACAACCATTATGTTCCTCTTTCTGGCTCTTGGTCTTCCACATTCCACGGATTCACACAGCAATGCTACAGTTCAAATGATCATATCTGAATGACGACGCTCTGACCTTCACCTTGTTGCATTTCATTATAGAGTGGACTTTACAGATATTACGTTAATTGTTACATTTAATTGCTAATTCTTATATTTTTCGTTATTGATTGTTATACTCTTTCTCTATTTTGTTCACCTCAATCCGCAAGCTTTGAATTTGTTACGAGCGATTGTATTTTCATTTTATTCTAGAAATATAATGTAGCCGTCTGATGCATATACATGTGTTGCTATTTTTTATTTGGAATCAGCTGCGCATTAAAAATTCAACCAATTTCACACCACTTCAAATTTTTTTCGTCAATGATATTAATTTTATGGTGTGTAAGCTCCTTAGACACAGAACTTTGGGTGGATTTTTCCGGAATTTTTCTTTTAAATTTGAAGCGTGCATTTAAGCAAAATTTCCTTGTAGAAAGTCCGGAAATTTTCGTTCAAATTTGACGCCTGATTTTTGGTAAATTTCCCTGGAAAACCTGGAAAGTGAATTTTAGCCTGGTAATCCTGGAAAACACCTGGAAATTTTCATTCAGATTTGCGCAGACACCCTGTTTTATATTTTTCTTCATTTATCTGAGAGAAATGCGTCACTTTTTGTACTTGGTGCGCTTGACAGCCTGTGTATCTAGAACTCAGCGTATTTCGATGAGAATAAAATATTTGGAAGTCCACACAAAATTCTATCATCGCCATACAGGATGCCTTAAATGACCATCAGCAATAGCAAGAAGTCGAGTTGATTAATATTTTCCATTTGAATGACTGACAATGTGACGCTTTAGATGATCTATTTATTTTAATACTCAGCATATACTTACGAGCTTTCAAATCAATTTGCTCTGCATGTATATGATCTTAGTAGGCCCCTAGTTTGAGGTATTTTCTATTTTGGAATCATACAGCTGAGGAGACATGTAAGGGGTTTTCTCATCTCTCAAAGTCATTAATTTTCATTCTGAGAAGTGCATTTTATACGTATCCAAAAGTTTTGATCTTTATGGCATTTGTTTTCGCCTCACACGTAACATACATGACCGGAAGCAAAATCTTCTATATTCACAGTGAAATCATTTTATTTGTATAAATAGTCGGGGAGCCTGGGCCGAGTTGGTACTTGAGAAGAAGGCAAAGGTTTGAAGTATTGAAGTTGTGTGTAGTCATGTGCAAGTCACGAAAATGAGTTGCTGCCAGAGTCGGGTTGGGGCTTTAGGGCACTAGGGCCTACTTTCGGGCCCGAAAAAGGTTCAAAACATTTGAGAAGCAGGCAGGTCAAAACCAATGACAAAAGGTGACCTTGACGGTGCTGATATCGGGTTGATATATGACAGCAACTTTGAGTGGGACCTAAGGCCCGACAGCAACCCATTTTCGTGACTTGCACATGAGTACACACAACTTCAATACTTCAAACCTTTGCCTTCTGCTCAAGTATCAACTCGGCCCGGGCTCCCCGACTAAAAGCGAATAGGAATAGCTCATAACTAGGGGTAAAAAGTTGAAAACTGTACATTTGATGATTGTGATGTTTCTGTGATACTAGCAGCCTTGACATATCATAGTTAAGCAGTTTTTACCCGAAGATTTATTAAGCAGAACCTTAGATGCTTACAAGTTCTATTTACAGAAACTATTGTGTAGCGGCATTGCAATGAAGAAACAAATGATTTTTGACATTATCGTTGTGAAGATTCTTTCGACTCTTATACGACTTAAATCAACGATGCAGTTCGGAAATGTGGAACTGCGAAATGCAGCTAATTTGTGGTCGTCTGTCTTAAGTTTCATATTCAAGGTGTTCATTCTGCACTACTGTTCACTGTAGCCGATTCTACAAGCATGTCGTTTTATTCAATCTCGTGTGATACGCACTTCGAAAAGTACCGTTACCTGCATTTCAATGACATTTCGTAGCAGTCCAGTCCTTTTATTGCCATCATTGAGATTGTTTTGTATTCATTTCAGATGACAAAGCTGATGAATTGGTTCTCAGCTATCAAGAAAAGCTTAGTAAGGTTTTACTGGAATACGATGCACTAATGAGAAAGCACAATGATGCAGAAAACACGATATCACGTATGAGATCAATAATCGAGGGGTTGCAGGAAGATCTGTACAACGAAAAGACCAAGAGAAATGAGAGTGAAACAAATCGCCGAACATTGCAGGAAGCTCTGAATCGTTACACGAGTAAGTCCCATTAGAAAGTTCATCAAGGCATTCAGTTGCTGCACTGGACACTACTACAATTTCCCAATAATTGTTTATGGAAGTAATCGTACGATTATTTCATCGGAGCTTTTGTGTTGATTGACCACCGATAATGATCAATACTTCAATTTATTTCACCTTACCACTAGTACGTTTACTCCATTCTAAGTAGTACCAGGGAGTGCTAAAAATAGATGTGACTACCGGGAGGTTGCACGCGCGCTGAGTGAAGGAATAGCTGGAGACCGATGTTATTGTCTCAAGTCACCTTCATCTGTGATTGCTCGTTGTGGTAGAACAACACTTGAGGGCGTGCGTATAAAGGCGAATAGCAGCTCATTCCATTTGCTTCGTCGTTGTCACCCATATCATCATGTCAAGGAAATGCAGTGTTGGAAAATGCAAAACATACTCTCTTACATCACAGACATCTTCTAAAACGCCTGTATATCGTTTTCGCAATATAATCAACGTGTATATGCCAAAAGGTTTCTAATTTGATCTTTTCTAAATTGTGATACTTCACAATGTTGACAGTATAATGTATCAATCTTATTATCGATATATTTTTTATTTTCATGTACGTATCGCATATAACCTTAGTAACGTAATACAAACTGTACTTAATGGCATCGATAAAGTATTCATTTTATTATCATCAGGAATATTTCATAAATTTTTAAATCGAGGGAACTGAACTATTCAAATATCTTCAATAAAGAGAAAAGGCTCACTGTTTTCGTATTTCATATATTTATGTAACATAACACAACAAATACATCGAGGATGAATTGTACATAAATAATAATACACATAATCAGAACTCATGATCGTCACGATCTTCCGGAAAGTTTGCTCAATTTTCTCTCAGAATCGTCCTTTGTCCGATGTAAATCATTGACTTTTCTTACAAAACCTTTGAAAAATACATTTGATAATCTGACAAAGATGTTGTCTTTATTGTTCATGTCAAATAAAAATGTGTCGTGAATATATGAAAAACACTTGACAAAATGTTTTGTACACTTTGTATCATCGGGAAATGAACTGAAGAATGCGTAACACAGAAGGACTAAATTAAACAATTCATTGGAGGGAAATTTGAGTTTCCCTCTGGATACTAATATTACAAATTCACTGTCCTGTTATACAGATGCAGAGTCATCAGTCCGGTCTGGAAGATTCTCTTTTCTACTTATGTAACCTGAGACATAAAAAAGAGCATTACGTTCTGAATTTGATAAGTTGTCGATCATGGCATGAATATCATCTATGATGTCCAACTCATTTTCACTTATTGGAGAATTACAACAAGTATCAGAATGATTGAAGATTTCGGTGCAATCTACCTCAAGAGTGTGGAATAAGGGAAGTATTCTGAATTTCGCTGCGATAAAGAATCTGCTCATAGGATATTTTGTACAAACCACCGAACATTTGACGATATATACCGAACTCACCCTCTAGGTCATCACTCTGTAGATTTCCTAAAAGAATATATTCGATATTTTGATCTTGTAAAAGGGTTTCAGATAAATCAACAATGCCGTCGAGAGTCTGTATCAAGCTTGAACGTGTCTCTTTTGTTAGAGTAGTTTTTCGAACTTTTCCTAACACTGGCGACATATTGTTGAACATATCTCTCACATCTCTAAGAAAAGAAAGTTGCGAAATAGATGTCACAGGCTTTCTATCATTGTCATTCATATGCAAATACGCAGTCAAGCTTTTTTTGTTCAAAATCTTCCACATGCGTAAGATGTTAAAGATAAACGATGCTGTTTCTTGTTAGTCATCTTGTGCTAAAGCAGCTACAGTTTTATCATTGAAAATCTGGGTAACTAAACCTTCATTTTGTTTCTCAAAAGAAGTCGGATAAACTGCTTTTTCAGTTATTGCGGTTCTTCTTATAGTAGCTGTAAGCTCTAAATTGTGTAGTTCCTTTATATCTGACCACTTTGCTGACATTTCTTCTGTTTGTCCTGGATGAACAAATTTCAAAGTCTGAGTTTTTTCTGTTATCCAATTGTTACGGATACTCATTAACAAATGTACGCTATCAAACAGCAAATACAAGAACCTGGTCTGGTTGTTTGGATGGGGAATCTTGAAAGATGAAGCTGACTCAAAGTTATCAATAAGTTTCTTATGCAATTTTCTATTTACCGATAAATTGTCACTCATGATCCGTCTGACTACAACCCCAGCTTCTTCAACCTGCCTGATTATTTGCAAGAATACCCGCATCAAAAACTCTGCGTCAAGTTTATAAACAGGAAGGAAATCTCAGTTAAGCAGTTATCGCCCACATGCTCGACGCCCACCAGGACAGCGAAATAATCAAAGGTACGAAATTGCAACCTCAAAGAATCCGCCAAAGGTGATGATCTTGGGAAGCATTGCAGCTTCAGGACGAGGTGGCCTGTTCTTCCTTCCACAGAATTCAATGATGAGAGCTGGAAATTATCTTGAGATGCTGAAGGATAAATCACCGGTTGGATGCCACTCAATGTTGCCAGACCTGCGCAATTGCGCAATAAAAATGATTTCACGCTCCTTCCTGCGCATTCTTTGCACCCCTCTCTGCGCAATAAACTTATTGAATTAGTTGCTTATTCAATCAGTTGTTGGTGTGAAAAACCGGTACAGATTGTTCAACTCTGAACAAAGTCCTTTTTCACGGAAGACCATCTGTTGTGAAAGGATATATAGTCGCATCAAATTTCTATCACCCCATAGTTGATTTCCCTGGTGATAGGAACTCATGCCGCAATGTGTGAAGTTCTATGTAAGGAAAAAGATGCAGTGGAAGAAGTAATAAGAAAATAAAGCAGAAGAAAGATTGCTAGCTGAAATCTCGGAGGAAGACTAGTCATGATCTTCAGAGGCTTTTGTCTAAGGAAGATGATCTCCTTAGTGAGAAAAATGCCCAGGATGCAAGAAGACAGGGAGCTGAAGAACACATGAAACAAGCTTAAGACATTATATCGGAATCCTCCGTGGCAATGTGCTCGGTAGATGCGGAACTTGACAAAGCTCGCGGTCAAAATGAAAAACAATAATTATGGACGATGTGGTGAAGCGAACACTAAGTGAAAGCATCGAAGACTTCAGTGATTCTAAATGACCAAGGACTGAATGAAGTTATTCAGATGCGAATTATGTCTTAATTTAGAGTGCAATCATTAACATGAGAGCAAAATAATGTAATCCTTAACATTGAATGGTAAAATTTCTAAACAATGGACATTAATTATGCCACTACTTCTGACTGAGCTGATGTGACAGTTAGCTGTCGTCAAATCAAGATTAGCCATTTCATCTTTTAGCCATTAGCTAAAAAGCTAGACACGTGCTGCTGTTTAACAATAACAAATCTGTTTTTCCGATGATCAATTGTGAGGAACTTTATAATATTTGCCTGATAGAACGGATTGAATTAAAACATCTTGTGTAGCAGAGGCATTTTGTTATAGTCCCTTCAATATGAACCATTTATAATTTTTCGTCACGTAGTTGTGTTTATAAACTACAGGACCAATATATGAAAGTTTTCACATCTCAATAGACCAATTAGATAACTTTGTTAGTGTAAATATTACAGTGCAGTCTGACCCTGCTTTGTTTTGTTTCTATTGTTCAAGTTGAAATCAGGGCCCTTCGAATCGACAAATTTTGAGTCGAATCGGATCATATAAAACTTAAATATGCCTACTTGAGCTCATTTCTGTGTACGAATTACTTAGCCAGCTATACCGACAGTCCCTCAGAAAATGGGCCTATCAAATAACACCTAATAATCATGCAATTTACATGGCTTTTGAAAGATGCATTGACACCTTGGCACTCATAAAGAAACAAGCAGTCAAATTAAAATGTCTATTATTATGAGAAAATCAAAATCTACTACGTTTCGTAACTACAGCCTCCTTGGAATTGATTTGACAACGTGTCTTGAAATGCCCATTGACTTTTCTCTGCCAAATTTCCCGTAGGTAGCTTGATGATAATGACTAGGTTTATGACCTCAGATTCATTGAAAAAAGTTCTTTGAATCTCACGAGAAACGGAAATGTAACCTCCATCTATAGTCCCTGTGCTTAAATCCTCAACCCGGGAAAGCGCCAATTTTCATGAACAAGCAATCAATAGATTCAATCATTTTATATCGCCCAGATCAGAAAGCAATAAAGGAATTTCGGTAACAACTTATTGATACCTTCAACTTCCCATGCCATCTCTGTCCGTAATAGGGTCTGCAAGCTCGAGTAGTTTTCCCAATCCCGGGATTCTAGAGACTGGATAATCGCATTCCTGGGATCTCGATTGAGAATTACATGAAATTTTCAAATCATCAATTTTCGAGGAATATTTCAAAAGATGGTACCTGCTTGTAAATTAGAATGTATATCTCTCATAACTTGAGCTAAAAAAACATGTACGTGAAACTAGTCAATTCGTAAAAATATTGGTGAAGTAAGGCAAGACAGTGAATTGTGTCATCACTCAGTCTCGGCCGTAATGTTGTCGAAACACATGATTATATAATTACAATAACATTCGACCGTTGCAAGATTGAAGCTTACACTAATCAAAAACTAGAGCACACTGCTGCTGCCACTACGACTTCAGTGACTCAGAAACATTATCATGAACAAATCAGGTCATGTTCATGTCCTCTTTTGTTGTTTCACTTTAGAAAATTTGATTTTAATCCCTAGATAGAGTGCTTGCATGATAATGCCGGACATCTTGGAAGTGCTGTGAACACACCGGCTCGCTAGTCGCCAGTCACCCTCAGTCTCTCAGTCTCAGTCAGCAATTTCTTCGACTCATCCATCGGGTGATGTTGATGATCCAGTGACATTGCATGTGAATTCTGAGACACTTCGCTGTCCTCAACAGACTCAAGCGGTGAATCGGCATCTCTTGAGATGTCACAGTTACACATTGGCCAGGTTCGACATCCATCCGTTTATTTGACGGGTGCTTCAGTATGGTTTGTGACTATAACGCATCAGACGGAGAAAGTCAACTTAAGCTGTCGCTCATGTCATCACAATTTTCTGACCTCTTTCAGTTAATTGTTCCAGTACCCTATCACGAGGAACGATCCCGGCCTTTTCGAATCCCGATGTCATATTCTGCGATCCGTTACCTTCAAATAGATTATCCATTCTGTCTAAATTGATGAGCTTGGGAACGGCATTCTTTGGAATTGAGAGCAAATTGTGTCCAAGGCTATATTTCCATTCAGACAACGTCTGTCTCCACAGTCGTTTCAAAGGTGCGAAAAGGCAATGTCTAACGGCTTTGAATTTCTGGTCATTACTTACAGTTTCGCACAGGATCGTAAAAACCGAATGCAATATATCTCAAACTGCAAGAAACGGCCTTTCAATAGGCCCATATGTTTACATCATTTGAAGAAAATGCAAAACATCATCATAGGAGTCACAGTTACAGTCATTTAATAATCTATTTTACTGATCAATTGCCATAATTAATATTTTTGACCAGCTTATACCTCATCAAAATCCTTTCTGTGCAATAGAAATCCATTGTTATTACTTAGCGATAACCTATGTGCCATCGATCTCCGGGGTAACTTGTGCCACGAAAATAGACTAATTTCACTAGAACTGGCCTCACAACTTCAAACAAGTTACCCCAGTTGACGCTATGCTTATGATGAGGAGTCGCATTTCGTCCTGTATGAGTTGTCACAGCGCCTGGCTTCATGCTTTTTTATGCAGTGCGTGTGACAATCCGACCCTTTTCCAGATCTCTGCCAAACTTTGAAAGCATCTTTCTTCTCCTTAATGACCCGTTGTGCATTTTCATTCCTTCACCAAGTCTCCCTCTGTGTGCCTCTTGGATCTTCCGATATGCCACACACCTTAACTCCAGCTTTCATTACACTCTCAGCAAGTGTTTCCCAGCTGCCATCTCCTTCGTGAACCTCTGGCGAATTCTTCTTCATATTCTCGTCTTTCAGCTTCCAGAGCGTGATTTTCTTCTTCGCATTTCTCTTTCTCTTGATAAAGCCTTTAATGCTGATATCAGCCCTGACCATTCTGTGTTGGCTCATGCAAGCCTTCTCAGGTACTGCAGTGCAGTCCAGGACTGTCGCGCCAGCTTTCCTTCTCATGATCAACAAGTCAATCTATGTCTCGGAATCTCCTGCTTTATAGGTGTCGAGTTTTTCTTTATCCTTCGCTTTACTTTCATTGAATGTGAAGAATTAGCATGAATAACTAGTTTTGATGATACTTCTTTCATATAGAATTCGTGTAAAATCCTTGTTATTTCAAATATTCTTCAGTGAACATTAATCTTTTCAGTCACTGTCCAAACTTTTAAATCGAGTATTGCCACTTTTTTATCAATATGCTTAGAAGGGTAATCAATTTCAAATTGAATATTTTTCTTTTATAGTGTTTGCTTTATTGAGTATCACAGAGCTGCCACTCTCACGGTTTTAACCGGATTTCCGGTTTTTTCAGAATAAACTAAGTAGTGAGAAAATGTTTTGCAAGAAACAAATCATTTGAATTTTGAACTATTTTAGATTTTAAAGGGGCCATTTTGAGATTGTGTAGTGGCACCACTTGGTCTTTTTAAACAGACCAGTCTGTTTTGATCTTTTTTTAGGACCAGTCTGTTTTTATTCATTTTCTGTAGGAGTCTAGCTTTTATCTATAAGTGAGTGAAAATGTGTCAATCAGTTTGGTAGTCAGACTGTCTAGTGCATCATTACGAATAATACGAAGGGGCCCCTTTTGAGTTGAAATTGTGAAGGCGCTTTTGAGATTATGAAGGTACCATATATTCTGAAGGTGGCCCTCTGAAATTGGGAAAGGCCCTTCAAGATTGTGATGAGCCCCTTGAGTTGAAATTGTGAAGGCGCTTTTTGAGACTATGAAGGTGCCATTCAATATTGTTAAAGGACCCTTAAAGATTCTGAAGGTGGCCCTTCTGAAATTGGGAAAGGCCCTTCAAGATTGTGATGAGCCCCTTGAGTTGAAATTGTGAAGGCGCTTTTTGAGACTATGAAGGTGCCATTCAATATTGTGAAAGGACCTTTAAAGATTCTGAAGGTGGCCCTTCTGAGATTGTGATTGGGCCTTCTAAGTTTGTGAACTGGGCCATATTTAGATTTTGAAAGGGACCCATAAGATTTTGTGAAGCAGCCTTTTGAGATTGTAAACGTCGACTGTGAGACCGGGAACCCTTAAAGATAATCTGTGGGGCCTTTTAGATTATGTAGGGCTCTTTAAAACTGCGAACGGGCTATGCAGATTGTTTTGGGGACCTTAAAACCCTGCAATTTTTAAGGGTAAATAAATTCAAAGCAGATGCTTTCTAAAAATCTGCTTGACGCTTGGGCAGAATATTCTTCTACAAGGAAGTCAGTGATTCTTTCGTCAATCCTGAAGAAACTGGACGAAACGCAAATTATCTATGTTTCGAAATAAGAAATATATTTAGGTGGGAATGATTGACGAAAAAGTTGTAATACGTTGTTATGGAGTCTATTATCAATTGAGTTCTGATTGCTTTGATGCTTTCTAAAACGTGTCTTTCAAGAAGCGTCTGCCAGGAAAAATGAAATAGAAATCTACCAAAAAGTTTTGGAAGCACAAAGAAGTGACGAAAGAATATTTTGTACGAGCATTTGTTGCAAAAGCGGATAAATTTCGGCGAAGACACCAACGAAAATTCAATCTCGCAAACAACTGCAAAAGTGATAAGGATTTCTTTTCATGTTGATTTTGCGTTTACTTATGCCAAGGCGGCTCAACATTAATCAAATAGCTGTCATAATATTGTTTAAAAGCCAAAAGTTGTTATTAGATGTCATTGTTTTTTATTACATATGTTGAAATACAAGAGATGAGAGCAAGGTTTGATTTGAATAATTGCCGGAGCGACAATTACTGGTGGAAGTTTCTTCAGACTGAACTGCAAGCGTTTTTGACTTTTTAGCCGCCATCAGTGCAGTAAATCAGCAACTCACTCCACAGACCATCGGTAGGTGGATGTGCTTGGATATCCGGCAGCTCAGCTTCGTGGATGAAGTGCAAACAAGAATTAGCTATTTGCATTGGTATTTGCAAGCTTCAAATTTTGGAAACGAGCTCTACAGAATGAGATTTGAATTGCATGTATTTCATTAATTGTTGATGTCTGTATTTTGGATGATGATTTGTTTGCATGTGAGTTACTGATTCTTTATACTGCACTGATTCTTATATTTTCATACTGCACTGATGACGGCCATAAATCCAGAAACGTTGGTATTTCCCGTCATGGATTGTATCAAATGTTGCTCTCATCTCATTTCAGATTAAATAGTATATTAAGTTACATGGCTTCTATGATGCGTAATATTTGGGCACAATATAGAACTCAGTTTTCTCATATTGAGCAAATGCGATAGTTTTTAGTCGTCAATTTATTCTGTGTGACATTGATTAAAAATTATTTTGTTTATGTAACGTGGCGGATTCTTTCAGTGATCATTTCAAAGTTGTTGATGCAATAGCAATTAGTGACTCAATGATTAAATTCTGTAAGTTAATTATGATTCAAAGGAAAACAGCTGCTAACACCAGCACTACTATAATACTTATTTTCTACTTGCTCACCATTTGCCCAAACACAATCTAATTCTTCGGTCAGCAGCCCAAGAACATATCTCCACACAATCGTCGATCTGCAAAATTCTTTTCCACAGTTCATCCAAATGCATATGATGACTCTAATGCACCATTTCTTAAACGTGCCCAAAAGAAAAAAGTCACGGCATTGAATCTGATGTTATCGGAGGCCATTCCAAAGGCTCCCATGACGGCCAATCCAAGATTTAGGAAATTGCTGCTGAAATAATTTACGATGGGTCTGTAGTAGTGCGCTGACATTCCATCCTGCATGACATTCGGTATATTTTATACAGCATGGAAAGGAAGATTGTACCATGCATTCTCGGTTTCTCGAAAGAAAAATGGCTCCCTCAGAGAAAATGCCTGTTCAAGCAATTAGACTTACTGTAGCAGCTATGGCACCTAAAAAGTCGGTGCAATTTGTGACGATGAATACCTGTTTTTCTTAGCATGAACGAGTGTCCGAATAAACAACATCCATGGCGAAGAATCCGTTTATAGATAATTTGAAAACAAGTACATGTATTCGTTTTAATTCTTACACCTGTATTTGGGCATTCGCATGTATTCCTTTTATGCCATGAGTAGAATGGTGAAATCGCTGTCTTTCAACATGCAATGAAGATCGCAGCACGACTGCTCTGGATGTGAATATTTTTCCATTGAAATGGTTAGGCCGACATGCACCTAAATGGCGACAAAAGCATTCATCCTACGTGCTCTTGCATTTGATACCTCGTGGAATTACATGTATATGCAACTTTTTGTGCATTGGTTGAGTGAATGATCAAAATTATTTTCTGAAACAATACAGGTTTCGATCTGATGTGTCGAGATGAATACTACGTATTACCTATTATACTATTCATATTCGTAGATAGCGTCTATGTGGTCAATGAATGGATGACATCCAGAATACACCACCAGACTGTGGTCTCCGTGGCACAGTGGTTAAGTGCTTGTCCTAGCGATCTTTTGGTCCAGAGGTCGAGCCCCGAAGCTGTCATTGGAAGTCGGCAGGAAGGGCATCCGGACTGAAAGTACTACAACGCTCCATAAGTCTGACTATGTCAGCACCGTCCAAGCCCCAAGTATGGGGAGTAGTGACGTAAAAGCTTCATTTTCATTTTTTTCATCCAGAATACACCAGTGTTAGGGGCTAGAGATGACTACATTTTTAGTTCAGTCATATGAAGGGAGGCCCCACAAATGGATCACAATCGTTCATTCTAAGATTTTACCTCTGAAATTAACATACATATACATGTATGTATTTGAGTTGATGCTTAAAAACAGCTTTCGTCTCTCCTTGAAATTTATTGACCAGATTAAAATAGATAATTAAAAGATATGTACAACCCCTACGCGTTTCGAGCGTTCGCTCTTCCTCAGGGGGTAATTCGCTGAAACCAACTGATCTGGCCGCTCATGTGGGCTGCTTATATACACTTCCTATCGGTTGAGAGATGTTTAAAATACCGTCAACTCTTTTCTTCGATTGATTTTTGGAATCAACTGTTTAATGTAACGAGCTTCAGTCAGTCTAGTGTCCAATGCATCTTTGCACTTATCAAGAATTTCAAGGTCAAAATCAGTCAAACGTTTTGATCTACATTTCAGACAATGTTCTGCCATAGCACTCGAATCAACATTACCTTTATCTACAGCACGCTTGTGTTCATTAAAACGATGCTTAAAAGGACGCGAGGTTTGACCAATATAGAAATCTTTACAATGATGGCATGTAAATTTGTATACCAAAAACCGATCTGTACACTTCATCTTATTAGGCAAACTCTCACAAACAAGGCAACTTTCGTGTTTTTCTACTTTTTGTTTGAATTTCAAGGCATTATATAAAGTTTCATTAGGGGAGCTAACAAGATTTATCGGTAACTCATATTTTTTAATTAATTTGCGAATATCACGATCATGTATGTATGTACATGAGAGTATTTAATTCAAGTGGGTGGGGTGAAAATGATTGAAAAATACATTATTGACATCCGCAAAAATGATGCACGAATTTTTCAAAATTTAAGAATCCGACCACTGATTGCAATGTCATATTCAACTAATCTTATTCAGTTAGAATCGTGCGTCGAAGTGTTTTTCACATACATGTTTGATATAATCATTTCAATGATATAACTACAAAATAAGTATTTTGAATTACAATACAATGTCACCTATTCGATGTTTGTGCCTGTTATTTTGATTTATCAAAATTAGAATAGATTTTCTAGAAAATCCAGTGGAAAGACTGTATTAAGTCACCCCGTTCTGCGTACGAAGCATGAAGCTTTATATTGTAATAAACTTCATTTTCTATGCATAATGTAAGTCCTACTTGCAACCTTGACATATTTAGGAAGCTCTGTAAATTTCTTATATTCCTGGCAGGACAAGGAGAGCGACTTAGCGCCTTAGTCGTGGAACTTCGTCGGCATGGTGATCGATGCTGTTGATATTCAACCATGTCATTCAAATTGTACCCAGTGATGGATAAGTTTATCGACCGACTATGTGAAAATGCAACAAACACACACATGAGGCTTCTTTTAGAAACGTTGAGGGACTCAAGGGAACGTGCAGTAGCCTACATAGCACACATTTGTATGAAAATATAGGAACAGGCCTCCCAAAAAAACCTATAAAAACCTATTTTTTAAAAACTGACATATATTTTTAAAAAATAACCTATAAAACCTATATAAACCATTTTTTTTCGGACTTCTTATGATTTTTGACTGAGATGATCACATTGATTATCGATAAGGAAAGCAATTTTTAATACTATCTGGTTTCAGATTGTGTGTTATTCGTCTTTTTGAAGGCCGCTTTTTGATAAATATCTCATCGTCTTTCAAACAGAAGGCCCCTTGATACATTATCTATATCTTTCTATGTGTGATTTGATGAAGTCTGTCTTGTTCCGCTTTCAAAACAAGAGTTATGTAAAAGAAAACTCAAAGAAGTTGAAGTCAATCGATGTGTCACAGAACCATTTGGCTAATGAAGATATTGAAATCGGACATGCAGCCACAGACGCGATTGAGAAGGTCGAATCGAAATCGAAGGATGAAGTCATGAAACAGATACTGTCGTTCTACCAAACTGCATCGCAGTACTTGATCGATAAACTTCCACATGATAACAAAATACTTCGAGCCCTCCGCGTACTACATCCAAAAGAACAATCCAACAAGAACGGATGCCGCTATATCAAAATCATAGCAGAAGCGATGCCTTTTCTCAAAGATGACGACATCGTGAAAATCATCCACGAATGGAAATTGTACGGTGAAGAAAAAGTTAAGTCAGACATTCATGAAATCCGCATTGATGAATTCTGGTCTCAGATACTAGAACATGAATCAGTAAGTGGAAGAAAGAAATACCCGAATCTTTCCCGTGTCGTAAAAGCAGCTCTCACATTGGCTCACAGCAATGCCGACTCAGAAAGGGGACTTTCAGTTAATAAACGATTGCTTGGTACGGATAGAACAGCGCTTTCTGCAAAATCTGTAATCGGAATAAGAGCATGTAAAGACACTGACCGATCATTTGATGGCATTACAAACGTTTCCCATCACAAAAGACCTTATCAGCGTGGCGAGGGCATCTTCGAAGGTGTATCAACAGGAATTGGAGGAAGAAAGGAAAAAGGCGGAAAAACTTAAACAGGAAAAGAAAGAACGCTAAGAAAAAGAAATTCAAGCAGAAAAGGAACACAATGAAAAAATAGAAAAATGGACGCGCAAACATATGTCTTATTGCGAAAGACGAAGAAAACATTAACGTTGAAACGTCGAGAGCCAATCTTCTATTAAGGGATGCACAAACCCGTCTCGATGAAAGCATAAAAAAGAATGATACGGATGGCATCAGTATAGCATCAGATCTTTTGCGATTGGCAGAAGAAAAAATCGAAACATCCGCAAAGAAGCAACTTGAATTACAGAATAAAAAGCGGCAGCTCATGACAACTTACCACGAAATGACAATAAAGAAAAAAAGACTGTAATAACGAACTTCAACTCTGTTAATGAGAGATAGTTGACTGTAGTGATAGCAATTTGCTTGTCCTCATTATTTGTATAGATTATTTAACTAGTGTCACATTTTCAGTTGTTGAACTTTTTAACTTTTTAGTGGAAAGATTGGACATTTTTACAAGTGTTTGTTTTGAAGTTTTCTGTTCGGTAAAGCTATAAGTAAATTTTGTACAAAACTTTACAATTCACGAAGTATTTTTCTTAATTTCCAAAGACTGCTTTCTCTAATAACCGAGAAGTTTGTAATTTTTTAATAGAGTTGCTTTTTTATAATGAATGTCAATATTTTATAGCTCCCTACATTTTCAAAATATTCATAAAGTTAAATAGCACTTGAACGTATTAATGCGTGTATTGGATGATAGTCGTTGACTTCAATTTTCAACGTATTTTACTTTTTCATTTACGTAATTTATCTACTTCTCATAATAAACCTACTTATTGATTGCAATCAAATTTACGTGAACGATCATATTAGTTTGGTTGGAGTTTCACATGTAATTGAACAAGATTGATGACAATGACAATGAAACAATAATATGCCTATACATAATAAGATTATGAAAACCTATAAAAGCCTATATATTTTTTGGGACCTATAATTTTAGCCTATATTCTCACTAAAATTCGTTGGGAGGCCTGTAGGAATTTCCCGCTCTATCGATGTCTTTTTGATGACAGAGAACGTTGACAATAGACGTGCGGAATATAGATAATGGGAGATGTTATGCGCTCATTCTGTACATGTTTTATGTGAAGAATTATTTGATTGTCATTCATTCCTAATGTCTGTTTTGCTCTGAACGTTGATGAATTGATTTTTGTTTTACAGATATTGCCAAGAAGGATTCAGGTGTGCAATGTTCTCCCCGTCCTCCTCCCACCCAGTCTTGTAAGTTGAATTTCTGCTGAAATTGTTTTACTTAACATTCAGTCTAGATAGAATTTCATAGAAACGTCACCGAAAGGGACGTGAGCACGGGTTAAGTCTGCACTCAAATTCTCATTGATATTTCAAAAGTAAAGGAATTTTACAGCTAATAAATTCAAATATCTGTCTTCCTCACGAAGCTGGATTCAGGGAACTAAACTGATGTGTTAACAGATGGATTCATGACGAAGACAGACATTAATAGGACTTTATTTGTTATAAAACAAACATGTGTTAACTTGGTATTCACTAACTTTTCAATCA
The DNA here is from genome assembly GCA_907163375.1 of Prostheceraeus crozeri. Lineage (NCBI taxonomy): Eukaryota > Metazoa > Platyhelminthes > Polycladida > Euryleptidae > Prostheceraeus > Prostheceraeus crozeri. The sequence goes on along the minus strand of CAJQUW010000926.1, from coordinate 441,213 downwards.
TTTGTGAATGCATCGACACTGAAGCTCCAAATTGATATTTACAGACTGAGATAAATGCTGTTCGTTCCTCTGAACTGAAACGCGATATCGATAACGAACAAATTTATTACTAGTTATAAAGTTCTTTGAAATCTGAAGTTCTCAGAATGAACTGCTTGAACATGACGGAGTTTAAAAGGTAAATTTGTAGCTTAGATGTCTCCTACTGACATTCTACGATAACCGAATTCTATTTAGAACAACACAGACTCGTCCTCCTTGACGGGAATGATAAAAAAGATGAAATCCGACAAAACAAGTTAAATCTGAAAGAAATGAAAACAAAAATTATTCAATATTTTTCCATTTCGATGACTTTTGATTGTCATTTTCATTGGATTTCAATCATTTGAATGCGGAGAATCCGTTTTTGAAAGATTTTCTTTTAATAAATGAATTGTAGACAGAAAAGATGAATAAGAGAAGAAATGAATGGAAAAGACGTTCACAGGACGATCAGCAGTTGTCAATTCTCCGTTTCCAAACAGTGAAAAATGATTCGATTAACAGAACGGAACCTTCAACTGATTTTCCTTCCAAACAACTTCTTTGCGTGAAATTCTTTCATTTTCTCTTCTTTGCAGTTGGATTCTTTCTGTGGGACGAAACGGGCGCAGGGAAAGATGGTTTCCAGGACTTCCAACTGCCACAGACGCCGACAGTCGGCGATGTACGAAATGCTGTGGCGGAGCTGTGTGGGAGACGTCCGCAGAATACAAAGATTGAACGGGGGACGGCGAAGTCGAAGGTTGGAGAGAAATGCTTATTCCGGGTGGTGAAGAAAGGAAGAGAAGTCTTCTATTGGACAACTGCTGATGGAAAGGAAGAATTTTCACCGCAGCAGAGGAAGGATGTGAAGGATGAAACTCTAGAAAACGATGCGGAACTTCTTCTCCTTCCTCCGGGACACTGTCTGTGGCTCCGAATCCTTCCCCGATGAAAATTCAACAAAAAACTTCAAATTTCCTTCCATTTCACATTTGTCATCTTTTCCCTTTCATTTCCCAATAAATTGTTTTCCTCATTGAAGATTTTCATCAAAAATTTAGAAATGTCGATTTTTGGAAATTCAATGAAAATAACTTTTGGTTTCCATTTTGCAAATAAATGACCACCGACAAGAATTCCTGAATGAAATAGATGAGAAAGTACTTTCCGATTCATTTTCACATCAAATCAGTTTCACATTTCTTTCCATCCAATTGTCTATCATCAAAACATTTTCTCCTCTCACAAACACGTGGCAATGAAAAGCGTTACAAAGTGAATGAATGATATCTGTGAAAGATTTTGATCATCATTGATTTTTTTGAATTCAAAATGAATTACATAGTTGATCACAGAATAGACACATCAGGGATAGATATCGTTATCTGCACTACACGATGAATAAGCATGCGCACATAGTAATCGTAGATATCTATAATTTTGAATCCGTCACCGTTCTTGTGGAAACATTCCCTCGAAGTATAGTCATCGATCATGAACCGAAAAAATTCAAATGAAAGTAATAAATAGTCACCTGTAAAATTCCTGATTGTAAAGCCTTTGAAAACTCGTCTTTTACTTTCATTTATTTAATCACACTGTCACGTTTGAAGACGGTTTCTAAAATCAGAATATATGAGTATATACAATCTTTACACAAAACTTCAAATACAGCAAAACTTACCAAATGGTTTATGGCCGCATCTCATAACAGTATTTCAAATTGTAGCAATGTTAGAACGTACCCAAGTAGCACATTTAGTGTTGAGCACGTTCACTTGAATGTGTCCATGACGTTGATAATGTCGGGTAGAGCACGTTCCTGACACGTGTGCTGTGAATGTGGATAGCACGTCGTCCTATCACATTACGAAATAGTGCTATGAACGTGGCTGACACGTCATTACCATTCGACTTTCAGAGCACTTCCTACTTAACATAGCTCTCCTTAACACAAACTATTCTTCAATGCCCGACAAATGTCGACGGTCATTCATTTAGCAGATAAATTTTATCTACTAAGGAAATCGAGTATAAGATTTTGCAGTTGATTCCAAACCTGTAAAATGAGTTTCGATATTTGATTTGCGTCCTGAATTTAAGTCTCCAATCTAGACATTTTATAGTGTGTGAGAGAGAGAGAGAGAGAGATTGACCTTTGACTATGTGAGACATATTGACTTTTGACTTTGATAGTAGCCTACTATCATAACTTTGAATTTATCTCTGTAAATAGCACAGCTGAAGCGACCAGACCGGCGAAATGATTATTCTGTCAAAATAACTTTTGAATATTTTTCTTATTCCGCTATAATCCATTGTTCTCTAGAAATACTATAATAATTCATAAATGATAAAATAAATTGTCACAGATTAATTGCAATTATACTTCAGTAGCCATTCAGCAAATTTTTCAAATCCCAATTACAATCAAAATATTCAACGCCTCAACCATTTGCATTCCCGCATGATTTTGATAAATTCACATAGATTCATTGTAATAAATTCAGTATTCAGTTAATTTTCCGAATTCCAATGAATCAAAATTGAAAATGTTTAACACCTCAACAGTCAACTAGTATTTGCGTGTCAAACCAATGGCATCTTCGCCCCGAATGAAGCTTTGTTTAGCAGTGAGCTCATCTACACTGTTGAATCAAAAAAGCATATCGCCTACAGCGGTATGCATGTAAATCCTGTCCAAATTTTATGCCATATTTCGAATTCACCATTGCTTTACAGCAATACAGCTAATATCAGTCACATAAATTTGATGATTTCAGCGAAAATTCGTAGAGACAATAAAGTGTATGTAAAACTCACTGGGTCTGCAATCAAATGCTAAGCAAGGAGTGCCATGTAGAAGACGTGCCAGGAATTATTTCCAAAAGGCACAATCTTGAAATTGGTCTTGAAAGTCGGATTATGACAGAATCCTCTGTATGTCCAAATCACAATTATGACGAAGCGTCATTGAAAGTTTTGTATATCCGTGAGTTTAAGACTGGAGAACAATGTATTTATGCCGGCGAGTTCGCTGACAGATCTGCGCAGAATCACGATGCAGTGGGAGATGACAAGTAGGACTTGGTACTTTATCCGCTCGCATCCTGTCATGTGATTCACGGACTGAATGTCGGTCATTCAGTGGGCGAGCAACGGGGAACTTTCAACAGAGGAGTCTTACCCAATTGTAGCAGATATGATGTGCAATCCCTGAGTCAGCATGTGATCATCATGTGATATCCAGCGAGATTGCGAGTGATAGGAACTAAGACCTACCCGGTGAAAAAAATTGTCAGTGAACTGTCGGTCCATTGTCGGGAAGCCGACTCGGCTTAATGACGGCAACGGTCCTAATTCCCCGACTATCTGCCGACGAATCGGTGAGCCGACAATTCTCCGACTGTTTCGCCGACACACTACCGACAATTCCCCGACAGCCACCGACAATTTCCCGACAGCCTCCGACAATTCCCCGACAGCCGCCGACATCTAATTATACATGTATGTTCACATTCTTTTGATGAAATTACAGTTATAGCCTACTTGACGTTGTAGCAAAATATTGAAGAAATTTGCTGTTGATAGTGATGAATAGTGTTGATCAAAGTCATCCTGCTACGAAATGCTCCAAGGATTAACAGCAGAAAAACTCATGCTGCTAAAACCAAAACATTCGGAGGCAGTGACAAGAATAGCTCTACAATATTTATACATTATAAAAATGCAGCTGATCGGTGTCATCCTGCTACGAAATGTTCCAAGGATTAACAGCAGAAAGACTCAACCCGGTGAAAAAAAACTGTCGGTGAACTGTCGGTCCATTGTCGGGAAGCCGACTCGGCTTAATGACGGCAACGGTCCTAATTCCCCGACTATCTGCCGACGAATCGGTGAGCCGACAATTCTCCGACTGTTTCGCCGACACACTACCGACAATTCCCCGACAGCCACCGACAATTTCCCGACAGCCTCCGACAATTCCCCGACAGCCGCCGACATCTAATTATACATGTATGTTCACATTCTTTTGATGAAATTACAGTTATAGCCTACTTGACGTTGTAGCAAAATATTGAAGAAATTTGCTGTTGATAGTGATGAATAGTGTTGATCAAAGTCATCCTGCTACGAAATGCTCCAAGGATTAACAGCAGAAAAACTCATGCTGCTAAAACCAAAACATTCGGAGGCAGTGACAAGAATAGCTCTACAATATTTATACATTATAAAAATGCAGCTGATCGGTGTCATCCTGCTACGAAATGTTCCAAGGATTAACAGCAGAAAAACTCAATGCTGCTAAAACCAAAACATTCGGAGGCAGTGACAAATAATCGCACAAGAAATTATTTTAGCGACTCACCTCAAATGTAAATGTCGGTCTACAGAACAGTGGTATGCTTCTCTGCCATCGGTTGTGCTGGCTTGGTAGTGTCCGGTCTCCATTGATGGTATCTTTTTGAGAGACAACGACTTTGGTCTAAATATTATTGACGCATAAAAAGAAGTTATAGAATCTAACATAATTAAAATAAATAGGAACACACATGTACATTTAACATAAAAAATAGGAAAACGACATGAGCTTTTATTCACTTCATGTAATTATGCTGCTTAAAATCAATAGCATTACATTAATTACCCGACCTGCTATTATTTCCAGGCAAAAAATAATAAAACGACAGGAATCAGTATAAGTATTACATGAGCACTAGACAAGTTCCGATGAAAAATGTGTCATAAAACAAGTGACGAAATTCAGGATGATTACGAAGGAGATAAAGTGTTCAGTCTGGGAATTTTCAAAAAGCAAATATGTAGCTGACGATCAGTATGAAAAGGAAGTACATATGACTAATATATATCCATATGAGAACATGATTGTGAGTGTGGACCAATAGCGCATTTTTGGAAATCTTTAAAGACAATTACAAACAGCTAACAATCATGAAAAATAACTATAGCAAATACCTGTCCACTTGCAAACATGATTAAGACGGTGGTTCAAGTCAAGTCAGGTCTAATTTGGAAATCTTTTAAGATAATTATAAACAGCCAACAATCACATAGAGATGATGAGTAGTAAGTAAAACTCCACTTCTGGACCGCGCAAGATGGCCGCCATCGCTGACGTCCCCCCCCCTCTGGCACGGCAGAGTGTCGTGGTCGGCCGCCGTGGTGCTTCGGGTCTGAGTCCCCCCCCCTCTGGAACGACAGAGTGTCGTGGTGGACTTGGGCGACCGCCAGGATTAGTCTTGAGGCTATAGTGTGTGATGTTTTTCGTGCAATCTGCTGAATGTTGGGTTGTAAAATGGGTTGTTTCGAGTGGAAGGAGTGGTCGGATGAGAAAACGGAGGTCGGATTCGTATTCAGCGTGAAATTCTGCATCGGTAGGGTGAGTTTCAAGGCAATCGGTGAGAAAAAATTTTCAACATTTTTCGAAAAACGACAGAGTTAAAATTTGGGACGTTTTGGTGTGTAGCGTCAAAACGAAGCATCGGATGAGAAAACGGAGGTCAGATTCGGATTCAGCGTGAAATTCTGCATCGGTAGGGTGAGTTTCAAGTCAATCGGAGAGAAAAAATTTTCGGCTGACGTCCCCCCCCCCTGGACAGCTTGCTTCGATTTTGGCTTCCAGTGGACGGATTTTGTCGTGCGATAGCTCGTTTGAAAGCTAAGAGTGAGACAAATTCAGTGAAAGAATCGGCTTGTTCCTATCTGTCTTCGTTCAAAAGTTAGAGCGGTTACAAGATTTTAGGTCGGAGCTCGGTCACCTGAAAAAATCCTAAGTGTCAGAGTGACTTTGTATGGGTAAAATTTTGAAAATTTTCCAAAGTGTGGAATTTCGACCTGGGACCGTCACCAAAACATTTTTCATCAAATTTCACTGACCTCCCCCCCCCCCCCGACAGCAATCTTCTAACTTTGGTTCCAGTGGACGGATTTTGTCGTGCGATAGCTCGTTTGAAAGCTAAGAGTGAGACAAATTCAGTGAAAGAATCGGCTTGTTCCTATCTGTCTTCGTTCAAAAGTTAGAGCGGTTACAAGATTTTAGGTCGGAGCTCGCTTACCTGAAAAAATCCTAAGTGTCAGTGGCTTTGTATGGGTAAAATTTTGAAAATTTTCCAAAGTGTGGAATTTCGACCTGGGACCGTCACCAAAACATTTTTCATCAAATTTCTCTGAACGAGGGGGGGGAGGGGGGGAGTCAGTGAAATTTGATGAAAAATGTTTTGGTAAAGGTCCCAGGTCGAAATTCGGAAGTTTTAAATTTTTCAAAATTTTCACCACACTGGAGCTCTCACACTTAGGAATTTTTTCACTTGTGGCATGTTACATGCACATGTGCTGACGGACCAACTTCCCGTGGTCATATGAGAATGGTTCAGGTGTCATTTTGTAAAGAATGATGAGACGAATCGTTTGCAACAAACCGCATGTCGCTACGATGAATACTTTCGGAGATAGAGCCATTTTAAGTTTTCTTCCGAGCATATATAAACCCCCGACAATGTAAGTCTGATCACTTCATCGAAAGACGAGGTAAGCGACGGTCGTCGCTCTGAGCTCCCGATATCGGGTGTTTCAAAGGACTCTATCTTTTGAAGTAGGCAAGCTATCTTCTTACTTCAAAGTTTGTATGATAGAGTTTGATAGTGTCTTTACTACTGATAAATTTTTTTAAAAGTAGTATGAGTAGTAAAATGCGGAATTTTTTAAAAATTCTTAATTTTCAGTTTTTTCAAAGTTTTAACATATAGACTAAGGTTTTCAAGTATCCTGAGTTCAAATCTGCTATCAGATTTGAAATTTAACTAAGTCTAAGGCAGCTTTGAGGGGTTAGATCCCAGCTACTGATCACTACCTTTGACTCGGCGTTCCTGTTACCACTTCGGGGCAGTGACAATGATGTCTTCAGCTGTAAAGAGCGGGTATCGGGGAAGATCTCTCACTTCCCTAGTGATCAGTACAAGGCCTTCGGGCTGTCGACGGGATCGAGTGCCACTCACTACACTCAAATCTATCATTCCTCACTAAGTGTTGATATTATGTTGAATGTAAACTAAGTTGAATGTTGAATGATGATATTATGTTCTAGGCCGTATGCTACATTCAAATCTGCTATCAGATTTGAAATTTAACTCAGTCTAAGGCAGCTTTGAGGGGTTAGATCCCAGTTACTGATCACTACCTTTGACTCGGCGTTCCTGTTACCACTTCGGGGCAGTGACAATGATGTCTTCAGCTGTAAAGAGCGGGTATCGGGGAAGATCTCTCACTTCCCTAGTGATCAGTACAAGGCCTTCGGGCTGTCGACGGGATCGAGTGCCACTCACTACACTCAAATCTATCATTCCTCACTAAGTGTTATGCTTTAGTCTGTATACTACATGATTCCAAACTTATACAATTTTCATTATCTTACAGTTAACGATAAAATCGCAGCCATGGTCAACAATGACAAAAATAAAAAGTTCCACATTAAAATGTGTGTATGCGGCCGAATTAACCGCCGAGACGGTCTCAAGGACCACATCAAGAAGGCAGGGGCCGACCACATGGTTATCCTGAGTAGGGTTGCCTGTGTGAAGTGCAGGGTGCTGTTGGTTGTTGGGCAGGAGGCCGAGTTTTATTTGAGGCATGGTGAGTGCACAGGAGGGTTGGTGACCGATTTGAGATTTGTGGAGTTGATGAATGCTGAGAAGGAGCGAATGTTGGGGAAAGAGGCCAAGAATGTTGTTGAGAATGCTAGTGGGAATGTTGTTGAGAATGCTAGTGGGAATGCTGTGGAGAATGCTAGTGGGAATGCTGTGGAGAATGAGGTAGAGAATGCTGTGGCCGGTTTGAAGGCTGACAAGTGGCGGAAGAGAGTGTTTGAGAGTGATGATGAGGATGATGTGGATTTGGATAGGGAGCGAGTGAGGAAGCGTGTGAGGAAGTTGAGCTCTTCATCGTCGGAGGTATCCAATATTGTTATTAGCGACCCCCCGAAGAGCTCATCTTCCCCAATAGTGAAGGGTGGTGGGGTACGGAAGCAGTCGGCGCGGTGGGATGAGGACATGGAAAAGAAGCATGTGTCGCAGCAAGCGGCACATGCTTTGTTGGTAGATCGCTACGAAAGTTTGAAGAAAGTGAATGAGAGAACGTTGAGTGAGTTGAGTGAGGTGAAATGTAAGGAGGTGGCAGATGAGAATATCCGTATGAGGCGTGTTGTGAAAGAGTTGAAGGAGAATGTGCGAGTGTTGGAAGACAAGAATGATGAGTGTGAGAAGAGGGCGAGTGCTGCGGAGAGGAGAATGGGAGAGGCAGAAGCGAAGTTTGAGGAGATGATGAAGGAGATGAGTGTGTTGAGAGCGAGGAATGTTGAGTTGGAGAGGACTGTGGCTCGGCGGGGTGATGAGAGGGAGGCGTATGAGAAGTTGGAGCGCATGAGGGATGAGTGGGAACGTGTGAATGAGGATCGTTTGTTTGAATTTCACATCCCGATTCGGGATAATCATTTGGCCGGCGAAGTATTGGTAAATCAAAGCCTAGACGAAAGTATAGTATGCTATAATGGTCATTCGAGTAAGAAGTGCTTGCATGCCACACTAAGAATGCGCGGCCATCTGCACAAATTTTCAATCAGGAAGCCCGCGAGACTGCCTAAGGATGACTAACTTGGTAAGTGAAAAGTAAATAAGATAGTATATCCTATTCTAATACATATCATTTTCATTGCAGATCTTTGCCTGCCTTCACCACCCCATCAATTCACTCCCGAGAACGAACCATCGGCTCTCTTAAGGGCCACCTAGGGGCAAGACATGATAGAACCTCCTCGCGGTTTGCCCTGGGCAGTCTTCGGACTGGCGAATACTATCATTAAGTTGAATCTGCTATCAGTCAACTTGAACGTTGCGTCGCGTTAGAGGGGTATATAAACCACTGCCTCTCATTTCATTTCATTTCAATCATGCAGAGGCCGAACAGTCAAGTCAGCTCTCCTCGCGGACCGCAGTTAAGGCCGCGAAATTTATTTGAGGAGTTTGTCAGGCTAGAGGAGCAAGACAGAGTTTTTAATAATCTTGCTCGGATTGGCAATCCGATGACAGCAACTGCTGTCAATCCAACGGAATGGCGCTACATTCCACTTTTTAGCCATGTACCAGTCAGTGTGGAAGTCGACAGTGCTACCAAAGAGAGAGTCAAAGACTCTCTCAGCAGAATTGGTAGGGTGTAAGATGACGTTACTCCCGAGAATGAACCATCGGCTCTCTTAAGGGCCACCATGGGGCAAGACATGATAGAACCTCCACGCGATTTGCCCTGGGCAGTCTTCGGACTGGCGAATACTATCATTAAGTTGAATCTGCTATCAGTCAACTTGAACATTATGCAGTCGATTGCTATCCCTGAAGCATTCTGATTCGCTGTTGAGCAATTCATTGTTGAAAACCCTATATAAACCAGAAGATTGTAGCGCTTCTCATTCAATTTGAAGTCACGATGGAAGCGACATCTACCGACAACATTCCCGTCTTCACCGATGAAGACAACGGCATTCCCGAGTTCGTCATCCTCGACGAGTGGGATGAGGAGGATGAGAAGAAGGGGAAGATCAAGAGGATCGTTTGGACGGATGGGGTGTGGACTCCAAATACCACTCGCATCCGAAAGGTGCCAGATGCACCAGTACGACCTTGGCGGTATAGGGTTTATGACAACCTAACCGTCATACCCATTGACTATTCAAGCCAATAGTCATCTTGTTACTCCCGAGAACGAACCATCGGCTCTCTTAAGGGCCACCATGGGGCAAGACATGATAGAACCTCCTCGCGGTTTGCCCTGGGCAGTCTTCGGACTGGCGAATACTATCATTAAGTTGAATCTGCTATCAGTCAACTTGAACGTTGCAAATGAAGTTCGGTGTAATACTTCCTTTCGACGGGCGTTCCTGTAAAGGGCGGCGGTGAAACCCGTAGCTATGTATACCGCAAGGGACATTCGGCAATGGTCAATCTTGTTAAACCTCTCTGCGTCATGTTTGCAAGTGATTGCCTCTGTCTCAACGTAGTATGCATTCGCGCCAGGGCTTTTTTATCCAACTGTCGAAGGTTGCCTAAAACTTTCCATTGCATACGTTATGAGAACCATGAGTTCTACCTGTCTCTATCAATGAGACGAATTGATGAATGGAATGAAATGGGAGGACACTCACGCGCCACACGCAACATAACACACTTCTCTCTTCCGTAGTCTAACAAGCTCTTTACACATGGATCGCAGTCGATTGCTATCCCTGTATCAGAAGTGTAAGCTATCTTAATTTATTTGACACTATTTCATCTACCATCATCGTCCATATGAAATGTTTTAAGATTTACAAGTTAGACTAAGCGTGCTACTATTTCCAAATGAAAAAGTATACATGGTTAAATCATCCACTTAAGCCCATCCGTAGTCTAACAAGCTCTTTACACATGGATCGCAGTCGATTGCTATCCCTGTATCAGAAGTGTAAGCTATCTTAATTTATTTGACACTATTTCATCTACCATCATCGTCCATATGAAATGTTTTAAGATTTACAAGTTAGACTAAGCGTGCTACTATTTCCAAATGAAAAAGTATACATGGTTAAATTATTCACTAAAGCCCCATTCAAGTAAGTCAGTATGAAAGCAAAGATAATACGAAATAAAAATTTATTATGGCATGTATTTCAAAATGTCTTCATCGTCAATATCGTCCCAGAGTCTGGCTTCACATAGATCACAAAAACAGTTGAGCTGCTTTAAACGTTCTTCTGCAGCGTCCCTCACTTTCTCAATGTACGCCCACTCCGCCACGGTTCGCGGTTGGGAGTTAGGGGTGTACCACTCCCATATTTGATGCAAGTGCGACTTGCTGGTCATCTCCATCACCCCTTCGGCATCATATTGTAAATATTTCCACCGTATGCCTGTTAGGTCGGGCAACTCCTCTTCATCCTCCTCCGATAATGATAACTTTCGTATATTGTCGAGATTGTATGTCTTCTCCACCTTCACCTTTCTTGGTGCATTTGGTGTAACGAGCACCTTTGCTGATGTACATGGAGAGGAGAACTCCAATGCGGTATTTGGTGTTGTTGGAGGACTTGTCATGTTGTCTTTGAAATGCTGACTTTGAATAATGATAACTTTAACATTTTTCTAATTCTTAAGTATACACAAGCAGCCAATCAGAATGAACATCCAATGAATGAAGAGAATGAAAGTATATAAGCAAAGTGACATTCGTGTCATTTCACTCTGTCTTTGAGACGTATAAGTGAAGTGTTCTCTAGCAAATTCTATATTTGAGGCGTACAAGTGAACTGCTCTCTCGTGAATTCCAAATTTGAGACGTATTATTTGAGTGAAGTCTATATCTTGTTGAAGTATCAACCTTAAACTTGATTTCGTTGAAATGGTAAGTTGAAAATTTCTTCACTCATCTCCGTCAAACGTGTGGTTAATAGCATCTTCCTCAATTTCAGCCATCAACTTCATCACCAACGCCCTCCCTTCTCGAGGAAAGTTTAGAGTCGTTGAGTCAAGGTAGGTTGTAACAATACACTGAGACTGATTTCTCTGTCAGGTGATGTGAGTTCCAGCTCAGGACTCTCGCGACAAGGCAACGAGTGGGAATGTGCCGACTGCGGACATATGTTTACAAGGAAGCACAGTCTCCTTCGACAGATCAAACAACGTGTGTGTCAACGCAAAGCGGCGTCAATCTCCGGAGGTGAAGTTGATTCTGACGATGACATCTCCTTTCCTTGCGATTTGTGCCCTCTTTCTTTTGATAGTCACTTTCAGCGATCTTCGCACAGACTTCAACACACGCATGCAAATGATCACTACACCAACGGTACCTCTACCATCTCCCTCATTAATGTTTCACATAATAATTTAGTACGCGACTACTGCATGGAGTCCAATACTCAAATAGTAGATTTTCCTGAGTGGCTCCTTCAAAATTCTAACATTATCGAAGCGCTCTTCAACAATTTAGACAATTTTAGAATGAAGGCGCTCATCTACCTTAAACTAAAATATATTAAGATAGATTTTCAAACGGGTCAAGTGACGGAGAGAATACAGTTTCATGTTCCTTCCTCTTCCGCAACCGAAGTTGTAGACTGCGAGTCTTGGCTAAATTTTCACATTCAATGTTTAAAATCAAATGTAGATAAATTCAATCAACGCGACAGCGCTCTCATTTTTGATGGTGTGGACTCAGCCATATTCAAAATTTCACTATTAGAAAGTCATGCAGCTCGAGGTACATTTAGACTACCAAAAACGTTGTATAATAAGAAAGCTGTCATCAATGTCGATTGTAAATCACAGTGTTTCAAATATGCAGTCCTATCCATCCTTCACTATAATGATATCAACGCACATCGAGATCGCACCTATAGCTATAGACAGTGGGAGGATGAACTAGACTTTGAAGGTTGTGATAGTAACAACATGAAAATCAAAGATGTAGAAACGTTCGAAAAACATAATAAGATTAAAATTGTCGTTCACGTGTGGGAGAAGGGGTTGAAGGGTGCTCGCTATAATTCACGTTCAACTTGTTATGAACGTGTAGTCAACCTCTTATTAGTAAAACAAGATGATAGCGAGGAATGGCACTACTGTGGTATTCCCAAAATCTCTCGCTTGTACACTCACTTGGGGCACTCTAAAAGAGGTGAACATTTTGTATGCGACCGCTGCATCCGCTCCTTTTGGAGTAAAGATAAATTTGAAACTCACTATGAATGGTGCAAGCGAGGTAAATTACAAATGGAACGCATGCCCAAAGATAAAATATTTTCACATAGGGATAATGGTGACGAATTAAGTCCCCTGCGTGTCATTTACGCAGACATAGAATGCTACATTGATGATATCATCCACAAGCCAGCAGCCATATCCTGCTATGAAGTATGGCATGACCACTTTAGGAATAGACAAAACAAAATGCATACTTGGCAAGGTGAAGATTGCATTTCAAAATTTCTAGAATTTCTCGATAAAGCTGCTAAATTTCAACAATCATATGATTCCCAATTGCAGCGTAAGTCACTACATATGTCAGATGAAGACAAACAAAAATTTGAAAGTTGCACATCCTGTCCTAAATGTCATAAAACGTTTGATGACGATAAAATTAAGAAAGTGCGTGATCATGATCACATCACTGGTAAATTTAGAAACGCACTCTGCTCCAAATGTAACTTTTCACTTAGGTTGAGACGTCGTGTACTACCCGTCATTTTTCATAACTTTAAGGGCTATGACAGTCATATGCTCATAAAAGGAGGGTTGAGCCAGATGAAATCGTGGCAGTTTAATGTAATAGCACAAACGAGAGAAAAATTCATGGCAATGACAGCAAAAGTACCAATAGATAAAACTAAAGAAAATAAGACAGTCTTCTTCGAAATAAAATTTTTAGATTCATTTCAATTCATGTCAGCGTCACTAGCTTCTCTCGTTCGAAATCTCAAGTTTCTTCCCCATAGTCAAACTTTGAAGAAACACTATCCAAACTTAACGGATGAAATAATCACTCGCAAAGGAGTCTTTCCCCATGCGTATTTTAGCTCAATGTCTAAACTAAATGAAACAACCCTTCCTTCCATTGACAAATTCAAAAACGATTTGACGGGTGAAGATTGTCCAGTAGAGGACTATGAACATGCTCAAGAGGCATGGTTAAAATTTGATTGTAAAACGTTTGGCGATTATATGATCGCTTACTTAGAATTATATGTCATTTTGCTGGCTGACGTCTTTCAGGAATTTCGACGAGTGGCATTAGAAGAAGACAAATTAGATCCTGTCCACTTTGTCAGTCTACCAGCCATGTCCTTTAAATCAGCCTTTAAAATGACTGGTGAGACCATTCATCTCTTACAAGACCCGGAGATGTATAATATATTTGAGCGCGGAATACGCGGTGGTCTCACATTTGTAAATAAACATCATATAAAATCTGAAACAGTAGGTGATGATCATATCCACCTAAAGTACTATGACCAAAATAATTTATATGGCAGTTCACTGTCTAAACCACTAACTCATTCCGAGTTTAGTTGGTTAAATCAAGATGAGCTTGAGTATTACTCCAACCCTTCAAACATACTGAAGATTCCAGATGAAGGTGATTGGGGATATTATTTTGAAGTGGATTTGATTTATCCAAATAGCATTAAAAATAAAACTGCTGATTTCCCACTCGCACCTGAATCTGGTGAAGTGACTGAAGATATGTTTTCACCATTCATGTCACAATTTCATAATAACTTAACAGAGTGTGGACAGCCAAGGTACAAACCATGCCGCAAACTTTTACTCACCCAATATGATAAGAAAAATTATCTCGTACACTTCTGCATATTAAAATTCTATTTAGAAATGGGCATGCTTCTAAAGTCAGTTCACCGCATTATCAAATTTAGACAGAAAGCCTTCCTCAAACCCTACATAGATAGTAACAGTCAAAAACGTGCACTCGCCCAAAATAATTTTGAAAAGGATTTTTTATAAATATAAGAATAACAGTCTATTCGGTAAGACCATGGAGGATGTTAGAAAACGTATGAATTACAAACTAGTCGTTGATGAACAAAAATATCACAAATTGACCTCATCACCTCTTTTCATTGATAGAGACATCATCGATGAGGATCTTGTAGGTGTTAAAATGATTAAATCAGAAGTTGAGTTGTGCAAACCCATCTATATTGGGCAAGCCGTTTTAGATTATTCCAAGCTTGAAATGTATCAACTCTTCTACAAAATATAAAAACCATGCCCTCTCGTAAAAGAGGTTCGCTTGCTGGGTGGTGATACAGATAGTTTCTTTTTAGGAATTACCACTCAAAAAGATTTAAATTTTAATGAAGTAGGCAAGTCATTAGAAAAATATTTCGACACATCTAACTACAATCCCACTCATCCACTCTATTCCATACAGAATAAAGCCAAACTTGGTTGTTTTAAGGATGAAACAGCAGGAAAGGAAATAGATGAAATGATTCTCCTCCGTCCTAAAATGTATTCCATGAAACTAAAAGAATGTGCAGATAGTATTAAGCGTGCTAAAGGTATATCAAAATCCATTGTTCATAAAATGAAACATCGGTCCTATAAGAAGGCCTATAAAAATAAAACTATAACGTTTGTCAATATGACAATCTTAAAATCTCAAGTTCATACTGTGAAAACGTACACGTTCAAGAAACGAGCACTTTCAGCATGGGAGGATAAGAGGTGTTGGATAGGACATAACACATCTCTTCCACATGGACATCCTGACACAAACATACCTCCACCCAAAAGAATAAAACTCACGCTACCACATTCAGGAGATGTATTGACATAATCAACTTTAACTCAGTATTTTGATGTTGCTTTTTGTAGATATACATGATTGTTTTATGTATCGCATGAGATCGTTTCTTCCTTGTGAATATATGCCTACAGTCAGCCCATTCCCCCTATATCTGTGAAAAGACTTTTTCATATACATATTTTTATTTCAATAAACATATCACAATGACTTCACTTTGTTTTCCGAAACACTAACGTTATGAGAGATTTAGTATCTTTCACATGGATACACTCTTGTAAACCATTGGTAATTTTGATAGCAATAGAGGGTATAGTTTGTTTGACGACGGGATGATAGAAAATAGATTCAAACATCTTCTCGACTATTCCATATGAAGCGTCTTTATCATGAATGAAATCACGTAAAATGTATTCTTTTTTCTCGCCAACAGAAATAGGTAAAATCAAATCACTTTGAATGTAAAGGTGCTGTTCATGTTTATCAAGTGTCATTGGTGTTTCTATACCAATCGTATGCGCAGCAGCAAACACAGTTTGTAGCATTGAAAAGCCAAAGAGTTTTTTCAAATTTTTACTCAATTGACATTGAATGTCATCACCCAGTCTCAGAACAACGCGTTGATTTTCAATTGAAAACGAAATGTGGTGTGTCTTTGCATCATATTTACTTTTCATCACATGCTTCAACTTCTGTTGTATATAAGGATTTACTACATGAATGAAGCTTTCAACTGTATGATATAGACGCGGCATTATATTGATAGCAACTTTAGATTCTTCATAAGACTGGTAAATTTTCTTGATGCGATCGGCATAGATGTCCACCCACCATTCATCATTAACTGAATCAGCTTTAGTGTGATATTCATGAGAAGCATACACCACACCGCTTCCAATAATAGGTGTATAATGTCTTACAAAATGACGCAAGGTTGGAGAGAAATAAACTGTAAGTTTGTCATTATATTTCTGAATAACCAACTTATTTTTGTCCGCCATAATTTTCTCCCCATACTTCTTACCCACAGTCTCATTCCATCGTTTTACTAACTCAATAAGTGATAAAGGTTGAACACCACGCTTTTTCAAAATGATGCGTTCTTCACATTCTACAACATCTTCATCAAATATTTTAAATCTATAATGAAATTTGTTGATTCGATTTGAATAAACTTTTCTAACATTTGCAGTAGCAATTGACGTTAGATGTAGTCCATGACCAAAACCGAGATGCGGATAGAATTCATTATCCAACCTCAGTGTAAGACCTTTAGTAAAAGAATGAAAGCGAAGGAACTGTCTCCCACTCCAATGATAGATAGTAAACTCATAAGCTTTCTGATTTTTATTCTTCATGATGGAAGTATTACCACTGTTGAATGCCTTAATAATTTTCTCATTCCCAAATGGCTCATAAGAATCTGATTTTATCTGAATCCATTCATAGTTCCACTTTCCATCTGATGTTAAATTGTATGGGAACTGAAATGCATTATTCATCGTTATTCCATCATGGGTGCGAGGAGTCAATATCATTTCTTCCAAATCATTCACATTCTGAATATTGCTATCATAGCAAATACTAGAAACGCCAACCTCCCATTCACCTTCTAAATGCAGTGGGCGATTTAATTCTACTCGATAGTCTGATGGTTTATTTTTGGGAAATTTATTCATAGAAACATTACTGGGCAAGTAGATTAGAAACGAGTCCTTATTTTCACTTTCCATATTATTCACATTGAAAAAATATATTAGCATACGTTTGCATTAACTCTTCATTCGGAAATGGAGTGTGATACTTGTCACAGCATCTTTATGAAAAGGAATCAACGCACCAGCATCGTCATAAATGGCAATATCAATTTGTGGGATGTAGTTTGATTTCAGCTTTGTATAATGCACTTTCTTGAAAGTATGCTCAGATAAAATACTGCAGCTTTTTGGCTGGTATGGTATCATTGCTAGCAATGGAGCTTCAACATCTCCCACACGTACATCTTCACCAATATTGGAATATATCTGAAAATAGTTAATACGACGCGATAGCGACATGTCTGCGCTAGCTTTGGTTACAGTACCACTTTTAAAGATATTTTTGTCAAAACCCAAAATGTCCATTAGAGTTTTATCCATAATTAGTTCAATACCTTTTCCACTTATAGTGAGAGACAAAGTACCTTCTTTTTCAGAAAATGAAATATGTTGCTCATTAATCACTTCATTTAAATAATCTACAACCAATTTAACCGAAGTAATAATGCGAGGCATCAACACTCTTGTTTCATGTAAGATACCACCTAAAGGCTCTACACACTTTCTGTATAAAGATACGGTCCATTCTGTATCAAATTGATTTGACCTTTCACATGGTAAATGTTGCATATCAGATTTTCCATGAACAGCTGCAGAACGATGTCGTAAGAACTGATGAAAATCTTTTGAACAAACTAATACTAGATCATCATCATTTAATTTACTTATTGCAATATGATTAGATGATTTAATATAAGTCAATGCTGCCACTTGTTTACCATCAACTCGAAGGAGATAATTAAATTTCTTCAATAATGTTTCAGGAGTCATGTTTGTCTTTCTTGGCTTAATCACAATCTTCTTCACCAACGTCTTCTCATTTCTTGGAATAAGATCTACATAATAAGCTTCCTCTCGATATATTAACTGTTTATGACCACTTATGTGGTAATTAACGTTAAAATTATCATAGCTTGTTAAGGCGCTAGCGAGGTAGCCTAAATCATTTCTTAAACTTGGACTTAAACCAACAATCCAATCTTTCTCAACTACATGATGTACATAATTATAATCATCATTGTGCGGAGTAAATTGGACAATATGTTTACACGCTTTATTCAATAAATCATATATAAACTTTTTACATGATAAGAGATCTTTCTTTGGCCACTGTGTAATGTATACTCGGCACCCCTTTTCACATTGATAAGCAGCTGTACGTCTCATATTAATAGTCATCACCTCATGATCAAAAGTATAGACACAGTTGCTATAAACAAGTTGAGTGACACCCACTTCCCAATTTCCATTTAGCTGTTGTGCATGATCAATGGGAGTAGAAAAGAGTGCGGCTCGATTACTAGTAAATCTCTTTGTAGCCGCATTGCTAAGCAAAATATGATAAAACGACATTTTTATATTGCTGATCTGCAACTTTGCATAAAATCATGAAGACTTGGATTTTGGACTCTCTACAATATATCAGAGTTGATCGTGATGGAAACGTACATTTCAAAAATTCTCATGGTCATACATCAAGAGGAATTACATTAACATGGCGACAATTTGTCAACCTCAATGATATCATGAGGGATTTGGAATATTTTGAAACATTAAGATTCATCTCCTTGGGTGATCAAGTTTGGCTTCAACATTACAGAAATGAAATTCAAATCTACCATTCTCATTCCGCAAACTGTTTCTCATTTCGCAAATACAATTGGGAGAAGTATAGAAGACATATACATCGCTCCATCATGACATTTATTCGTCGTGAGTTCATCGCCCTACTATGCAAATCTTAATCAGACATGACTACCACACATCATGAGTTGGAAATTAGATTCCCTACAACGTATTGAAACGGATCATGATCGAAACGTCTATTTCAAAAATTCAACTGGAAATGTGAGAAGAGAGTTTGCTTTATCTTATCGTCATTTTCAATCTCTACATCATATCATGAAGGACTTGAAATACTTCTATATGAAAAGACATTCACGTATTGGAAATCGCATCTGGCTGCGCGTCAACAATCGGCGAATTCAACTCTATCATTCCCAACTTCATACTAACTTCACATTTCATCAAGGTAGTTGGGAAAAGTATAAAAGGAAGGTACATCGCTCAATTTACTCATTCTTTCATCATGAAGCGCCATCGCTACACCATCGTCAACATTCTCCGTCGCTTCAGACTCTACACCAAAATCGATCTCACAACATTACACCAACAGCTTCCAAACAGCAAGTATTACCCGGGCCGTCCTCAAATGTTAGTGGTGAAGATGAACAATTCACGGAATCTTCAACTCTTCCCAAATGGGACTGTACAGATTCTCGGCGCCCTTTCTCATTCATCGGCGCAGTCAATGCGCTTAGAGCTACAAAGACTACTACATCGGATATGGAAGAGGGAGAGGTGTGTGATGTCGAATCTGACTGTGGACAATATGGTGATCTCTACTCAATTGAGTGACAGTCTATCATTTTTGAAGATTCGTACCAGCAGTTACAGTTTGTGTTATGAACCCGAACTTTTTCCTGCAGCTCTCATTAGTTGTTGGTTACCTGTGCATGTGGCAATCTTTCATAATAGTAAAGTGATCATTACTGGACTAAAATCTCATGTACAAGCAAATATGATCCTAGACTATCTCATTGAGTATGTACGTACCCAGCGGATTGTAAAATAAAAAACAATTTTTCCAACATGATGTTTTTATTTCAAATCATGATAGAACTTACAAATCATTTTTTCATTAGAGGATGGATTACATGAAAAGTTTTGAATAACAGATGCAAATCGAGATACATGTAAACGTCTTAAGATGAAGTACAGTACAAAAGCACCACACGTTGATGAAAGTGGATGTTGTAGTATGCGTTCATTTCGCTGATATTGACGCGTATGTTTTCTCAACCACTGCTGTGTTGGTATATTTGGAGGTTGAGCAAGAGAGTCAAATAGTTCACCACGTCGGTCTTCTCCAATAAAGATCGCTTTCCAATGCTCACCGCCTAAATTCTGTGAATGAGTGTTTAGCACAATAAAGATGGGATAGTGATTTACTGCAGGTGGTAAGGTATCGAGTGAATAGACATTATCGAAAGCTTTCAACGTCGCTTCGTCTGCATTACGCTGCACTTTAGTCTTAATATCGTCAGCAGTCAACCAACTCATTAACGATTATACTGAAGAATCACGTCACGATACTTTGTAATTTCAATATTTGAATCGAAGACTGCATAAATTAATACATTGATCGTCTCAGCTAGTGTTCTTTTGAACGTCAAATCCAAACGAATATTATGAGGCACGTTCGCTTGACGATAGGGTGCACTAATATCGCTGTCAGCAGTCAAATCAAATGCATAAATAGTATATCCACTCTTAAACTCTTTCATAGTCAGTCCGTTGGTGTCATCCGTATTGTAAAAGCCAAAGACATCCATAAAATCAACATAACTGCGCATAAATTGATCCGAAGCAAAATCTGGTTTGTAGGGTGGACCAGGATGACTCACACCATTTACACGTAAAGCAATTTCACTTAACTGATTGTGTTTAAAATTGAAAGGATTCTTCTTTATATTACCATTAAATGCATCATTTTCAACCATTGCCACCATGAGGAGCTTCGGTGCTTCCGATGGAAAGAGGCCATCTTTCATGAAACTCTTTTGATCTTTCGGAATTGTAAAGGTGAGAAGCTTTGTATGCTGAACGGGGTAAATGGCATTTTGGCGGTTAAGACCTTCAGCATGCCCTCTAATGACACTTGGATTCGGTACTACTCGACGAATGTAAAGTGCAATATCTTCCACATGAATTCTAAAATTGTCAACTTTAGCAAATGCATTCAGCGCAAATTCAGGCTTATTCAATGTCAGCTTGAGTCGCATGCTGGTATTACAGAGTAAAAACTTTGACTGTCTAAAGAAGTCTAAATTCAGCGGACCATATAGCTGACATACTCTACTATCTTTAATCATAGCAGATCGCTTTACAAAGCCACTGTTTGTTTCAACATCAAATTTTCCTGCTTCATCTCTGTACCATCCCATGGCTTCCATATGACGTTTTTGTGCTGCTGGATGAAACTGTGATACATGATTGAAATATGATTTATAGGGATAATCGCTTTGACCACCTTCCACCTGCTGCTCTCCAATCGTTAGAGAAACATCGCGAAGTAATGTAGTCAATGGTAAATTGTTCAGTCCAACTTTATGTGCATCGTCAATAGCAGTTCCATCTGCTTGCTGAATTCTAAACCTCAAATCAAGCATCGCATAACTCAAATCTATGTAGTCATCACTCACTAGACGAAATGACTTACTTAATCTTACTAAGGAAGTCTTACAAGTTCTGACCAGAAAGTACCAGTCGTGCTAAGTCTTATTAGCAAATCTGATCAGATCTGATAAGATCTTATTTGTGAATTTTAGAATACTTTTGAGTAGAAAAAAGTCTTATATTTTGCGTTTCTCTACATACATATAGTGCCCTGATGTTCCAGCAAGATCATTTAAGAACTAAAACCATTGATATCGTCTGATCTTCTCACAGTAATCGGACTTCAAGTTTTAAATTTCAGTTCACTTTTCTTAATTTCAATTATCAGCTGGTAAGATCTGAAAAGATCTTATTTTGCAAAATATAAGACTTAGTAAGTCTGGTACTTTCTGGTCAGGAAATGTAAGATCTTAAATAAAATAAGTTCTTATCAGACTTTGCAAGAATCTGATCAGACTTAGTAAGACCTAGCAAGTCATTTCGTCTAGTGTACCACCAGGAATAACAAATTCAATGGGGCCAGCATTCTCAGCTGTTCGAGGATGATAATCTACAATACTTGAACTAAGAATATCTGTCTGTATGGCTTGTTGATCGAACAAACAAAAACCGGAAGTTTTACACTCCATGATTAGAAGTTATAGCAGCGTCGTCGTTTAGCGCCTGATGAATGATTAGAGCCTCTACGACGTTTGCGTGAATGCCTTTTGACTGAAGATCGCACCTTACCAGCTCCGCGATGTTTCCTCCTTCCTTTATTCATTCGTTTAGGTGATTTCTTTCCTTGAGTAACACCAGCAATGGTCTGCTTCAATGTTTTTAAACCGCGTTCCTTCCCACGATTCAACAAACTGCTCTTAAAACTTCTACCTCTGGAAAGATCACTAGCAACATCACCAGCAAAGCCAACGGCATTACTTAAAACATTTCGTTTTAAAGATCTACCGACATTGGATATGAGAGGTGCTACAACAGATTTCAGTGCACCAAGTATGCTACCTCCACGTTGGCGGCGAGCACCGATGTAAATTTGTTCTCCACCACTTACATAGGAGGGTCGTGAATAAAATGAGGCAGTTGGATTCATAGCTCAAACCCTAAACATTGTTAGTTACAACTTTGCATGAATCACTGTCGATCACTTAGATGAAAGATGTCGGCACGACGCATCCAAGAGTTCATACTTGAAGGATAACCAGTCCATTTAACAAGACACCATTCTTCACCTTGCCGTTTTTTACATCGAATGATTTTCTCTACCAAATATGTTTCACTTTCAGTGACTACCTCAATCTCATCGCGGTAAAAGCTACCCTCAATTTCTTCATTATCGTAATCTTTCAACTTGTAGGTGGTCGGAGAGTCTTTTTGATTAATCCTTGATACTGTAAATACCTCCTCTGTCAAATTCGGAAGGTACCCTTTAGCAAAAACACTTTTCACTTTTGAGATACGAACTTTATCGCCAATTTTCACATCACTTTTCACATGAGTGCGTTTACGTTGGAATGATTCGCGCACTTTATCTACATTGTCAGCATTTACATCTACTGGTCTGAGACCAATAGAACGATGGATAGAGTGATTGTAGGCATGGAGTGTATCTTGTAGAACCTTTGTCCAATTTTGTGTCAAGTTGGCAGTAAAATGTCGCCACAAGCGATTTTTTAATGTGCGATTAAAACGTTCAACGAGTGCAGCTTTATAAGCGCTCTTTACACTAAAGAACTCAATGTCATGCCTCTCAAATAATCTTGTCACATGCTGATTTTCAAACTCTTTTCCTTGACCACTCTGAATTCTTTTTGGAATGCGACCTTCTCGAAAAATTGTTTGGAATGCTTTTGCTACTCCTTTCCCTTCTTTAGTTTTTAAAGGTTGAGCCCACGCATAACGCGAGAAAATATCAATGACGGTTAAAATAAAATTATTGCCCGAGTTATGTTTTGAAATGGAGGCAACATCGCACAAATCTGCTTGCCACTGTTCATCGATGTCATGAACAATATAATGGCGGGTGCGGTACTTCTTTTTCGCTTGTTTGTGGAGTGTATAGGTAGCGACCCTTTAACCATCGTTTCACTTGTGATTGTGGAAGACCACTCGCTTTTGATAATTTCTTGATAGATGCAAATCCTGCCGGATGTTTTACATCATAATAGATTGACTTCAAACGTTCAGTCGATGACGGCTGACTCTTTTTCCTCCTTCTCATCTTTTTGTTTTCTTGCCTTTCTACATTTACAACAACTGCAGCATTTAGCTTTAGCGGTTTTGCGATCGTGTTCACATTGCTTAGGGGTTTCATTATGAGAGCTGGCGCAGCAAGTGCAAGTGACAACGACATTCACCTCTGGCGGCTCATTACATGGCAAGCAACACATCTGCTTCATATTAATAGTCTGAGAACATTTATTTCCTAGGAGGAGCTGTTTTACGTTTTCCTTTTACCAGTTTTAGTGGCGATGTAGATCTACGTCGAGTTCTTCCTCTTGTTTGCTTAGTGAGTGTGGGAGGGGATGTAGCAGGTGACGTCTTAAACCAATTTGTTGGCATTTTCATCGCCTGAGGCATTGGAGTAGTAGCCACTGTTGAATCAAGTTCTTTCAATGTCTCATTATTTAAAGCAAATTTTGGTACATTATGGAAAACTCCCCATTGAACGCATGTTAAAAAAATGGAAATCATTTTTGTTAGAGTGTATCAAAAAAATACGGTCAGCCATCTTCGATGAGTAGTAACCTTCTTTTTAAATTTGCGGAATAATTAGAATCACGTGTGTTATCCCTTCGGTCGCAGTGTTGCAGTCTTTGGCAGCCAATTAACGATTATTTTTAGTTAGTCACACCTCAAAAGCTTAGAGTCATTTGACAATATAATAGGACAGATATTTAATGATACAAAGTATAAAATTATAAAATATATTAATAAATACTGTTTTCAAAGCCATATTAGCGAAGTTTTCCGAAATGACTATTGAATTTTTTTATTCTTAAGGCAATTACGAGTATCACTTGATGAATATCAATTACTTGCAAGTTGTTTGTATTTTAGGTTTTGCTAAGAAACGCTTGGTCTTAGATAGTCTCTTCAAACCAGTTGACTGTCATCAATCAAAAGGGTAACGGGTAAACTAGGCCCACAGTACCTAGACGTGTAAAATTTTTAATTTTTCTTGCATCAACATACTTCATTATATATTAATCAACATTTTGAATTAATAATGTCCTTCCGTTGGCTTTGGTGTGAGCGTTATTAATCTTTTATTTAAGTATTTCACCTTCGGAATCTAGCGAAGATTTCATGTTTTGTTCGTTAGCTTAATTGAAGTGAAATATCCACATTATTGCTATAATACGTCATAAACTTAGATATTTTTCTGGGAAACCTTAATTTCGTGCGAATATTTGCAGCAATTTTGCCTTTTTTTATTATTTTCGGTTATTTTGCAAAGTAACTGATTTGCTAAATAATCAGCAGTTATTTGTTGAATTCTCAGAATATATTCACACAAATGGAATCTGACTGGTTTAAACAAAAATTACTCAATTCCTATTAATTTGATTGTCTTGACCAAGTCATCTGATAGCGCACATCATCGAGAATTGGAGGTTATGAATGGAATTATTGAGTGCTGTTTGATGTGTTTCGGACTTCGTTTGTTAAAGAAACACCAAATGTGAAGCCTGGACAGTGATTGAATGAATTTGAATATGTGAAATTGAAAAATGTTGTAGGAAGACTTGCAACCGCAGCATTTCGTTCGAAGACAACAACAGAAATCGAATCAGCAGGTCCAATTTAGTATGTTTGTGGACAGGGTTATCACATTCAGGTCGAATCAATTGATTGAGAGGAGTTCAAACTGGAGAAAGTGTGTAAAATATACGTGAAATTGAAAAATGTTGTAGGAAGACTTGCAACCGCAGCATTTCGTTCGAAGACAACAACAGAAATCGAATCAGCAGGTCCAATTTAGTATGTTTGTGGACAGGGTTATCACATTCAGGTCGAATCAATTGATTGAGAGGAGTTCAAACTGGAGAAAGTGTGTAAAATATATGTGAAATTGAAAAATGTTGTAGGAAGACTTGCAACCGCAGCATTTCGTTCGAAGACAACAACAGAAATCGAATCAGCAGGTCCAATTTAGTATGTTTGTGGACAGGGTTATCACATTCAGGTCGAATCAATTGATTGAGAGGAGTTCAAACTGGAGAAAGTGTGTAAAATATAAGTGAAATTGAAAAATGTTTGTAGGAAGACTTGCAACCGCAGCATTTCGTTCGAAGACAACAACAGAAATCGAATAAGCAGGTCCAATTTAGTATGTTTGTGGACAGGGTTATCACATTCAGGTCGAATCAATTGATTGAGAGGAGTTCAAACTGGAGAAAGTGTGTAAAATATATGTGAAATTGAAAAATGTTGTACGAAGACTTGCAACCGCAGCATTTCGTTCGAAGACAACAACAGAAATCGAATCAGCAGGTCCAATTTAGTATGTTTGTGGACAGGGTTATCACATTCAGGTCGAATCTAATGATAGAGAGAAGCCTAAAGTAGAGATTCTGAGTGGCAAAGAATGAAGCAGAAAATTTTGTGAGCAGGATATTTTATTTAAAGAAATAAACTTATTTTAATAATTGTCATAAAACCGCATGTGACAAATGTTACTCCATGGTTTGTATGGCTTAATTTCTCTGCTGTAGATTTATGGAGATGAAAAAACCGTGTATCGAATGATGATTGATATGCTGATGAGTGGCATAGAATGTAGATTTCTAAGCATAGCCTCACTTGAAAGCTACAATCGCAAGAATTGACAGGAGAAGCTGAACTGAGATTTGGAAGCATACCTACACATCTGACATGGTCTGCTTCATATTTAGCCAAAAAACATTCCCCTGTTATTTGACGACGATATTGCAGTCAGCACTTGGGTTACATAATATCATATATATGTGCTGCTTAATTATTACAATTCACTGAGAAGCAACAATCCTTCATTTTTTTAATTTCACATTTCAAACACCAATTCGATGGACCTATGTAATCGCTGTGAATAGGAAGGAAGGCGGTATTTGTGAAATTTAGCCAAGACCTTTTCTGAAAACACATCGATTCATGAATGACAGATAATGGGACATGCAGCAATCTTCACAATTGTCGCGGTGCGATTGGAAGGTTGGCAACAACACCCTCCACTATGATTTCTCATGTGGGAATATACGAAAACTGATTTCTGCAATGTTTAATGCGACTGCGACATAAGAGGTGCCATTTGGATGACATGGCTGCATTGGCATAAACTTTGAGTGAAATGATATCCAAAAGTGATGGAGGCGGAACATTAATCACCGAAACCGACTGATTCTGCTCGTTTCGGAAGCGTGTCATCGCTCTTGAACTCGTATTAATACTTCGTGGGCAGAATATCAAATTGGTCTACGTTTCTCTCTGCGGTATTGTATGCATTGAATACAATCAATGTTGATATCAGGAAATAATATTGTAGTGTTTAAAACATCAATTTTTTGAATCCACGTGGTTCATCAAGATATTAGTCGATCATGCATCGTATTTTACTCAAACTTTACTCTTGCGAATCTATCTGTTTTGCATTGGAGAAATTATAATTCTCGAGATATGCTACAGAACGAAAGAAGGTTCCAGTAACAATGTCTGTTGTAATGTCTTTTATAATACAGCTGGATTTTTCGGTTTTTATTATGTGTATTGTACATAAAAAATCCGCTGATATACCTGAAATTTTAGTACCAGGGCTGATAATGCACCTGACCTGAAGAATTCCAATCTTATTAAACTATCTACATACACGGTAGAAGCGAGATAACCTGTGGATTCACGCGACCGGTTGCGAGCTACCGCTAGAAAAGGGAAAAGTAAAAAATAATTGAGCTTCACTACAGAATTAGAATGAAATGCATATAGATCGAAAGTACAGAAGTCTAAGTTCTGTATGTGCTTCAGAATTTACTGAATCCTCAATTCATAATCATGCATCATTAGTAAACTCCGTTAACGGAATTAAAGTTGTCCAACGATTTAGCGCTGTGTCCCTAATGCCATGCATCATTCATGAGAGGGAATTAACTTTGGATATCCCGGATCGACGCAAGAAAAAGACTGAAACTTAATTCTAAGCTTGAGATTTGGTTTCAAGCCTTTGAAGTTCTGTTTCTGAAATGCAGTAGGCCTACTTATTTGATTTCATGAAAACGTAAATGAAGATTGTGCCTCATTTCGATGCTTTATACGCATGATGCCATTTCAGTTATTATTGGTATTCATTTTGGATATCGTGATGGTTGCACAGTCTATGTTTTAGTAAAAGAGATAAAATAATGAATAATAAAAGCGGATTATTGCTTCGAAAAATTACCACAATAGTAATACTGATGCAAATTTGACCTCCTAGCTGCGATACAATATATTTCCACCTGAAATGCCAGGAACAAAAAAATGTCGAATTATTATTTACTTTATTATATTGAATAACTCGGAAATCACAAAATCACCCATGTGAATATGTTTCATGCACATACAAACATTTTTAAAAGATGTCCACAAGATGTAAATTCAGGTTTACTCATGCCACTCACCCCAACTTGGTCAAACACAGAGATGTTCCATCACAATCCTTGCACTCGTGGAAAGTATTCTCCGAACGTTTTGTTTTGAGCATTGAATGCATTTCCTTCGTGTTTTCTTGTATTGAGATATTTAAGAAGGTACATGTATTTTGTTTGCAATGCTGTCTAATAGTTCTTCATTTCGCAACCTCTCTTGTCTACCTCGTTGGGCACGATTCAATACCGATAAGGTGTGTTCTGACCTGTTTCTGAATTCCAATAGACTCATGCTTCTATTTTTTTCATGACGAAGGCGTCAAACACTCAGCTCTCGATCATACTGATGCCAAACTTTTTTGACCATACAAATGACTGTCGGACGCAGGTAGATGATGCAAGCAATTGGTATCTAATCTACGCCGCCCATTGTTTGCTTATACATTACAACTGTGATTGGCTTTTTGTACCGAATTCGCTGAGTACCTGGAAGAGCTCATTCTTTCTCAACATCTCCTGCGTTGTCAACAGTTGAAAAAACATAAACATCCTTGTTATCAACAAATTTTGCTACAAGACCGGGACCTTATCGTACAAAGGATGATTCCAGTTTTTGTAAGCGCTTTTCTTTGATAATAATCGGAACTCCACGACTGGGCCTAACTGTTCATCGTATACCTGTTTTGCGGCTCCATCGTAACAGAATCGCACTATGGCAAATTATGCATCCTCTAGTGATACACGTATGTAATTAAAGTTGTGAGTCGTGCTACAAAGTCATATGTCTTCACATTATTAAGTTGGTGAGTTTTAAGATATTTCACAACCTCAAAACTTTTTGAGCAGTAAAACGTCTGAGTGATGACATCCTGTGGTGATATTTATTGACAGCTTGGTATCAACGCGCCATTGCATCAACATGCACATTTTGATTTCATGGTTGTTCCTTGTCATTTGTTGCTTCAACTTAACTTATATGATTATTTCAGTGTGATAAATCGGCTGAATACAACTTTCTAGAATTTTATGAATCAGATGATGAAAATGAAGAATTTTTGATCTTTGGAAAGTTCAGGAAATTAGCTTTTCTGTCGATATGAAATCATTCAGATCCCAAGCTGTTCATTAAGTGCACGTCATTGAGGAAAAGGTCAAGCTTATAAACTTAAGAACCATCGCTCACAGAATTCAAAAATTTTGATAACTGAGTGCGATAAAGTCAAACATCGTTCATTATCTATTGCGTCAAAATTTAGTTTCAAAATTCAAACTGGAAATGTCTCAATTTTTATGATAAGGATATTTTAAAGAAATGTCCGGATAATTTTCAGCGGTGTAATTGGAATGGCATATCTCGTAAAAATGAAAAACAGCGTGGAAGTTCGGAAAAATAGACCGGGGATCGCCCGGGAATTCGAGGCTTGAAATTTGGCGCCACCCTGTATATAATTAGTGAGATAGCGTGTAATCATTCAGAGAAGAAATTGTTCATTTTATAACTTTTAAGACGGCATATAAATATTACAAATAATGTCGAGAATGGTGAGGTTGGTAGTACCAGGATCGGCGGTGACCTTTAGATAGCTACTCGACCGGCAGGAGGCACTACTTCTTGAAATCATTTGTATATGAAACCATTCGTATTAATGGTCAACGCTTACATCGTTATCCATATGTAGCCAATGAGGTCACATGCGTGCACTTACGAGAAGCACATAGACAACCTGTTCCATCTTCCGTATTTACTGCTTGCTGCATAACCTGCAAACACTCAGTGTGTACAGTAAATGTAATAACCGAACCTCGTCTACCACCAACATGGCCTACCTGGTCCAACTGTCATGCGGTGGTGATCAGACCACCTACCACAATCACTACAATCGCAAATACATTGAAAACACACCGGAACATGGAATTGACATCACTTTGGTCCCTACACACCTATATCCAGCCACCAGGGCCTACCTGGTCCAACTGTCATGCGGTGGTGATCAGACCACCTACCACAATCACTACAATCGCAAATACATTGAAAACACACCGGAACATGGAATTGACATCACTTTGGTCCCTACACACCTATATCCAGCCACCAGGGCCTACCTGGTCCAACTGTCATGCGGTGGTGATCAGACCACCTACCACAATCACTACAATCGCAAATACATTGAAAACACACCGGAACATGGAATTGACATCACTTTGGTCCCTACACACCTATATCCAGCCACCAGGGCCTACCTGGTCCAACTGTCATGCGGTGGTGATCAGACCACCTACCACAATCACTACAATCGCAAATACATTGAAAACACACCGGAACATGGAATTGACATCACTTTGGTCCCTACACACCTATATCCAGCCACCAGGGCCTACCTGGTCCAACTGTCATGCGGTGGTGATCAGACCACCTACCACAATCACTACAATCGCAAATACATTGAAAACACACCGGAACATGGAATTGACATCACTTTGGTCCCTACACACCTATATCCAGCCACCAGGGCCTACCTGGTCCAACTGTCATGCGGTGGTGATCAGACCACCTACCACAATCACTACAATCGCAAATACATTGAAAACACACCGGAACATGGAATTGACATCACTTTGGTCCCTACACACCTATATCCAGCCACCAGGGCCTACCTGGTCCAACTGTCATGCGGTGGTGATCAGACCACCTACCACAATCACTACAATCGCAAATACATTGAAAACACACCGGAACATGGAATTGACATCACTTTGGTCCCTACACACCTATATCCAGCCACCAGGGCCTACCTGGTCCAACTGTCATGCGGTGGTGATCAGACCACCTACCACAATCACTACAATCGCAAATACATTGAAAACACACCGGAACATGGAATTGACATCACTTTGGTCCCTACACACCTATATCCAGGCACCAGGGCCTACCTGGTCCAACTGTCATGCGGTGGTGATCAGACCACCTACCACAATCACTACAATCGCAAATACATTGAAAACACACCGGAACATGGAATTGACATCACTTTGGTCCCTACACACCTATATCCAGCCACCAGGGCCTACCTGGTCCAACTGTCATGCGGTGGTGATCAGACCACCTACCACAATCACTACAATCGCAAATACATTGAAAACACACCGGAACATGGAATTGACATCACTTTGGTCCCTACACACCTATATCCAGCCACCAGGGCCTACCTGGTCCAACTGTCATGCGGTGGTGATCAGACCACCTACCACAATCACTACAATCGCAAATACATTGAAAACACACCGGAACATGGAATTGACATCACTTTGGTCCCTACACACCTATATCCAGCCACCAGGGCCTACCTGGTCCAACTGTCATGCGGTGGTGATCAGACCACCTACCACAATCACAATCGCAAATACATTGAAAACACACCGGAACATGGAATTGACATCACTTTGGTCCCTACACACCTATATCCAGCCACCAGGGCCTACCTGGTCCAACTGTCATGCGGTGGTGATCAGACCACCTACCACAATCACTACAATCGCAAATACATTGAAAACACACCGGAACATGGAATTGACATCACTTTGGTCCCTACACACCTATATCCAGCCACCAGGGCCTACCTGGTCCAACTGTCATGCGGTGGTGATCAGACCACCTACCACAATCACTACAATCGCAAATACATTGAAAACACACCGGAACATGGAATTGACATCACTTTGGTCCCTACACACCTATATCCAGCCACCAGGGCCTACCTGGTCCAACTGTCATGCGGTGGTGATCAGACCACCTACCACAATCACTACAATCGCAAATACATTGAAAACACACCGGAACATGGAATTGACATCACTTTGGTCCCTACACACCTATATCCAGCCACCAGGGCCTACCTGGTCCAACTGTCATGCGGTGGTGATCAGACCACCTACCACAATCACTACAATCGCAAATACATTGAAAACACACCGGAACATGGAATTGACATCACTTTGGTCCCTACACACCTATATCCAGCCACCAGGGCCTACCTGGTCCAACTGTCATGCGGTGGTGATCAGACCACCTACCACAATCACTACAATCGCAAATACATTGAAAACACACCGGAACATGGAATTGACATCACTTTGGTCCCTACACACCTATATCCAGCCACCAGGGCCTACCTGGTCCAACTGTCATGCGGTGGTGATCAGACCACCTACCACAATCACTACAATCGCAAATACATTGAAAACACACCGGAACATGGAATTGACATCACTTTGGTCCCTACACACCTATATCCAGCCACCAGGGCCTACCTGGTCCAACTGTCATGCGGTGGTGATCAGACCACCTACCACAATCACTACAATCGCAAATACATTGAAAACACACCGGAACATGGAATTGACATCACTTTGGTCCCTACACACCTATATCCAGCCACCAGGGCCTACCTGGTCCAACTGTCATGCGGTGGTGATCAGACCACCTACCACAATCACTACAATCGCAAATACATTGAAAACACACCGGAACATGGAATTGACATCACTTTGGTCCCTACACACCTATATCCAGCCACCAGGGCCTACCTGGTCCAACAGCCATGCGGTGGTGATCAGACCACCTACCACAATCACTACAATCGCAAATACATTGAAAACACACCGGAACATGGAATTGACATCACTTTGGTCCCTACACACCTATATCCAGCCACCAGGGCCTACCTGGTCCAACTGTCATGCGGTGGTGATCAGACCACCTACCACAATCACTACAATCGCAAATACATTGAAAACACACCGGAACATGGAATTGACATCACTTTGGTCCCTACACACCTATATCCAGCCACCAGGGCCTACCTGGTCCAACTGTCATGCGGTGGTGATCAGACCACCTACCACAATCACTACAATCGCAAATACATTGAAAACACACCGGAACATGGAATTGACATCACTTTGGTCCCTACACACCTATATCCAGCCACCAGGGCCTACCTGGTCCAACTGTCATGCGGTGGTGATCAGACCACCTACCACAATCACTACAATCGCAAATACATTGAAAACACACCGGAACATGGAATTGACATCACTTTGGTCCCTACACACCTATATCCAGCCACCAGGGCCTACCTGGTCCAACTGTCATGCGGTGGTGATCAGACCACCTACCACAATCACTACAATTGCAAATACACTGAAAACACACCGGAACATGGAATTGACATCACTTTGGTCCCTACACACCTATATCCAGCCACCAGGGCCTACCTGGTCCAACTGTCATGCGGTGGTGATCAGACCACCTACCACAATCACTACAATCGCAAATACATTGAAAACACACCGGAACATGGAATTGACATCACTTTGGTCCTACACACCTATATCCAGCCACCAGGGCCTACCTGGTCCAACTGTCATGCGGTGGTGATCAGACCACCTACCACAATCACTACAATCGCAAATACATTGAAAACACACCGGAACATGGAATTGACATCACTTTGGTCCCTACACACCTATATCCAGCCACCAGGGCCTACCTGGTCCAACTGTCATGCGGTGGTGATCAGACCACCTACCACAATCACTACAATCGCAAATACATTGAAAACACACCGGAACATGGAATTGACATCACTTTGGTCCCTACACACCTATATCCAGCCACCAGGGCCTACCTGGTCCAACTGTCATGCGGTGGTGATCAGACCACCTACCACAATCACTACAATCGCAAATACATTGAAAACACACCGGAACATGGAATTGACATCACTTTGGTCCCTACACACCTATATCCAGCCACCAGGGCCTACCTGGTCCAACTGTCATGCGGTGGTGATCAGACCACCTACCACAATCACTACAATCGCAAATACATTGAAAACACACCGGAACATGGAATTGACATCACTTTGGTCCCTACACACCTATATCCAGCCACCAGGGCCTACCTGGTCCAACTGTCATGCGGTGGTGATCAGACCACCTACCACAATCACTACAATCGCAAATACATTGAAAACACACCGGAACATGGAATTGACATCACTTTGGTCCCTACACACCTATATCCAGCCACCAGGGCCTACCTGGTCCAACTGTCATGCGGTGGTGATCAGACCACCTACCACAATCACTACAATCGCAAATACATTGAAAACACACCGGAACATGGAATTGACATCACTTTGGTCCCTACACACCTATATCCAGCCACCAGGGCCTACCTGGTCCAACTGTCATGCGGTGGTGATCAGACCACCTACCACAATCACTACAATCGCAAATACATTGAAAACACACCGGAACATGGAATTGACATCACTTTGGTCCCTACACACCTATATCCAGCCACCAGGGCCTACCTGGTCCAACAGCCATGCGGTGGTGATCAGACCACCTACCACAATCACTACAATCGCAAATACATTGAAAACACACCGGAACATGGAATTGACATCACTTTGGTCCCTACACACCTATATCCAGCCACCAGGGCCTACCTGGTCCAACTGTCATGCGGTGGTGATCAGACCACCTACCACAATCACTACAATCGCAAATACATTGAAAACACACCGGAACATGGAATTGACATCACTTTGGTCCCTACACACCTATATCCAGCCACCAGGGCCTACCTGGTCCAACTGTCATGCGGTGGTGATCAGACCACCTACCACAATCACTACAATCGCAAATACATTGAAAACACACCGGAACATGGAATTGACATCACTTTGGTCCCTACACACCTATATCCAGCCACCAGGGCCTACCTGGTCCAACTGTCATGCGGTGGTGATCAGACCACCTACCACAATCACTACAATCGCAAATACATTGAAAACACACCGGAACATGGAATTGACATCACTTTGGTCCCTACACACCTATATCCAGCCACCAGGGCCTACCTGGTCCAACTGTCATGCGGTGGTGATCAGACCACCTACCACAATCACTACAATTGCAAATACATTGAAAACACACCGGAACATGGAATTGACATCACTTTGGTCCCTACACACCTATATCCAGCCACCAGGGCCTACCTGGTCCAACTGTCATGCGGTGGTGATCAGACCACCTACCACAATCACTACAATCGCAAATACATTGAAAACACACCGGAACATGGAATTGACATCACTTTGGTCCCTACACACCTATATCCAGCCACCAGGGCCTACCTGGTCCAACTGTCATGCGGTGGTGATCAGACCACCTACCACAATCACTACAATCGCAAATACATTGAAAACACACCGGAACATGGAATTGACATCACTTTGGTCCCTACACACCTATATCCAGCCACCAGGGCCTACCTGGTCCAACTGTCATGCGGTGGTGATCAGACCACCTACCACAATCACTACAATCGCAAATACATTGAAAACACACCGGAACATGGAATTGACATCACTTTGGTCCCTACACACCTATATCCAGCCACCAGGGCCTACCTGGTCCAACTGTCATGCGGTGGTGATCAGACCACCTACCACAATCACTACAATCGCAAATACATTGAAAACACACCGGAACATGGAATTGACATCACTTTGGTCCCTACACACCTATATCCAGCCACCAGGGCCTACCTGGTCCAACTGTCATGCGGTGGTGATCAGACCACCTACCACAATCACTACAATCGCAAATACATTGAAAACACACCGGAACATGGAATTGACATCACTTTGGTCCCTACACACCTATATCCAGCCACCAGGGAAGTAGTAGGCGACTCTTGTAGGACTGCAGATGGCTGGCAGGATGCACACATCCAGGGAAGACGATCTGAAAGTATGAAAAAACAGATGATTACGACTTCGCATGTTTGAGATGTGATGAAGAAGAGGTGAGCATCTATTAATGAAGAAACTTGCAACGGAAGAATTTAATGCGGGAGAATCTCTTTTACTTTTATGACTACGGCTAAAACCGAGTAAGCGATGGTGAATAAGCACCTGAGGACAATGTAGTAATAACTGTTTCATGATGATTATCATCTGCAGTGTGACGGCAATGACAGAAAAGTTTCTGCAGGTATGTTTCATTCGGTTCATGCAGTTTAACCGTGGACGGCGTCACCGATCGATAGAGCAGAGATGGCTTTCGAGATGTCTTGATCCCGTGCGCAATGAAGTGTCGCCTTAATTGACTCAGATCATGTGTCGCATAATGAACAGTGCTTGGTCATTGCTGTGAAAAATTTGTTTCTTGGTTTCATTTCGCATACAAAATACCACTGGAAGAAAACTTCAGACCGACATACTACTGCTTCCTGGATTACAGAGCAGGACTGTCATATGTACTTTCCACTATCAATTTATGAATTTTGCATTTTAAATACAAGTACCTACAATAGGTATTATAAGATTCAGTATGAAGTTGCCAACGGATATTTACCTCCAACATAATCAAGTTTTAGAAACGTGAATGTAACATTTACACGTACATGTACGCAAATGATGACTTTTCCTTATAATGAAAATTTGCAAAATTCCTTTCATGATATCAAAAGTATTATAATCGAGTCACAAAATCAATTCCTGTTGATAATCCAATAATTGATAATATCGTAGTGTTGTACTTTCTTCGTCTTCACTACATTTCAAAGCTGATGACGATGTCAACACCTCACAAATTTTGTTGTGACTATATTGGCTTTCTTGATACAAATAGACATACTGATCAATGAGAGCTAATGTCAAAGCCTTCTGGATGTTGACAACTCCCTTTGCCCTAAAATTTTCAGTCTGAGGCTTCCATTTTTCACCACAGATGTTCGAGGAACTGAATGTAGGACTGTACCACCAAGGAATCTGCTAATTGCCGACTCTGGTTTCAATTGCTGAAAGATAATCTGCATGTATGAAGCAGTGGTCGGATTCTTAAATTTTGAAAAATTCGTGCTTCATTTTTGCGGACGTCAATAATGCATTTTTCATTGATTTTCACCCCACGCACCTGAATTAAATACTCTCATGTACATACATGCATGTGAACGGCATGGCTCAGCGAGTTAGCATCAAGCATCAAAATATAGCTGACTCCATAAATCTCTCCACTGCTGCTCTGGATGTTTACCATCAATAGGCGGATTACTTTCATTATGTTACATGTACATAGATACTATAGTCAACAAAATTTGAATATCCTGTTACTTGAAATAGGCATTACTTTCCGAAGATATCTAGAATAAATAGAAATTGGAATTCTACTCATTTGAAACGAATAGGCCTATTCCGACAGTATAGCGACGTGATGACGGACCTTAAATAAATACGAGCTATCCTGGCTGACCATACTTCTTAAATACAAAGACAAATTGCCGAAGCTGTAGGAATAAACCGGTCAACCGCTGAACGAGTCCTGAAACCGTAGAATGCAAATGTTGACTTCACCGCAAATTATGAGAATTGCGGAGGACAGAACAAGAAATTCGACGAAAGAGACATTCGCCATATTCGTAAATTGTCTGAGAAAAATCCGGAAGTGACTCAAGAAATACTTGAATGGTTTCCAGGTGCCTCAAGTGTTCTTCAGCTGGACAATGCTCCCTCTCATAACTTACGAAGAACCATAGCTTGTTTCGATATGCATAGCCTCAACGTCCTGCCCAATCCCCCGATTCACCAACCCAATTGGGAATGTAAGGGGCATTGTGGAACAGAGACTCAGAGATTGCAAATCTCATTCTCGCAGCGAAATAGCATCTTCATTTGTAAAAATATGGAATCGAAATGGAGAAACTCAAGAAATGTGCACGCCATTGGTTGAAAATGTACCAAGACGAATAGCTTCAATGATCGCTAACCGTGGTGGACACACTTAATATTGGTAACTTAGAGAGTTTCTACTTTCATGTTTTCTTATCCTATACAATGTATTCTAAATAATCACGAGGTATGTTTGCTTTTATATTGATTTGAGATGGTTATACACTCAAAATTTGCAAATTTCAGGCTTGATGCAAACTTGCTGAGCCATACTGTATGTTAATTTCAGAGGTAAACTCTTAGAATGAACGATGTGATCCATTTGTGGGGCCTCCTTTAATATGGCTGAACCTATTTTTTATGTTCACGAGATGTTATTCCAATAACAACGATCAAAAGTTATCCGGACACTTCTTTAAACTATTTTTGTCATTTCATTTGAGAAATTTCCTGTGCTAGATAATGAACTGTGAGTTTTCCGAGCTCATCACTTAGCTTAGTCATTGACTTTTATTCGAAATATCAACCAAAATTCTGATGTACTTTTCTGTCAGTGGAAGTGTTGGAAGAATTTTGTTAACCTGATTTTTGACTGATATCATCCTGAACTTAGTGTTCATGGGGGCGCATAAATAGCCTAGTGCTAAATTGCGCGATTATCCCTTAAATTGCTTCTTGTTCAAAAAGTTGTGCTTTTGTAAAAATTCT
This sequence comes from Prostheceraeus crozeri, assembly GCA_907163375.1. NCBI lineage: Eukaryota > Metazoa > Platyhelminthes > Polycladida > Euryleptidae > Prostheceraeus > Prostheceraeus crozeri. Next base: position 402,720 of record CAJQUW010000926.1, on the reverse strand, counting down.
TTTAACCAATGAAACTGATAACGCAAGACAGACAATAATTTATGACCTTTTTAGTATGTATTTCGAGACTGCATAATTCGCCATATTACGAGTCTTTCATGAAATTGCATGCAGGCACATTATGAAACACAGAAATAAAAAAATATTTTTAACTACCGATGTCAATTAATTGCGACTTTATACGTGTATGTGCGAATTATAGCAACCCAATTGCGTACACGACCTTAATGCAGTGTGAATAGCCACAAATTGCTGCCATAGAATGCAACGATTGCTGATTTGAATAACTTTTAGCGATTTCACTATAAGTGACGCGGCAACGACATAACCATCGCCGTACAGCTATCATTGACGATCATGTGGAAATGAAGCAAATATACTTCATCATGAATATTCCATCCAGATGTTGTGCATATTTACTTGATTATATCAATCAGGATTCGAAAACATTTAATAGAAATAGTGGGCTTAATAAGTCACATTACTGATGGTTAAAATCAAGAAATTATGTTCATTGAACTAAGAGATAAAAATCATCAAATGGCATTCCCCGGCTATTTCAGGGGTAATTGGTTAAATCGCTAATATTTAAGAGCGATTCCTAGGCCCCAAGAAGATTCCTGGGCGATTCCCTGGCTCGGCCGCCACCCTGACATATAGGAATGATACTTATATAGGAATGCTGAAGTTAAGTCGTGGTGCTCTCTCTTGCTGCAATACAAACGTTCGTAATCGTTCACTTTTTTCAGCACTGAAAAAGAAATATAAATTTGGTTTCTATGGAAACAATGAAAATTGTACACAGTAAAATCCCGCTATGACGTACACGGGATATAACGTATACATAAAATATTGCCGGCAAAATATCATATCCGACTAATAATATGATACCCTGGTTATAGCGAACACGACTAAAACATACAACTGGATATAACGGACAGAAATTTCACTCCCATGAAAAAATAACGCACAAATTTGTTTCAACTGATCTCAATTCCAGACAGTTGGAGATATTCTCAGAAATATTTTGATGTGTAAGTGTTGTGAGTGTTTGCAATCTATGAAATTCGCGTAATGAAAATTCTGAAATGATCAAGAGAGTCGTCATATTGATAATTCAGAGCAAACTTTTATCCCAGGGTTCAAGCATCTCACGCAAGCGTCAATCCCTCACTTTCGAAATCAAAAAGATCAATCTCCGACCAAATAGAAAGAAAGTCTAACGGAATGGACCCGAGATTATGGTTTATCACGAACAACAATATATGCGATATGACCACGTGAAAAATACAAAACCAAACTGCTTTTGTGCATGACAAGACGAAGAGAATGCGAAAAGGGAACTACGAAGATATTGAGGAGACGTTGATTATATGGCTTCCTCAAGAAAAGATCAATGCAGAGCACCTGTAACAGGACCGCTGCTCAAAGAGAATGCCAACCAATTCCGCGAGCAACTTCGTGAAACTGAATGTATGGCTGGTTGGACAGATTTAGGGCCTGACATGTGATTCCTTTACCATCGTGGAGAAGCTAGCGATGCTGCACAAGCTGTCCGAGATGACTGGCAGAAAAAATGGCCTGATTGTGATCATCTACTCAACGCAGATGAGACTGCCCTACATTATCAATTACATCCAAGTAAAACCTTCACTTAAAAGGGTGATCTATGTCATGAAGGGAAAAATGGCAAGCAAATTTTGACTGTCATGGTTGGCACAAACATGGATGGATCTGAGAAAACTATTTTCTATTTTCACAATGAGAAATTCAGCCGTAGACAATGATGTAGGCCTACATGATTTACCGCTTAAAAAGCAAACCTTCGTCAAACCAATCTGAATTCAGTACAGGATACATGCAAAGCAAGTAGGTACTTTATACCGCCAGCAACTTATATTTGTAATTTTGAATGCAAGTGAGTTGTCTAATCATAATTATCAAGTTATAATGCCAAATAACTTGTTTCATTCAGAAAATATGGAAAGTGATGATGCGAAAGTAGTACTAGATTGGTTTTAAATGGAAAATGCCTTACCCTTGATATAACGTACATCGGATATAACGGACATTTCTTTCATTCCCAAGAGATAGCGGAATTATACTGTATATGAATGAAATGAATCCATATCGATACAATGAAAATCCATATATGGAACTTTATGCTATTATCACAATATCATCATGATCAAAACGATATACAGAAATATCAATCCACTTGGTTTCCATACAGCTTTAAGCTACTTACACCCATTCCACCCCACCATGCCCTACTTAATGAAAGAAAAATAGAACAGATTATTCTTAAGTACGCAAAAGCCGAATAACAGATCATCTAATTTGATTAAGTTGTCGAACCCATGGGGGACCGTGTCGTTTTCTGCATTAAACATTCAGAACCTGTGCTACCTACTATTTGGTGCACTTTACCAGTATTAAGTTTTATTTAACAAACTCCGCACTTTTATTACGTGGAAAACTTCGATGTTAGAGAAATGTGTCAGAAACAATGGACTACCTTCCATCGATTAATCGGTACTCGGTCGATTATCAAAATCACTGATCGGTACATACTCCATGTAGACAGATGACACATGGTGAGCACATACAGAAAATTCAACAACGAAAAATACCCTTGTATCCAGACATTTCCATGGTGGAAGATTTGTGAACCTTGGTCAGACGTTTGCAAACCACTAAAAAAATTCTTACTATGAAAGTCTGAAGAATTTCTAAAAGTGGATGACACGTTCAGGGCATCATATTCAGATCTCCATGAATGTGGAAAAGTGTGCGGCGGTGTGATTTCAGGGCATGATCGAACACGAAAATATTGGCGCGTCGTAGATAGTCTATATGGCGTCTTACAATTGGCACATGCATTTGAACAATCTTCACATGGACGCTTCAATTCTTTCTCGGCCATCCGACCATACTCAATAATAATTGGCAAGCTTCTCATTACCTTAATAAAGGCCTGATCAAATGTGCTTCTTTCAGAGGTGGCTAAGCGACTAAAAATGTGCGGCCTCATTAAGCTTCATCAAACATTTTTGTGGCTGTGATTGCTTTATAAAAGTAAGCCTATTAGTTTAATTCTCATCAAATATTTTGATAGGCTATCAGCGAATCCTGCACTGTTGAAATGCTTTACTTAAGCATTGATTCGTCATGGAGTTCTTTTAAGAAACACATGTGTTTATCTCCGTTACCTACCTTAAAATTTCATTCAACGGTGCTAACAATTGTCATTTATGTAACATAAGTAGGTAGCCATGAGCAGAAAATAACAAACTACTGCCGTGATGGGATATTTCCATTCAGAATATTCTCACCTCTCTTCCATCGGTAATACTCGGCACATGAAAAACCTGAATCGCACTGGCGATGCCGGCGTTCCATGCACCTGCTGCACCGAAGGACATGTTGAGCCTTCCGCAACGATTTGTTGCAGCCGACGCAAAACTTGGAGGGCATTTCTGATTTTTGTTATGAAATCACAATTGTAATAGCTATCACAATTACTGCACATGAAAGTGTGAAGTTAAGTTTAATGTAATAGACAGTTCATAACATCAAGATATTACCTCATTTAAATCTGTAACCCGTGAAAAAGACGCATATTTTAAAGTATTCATCGAAAAAAAATTGTGATATACTCTGCTCACAAATTTTTTGGTTGCAATTTCACGATTTTGTTTATATGCACAGTTTCATTTATTTGTACTTATTTCAGCGCTTATTTAAAACTTAGTTTCGTTATTGTAGGCCTAGTTTACCCATAATCGTTCAAAAGCATGCCCTACTGTGCCGCAGCGCAGTAAATTGCACGAATACACATCGGAGCAAGCCGCGTCAAGGGGAAAGTTGAGTTTCGATAAATTCCCTGACATAGCGAATTTTGCTGTTGGATTCAGTGAAACTAAATACTTATAGGTACCAGGTGTTCATGCATTTTTTGTCGATTTGAATGATTCACTGACGAAGAACATGGTTTAGGCTTGCATTTTGACACCACTTCAGCACTGTAGGCATTGTTGCCTTTGAAATTCTATTCATGTTGCATTTTTTTATATGTTGTGTATTTTCAAATGATTGTAATATGAAGGGTGCTTTTCAACCATCCATTGCTTGGGAAACGATTGTCAAATCACGTTTTAATTCTATATACCACGTAAGTCAGAGGTTGAGGTTAGTAAATTCAAATTGTAATTCGAGCTGGAATTTTGTACATGGGATGCTATTGAGAAGTGAGAGACAGGCGTCAGATGGCCATCCTCAACGAACTGGCAATCTTGTTTAGAAATTCTTATAGTAGATCTACGTATGTACTGCAGGCGCGTTGTCAACCTCGAATCTATCACGCCTTGTCCTGACTTCGGCGCTCGTTTTCAGGAATTATAAAAAGAGATGCGAAGAATCTGAAAATAGAAAATGCTCTATGTAGAGAGTCGAGTTGGTGTACCGGTATCAATGTGAGGGCTGTCAGGCTAGGTCTGGTAGCCTTTTCAATGTCAGTGTTCAGCTTGGAATTCGTCTGTTGCATGTTGTTTGTGTGTGTTCTAACTGCTATTAAGCATGTCTGAAGGTTTCCTCTTGATTTTTGGTTGGAAAAGTATCTCTGACGGATGCGTGATACCGTGACAGCAGTAACGCAAATGGTCGTGAAACTGTAAAAAGAAACCCGCAAAAATGAGCTTCGAACTGCAATTGAATTTCTTTGATATTGTTTTTTCAAGAATTAATTATTGAAATGTATGCTTCATTCATGATTACTGGTATTCTGTGTCATGATCTCTTTATTGGCGTGGTGTTATCATGACTTTGACATCAAATTAGACGTTTGACACGGTTCAGCATCCTGCTGATATTTCAGTGCAACGTCACATCGTCCGCTTTACAGTGTCATTGAGGTTTCAATACGGAATCGATCGTTAAAATTGATCGTGGCATATGGTCCGGCCTACATATCGCTAGTATCATCAATTTTTGAGAATTAGCTTCACATTCGTCTGTTTTAATCATAAACTTGACTCCTTGGTGCGTTTGATAGGCATGTGCAATTGGATGCGCTGAGTACACGTCGCCACCCGTTAGAAAATGCTAAAATAATATGTCACAGTGAAGTTGCTGTTCTACTTGAAATGAGCCACGCTTGTCAGTCGTATCATAATGAGACTCGATGAGAGACAGGCTAGTTTTATTACCACCGCTGCAACTGCGGATGATTACGGAAATGATCAGAGCGAGATGGTCAAATTCCGTTTATCGAAATTGATTCCGAGAACATCTTCAGAATTCCAAGTGAAATGTGTGAAGAATGGTGTCACGGATGACTCGCACACTAAGACAAGGAGACTGAGAGACCTGCAGACAATTTAGGTCTACTGAGTTCTTTTCGGACTCAACTTACGAACTTTAAAAGTCCGTAAAAGTCTACGGACATACCAACTATGGAGAACTTTCAGTAGAACATCATGAAGCAATTCTTCGGTAGGTCTAATAGCAAGGTAAGCTCTCATCATGATTAGGGGAAATCATTTGAATGAAATTTATTTGAACCTAATCAATGTAATGACATGAATAGTTGATACATGTTTTCAGGCAAAGAAGAGGAAGAACTCGAGTAGTTTGAAAATAAATATTTAAGGAAGCATTTTCTTATCAAAGGAAAATCAGAGATTGTAAAACTGCTTTGAAAATTGCCAAATGACTAGAAAGATGTGGGTATTGCAGCTTTAATGCCCAAACATGTGGTACAGGGAGTTCTAAAGTACAAAGAGTTCTTTAGAACTCCCTGATGTCGTCTTGCATGACATGAGTTCAAAGTAGGCAACGCGGCAACGGAGCTTTAGTGGTCAACACAGCTGTTAATAAATGAATCACCTATCAGTCTTTTATCGTAGAGTTTTTTTCGGGAGTTTTTCTAATGAAAACAAATTGAATAAGCTAGTTTGAATGAAGACCACTCGCTTTGACAGTTTTGATTCTTTGTCATCTCTAATTAAAATATTTTTCTATGACTCAAATGTGGACAAGAAATATTCACACTCGAAGATCTGTTGGAGAAGGAGCTGAATGAATTGAAGAACTACTCCGTGTGTTTGGACCAGTCTGAAGACGTCATGTATCAATGCCCTAGTTTAAGGCAGGCTATGAAATAACTAACAAATGTATTAATTGCTGCAAGAGTCGCTGCCGTCATGCTTTCATATTTTTTTGGAAATTCATAGATTCGATTTATCATGCTATATTACGTAAATACGCGTTTCATAAAATCAGATTGTCTTCTGGTAAGAGTATTTTAATCAGGATAGATGTTTTCTTTAGAATTCAGATATTCGAACTTCGAACGATCATATCGATCCTTTTATAATGGAATCATACTTCGAATTCAGATGAATTTTATAGTGCTTTTTTGTCCAAGGATCAATGATATCTACGTTGGAAGTTTCAGTTTCCAGTTTGAGTTTTACTAGATGACGGTAGATTTAAGCTCATAAACATGCGTTTTTCTCTGCATATTCTCACACGCTGTGAAATAGCACGATATCTTGTCGTTAATTTTCAATGCAAATGAAAATAAGTCGACTTAGAACAAGAAGTTGTGTTAGTGAGAACACAAAAAAGCATGGGTCGTTGAGCAGAAAAATGCAAGATTCAAGGGAATTTGTTCAGAGGGTCAAGGAATTTTCGGATTTCCTAAAATTTGAACACCTCTTATACTAGTAATCCATGACAAAAAGAGTGAAAGGCAGCAGTAATTGTATAGTCATGCAGTATTTGTTAATTGTTCAATATAAATACGGCCAAATAAGCTCCATGCCTGAATCCGTTCATATACGAGCAGGTTGGACATCGGACATGGACAGAGCAGGTGCATGTAAGTAGGCTTTCCTTCTTCATCATGACATCTGTGGAATACCAGATTTTCCGTAAATTTCCATATTGCGTGGTCCGTGCTTTACAGTGACCTTTTGACCTCTAGCGTCGAAAGAGGGAGCACTTTTGAATATTCGAAGTGATTAATATTTCAGACTAATTTAGCATGGTATGGTGCAATTTCCATGGATAAAGTCATGATGAGAAATGACGACTAAGTGTCAGAACGCCCGTGCGTTATTTATGGAATTGTTCATCTCTTAATTCGTATGGCTTTATGGAATGATAAAACAAAAAAATCGAAATGCATTTTGTATTCTACTTAAAGCTGCATGCACATTGTTATGATTTCCTGTGGTATCGAAAACAATTTAATGAATTGCAGACTATTGAATTCTTAGTAACGAATATACTTATTTCAGTAGTCGTACAAGGTAACTGGTAACTTAATTGGAATGAGTACTCTCCGATTAGGCACTAGTGCGTAAATCCTTCTATGCATAGGGGTGATCGAAATGTGCTTCCATGATAGGCATTTTTACAGGAAGCCAAATATTGATCAATTTCACAAAACACAAATTGTCGCCCATACTGCTTGGATTATGTATGTATATATATGTATATATACTGCCTGACATAAAAAATGCTCCACTCTAATATATGAACTTTATTCCACTCACACTCATGAATTATAAGATAGCATCAGATATGCAGCAGGGTGAATACCTCTCACCAACCATTCGATGCACTCTAATGCGACCATCGTGAAAATCCAAAGTGAAACGGGATTCATCCGTCCACATCACTTGACGCCATTCCTCTGTGCTCCACGACAGATGCTACTCACACCATTCCACACGCTTTCGCTTGTGTTCGAGACCTGCGGAGAAAAAAATTGGCAGTGAAACAATGTCATTGTGTGAAATTCTCGCATTACTTACTTAGAGGAATTCTTACAGCAGGTCGGTATGACCTCAGGCCCGCTTCTGCTAGACGGCGATATGCTGTTCGTATACTGCATGCAATTCCTGCTGCAAATATCTAACAATGGCTGACTATTTTACTTCAAGACTGACGAGGAAGAAGTTGAGCTACCCAACATTAATATGTGAATCTCAAGCTGTAATTAGAGGTGCTTGTACTCCTACTTATTGATACCAAGACATCGTATTTTCAATGTACCTGATGTTTTATTTCTTATTTCTAGTGAGGTTTCAGCACTATGTACTCACTGGCTTTACCATGCGGAGAACGAAATAATACGTCTGTTTCCGATTGAAGTTTGTGTCCAATAATTCTGGTTAATTTTTTGTTTCTGAAATCCTGGGATTGAAGATCGAGATATCCGGACTTTGAATTCGTCTGAAAGATCTACTAAATTTGTGGAGTTAAAATATGACGACTTAGTACATAGTTTCCATGTACCGGTATTTGTGGTTTCCTTGATTTACCTAGTTATTGAATTGCAATGTAATTAATTGGCTCTGAGAGTTTATAGCTCGTACTCAATATACGATTAAAGAAAAATACAAGATCAATGTCACAGAGTTGAATTCCAATAGGATTTTATCCAATTTTCGAAATGCAGTTAGAGCTGCCGCTCCAATGAGCTTCAGGAAGTTAGCGATTTATAAGCCTTGGTTGGATTATCTAGATAACCATATACACGTAGATAAAAAAGAACCGAGATGTATTTCTTTAAGTATAGCACGTTTCAAATGAAACTCGTTCAAAAATTCAAAGCAAATAAAATCTTCTGCTTATTTTGGTGCAGTGTCATTCCATAATGAAGAATCTAGAAGATGTTAAGTGGGCTGTCCTCTCAGATTTCCACAAATCTTCAATGGTTGACTAAATTATGTACTGTGATTACTGAAGTAGTTTCCTAAGGTTCCACATATTCAAGACTGGTGTGACCTCCAAGGAAGACACTGTTACCAAATGTACACTTTTCAAACCTGGGTTGTACAATATTCTTGGTTTTCGATGGCATACTTCAGTGTATCCTGACCTTCTTGCCCATTCAACTCCGTTCGAATTCTCAACCAGCTCCATTTGGTAGCAGTTCTCAATGCTACGCTTTGTAAACAGATGGCTGAGGTAGGCAGCTTTGCATTTCTTCCATTTCTTACAAATCCTGGAATCGATGCCGGAAGTCATTCATGAGTGGAAGGACATGCTCTGTGATGATCAAACCACGGACGCATGGCATATGATCGGAAGCATGGCAAAATTGGCAAGTGATCGCGAAGTCGTGTCTCATGAGTTTCCTATGCCTGAATTCTAACTTATTGACAATGCTGAATAACTTAGTCTTTGAATTAATACGTGCCTTTTCGAACCTTGTAGCTCACAGCTCAGCAAGGTGACAGGTTTAGAGTCAACAAAGTGAAATGATCATGATGAAAATCATGATTGTTCATGACGTCCGATCACAGTATACTAAGTGATTTGCAGAAGTATGGTAGGGATGTATTAAAAAGAGTAGCTTCTGGTGCTCTTGTGAACTCCTGGCATATTTCCTAAAGTTTCGCCCCCCCCCAAAATAAAATCATCCCTTGACCTACGTGAACCCCCTGGCGATCTCTCCTCGGTTGGGAAACGCTGCTATGAGACTATAGGAATACTCGTATCTGTTGTTATACTGTGAAAATTTGTGAGAGCTCATATAATCACCTTTCGTTTATATATGTATATCAGAATTCGTTTTCATACATGGAGCACTACATTGACGGATTTCGCGATATACCGGCATATCATTACGTTATGGTTTATCAATAATGCTATTATTTTGATAAGATTATATCGCTATTATCCTGTTGTGTTACTGCTATGCATTATGTTTTAGGACTGGCTTTCATCTATTTCCGCAGAATTTATCATAGAACTTTGCAATACAAAAATGAAGTTCAGTCAAATGACTAATTAAGTAACATCTTATGCGTGATTTATGAAACATCTTCAATTTTGTTACTCATGATTTAATTGATTTTTCAGAAAATATGCTCTCAAAACGCGAAGTTGAGAAAAACCACGAAGGAAGATAAAATAACAAGTGCGAGTAGTTCACAACTGAAGAAGGACTTCATTTCTCATCAATGGAGCGACGGTGACTTTGGTGCCAATGGGAGGTGGTCTCCATTGTTGAAGAACTTTTGTTTGTCACAATCATTTAAGAGCGCAGCTGCGCATCGTGATCTCAGATCCCACTTCTTGCCATCCCGAATTACACCTATGAAGCCCCCTTAAATTCATCTTGCGGACATCTCTCATCTGCCCTGTATTAATCCAGCAGCTCGGAATAAAGCTATCTATAGGAAAGCCACAAGAGAGGTAAGTTCTATAAATGAAGGAGCATTATAAGGTATTGTGACATATATTGTATGTGTACAAGGTATATTGTGATTGATACTTAGCAATCGACTGCATATAATGGTATAATTTAAATTAGAAAGTAATTTTTCGTGCTTCGAGGAATCTTTCTTTCATGATTCAGCATCGTCCGCCATCAGTCAATCATTCGAATTTGAATGGTTAACTTTAAAATACGTTTGTTCAACCACAACGAAAAGAGGGTCCATCCTATTGTACTTGGAAGTAATGTGGACGGATATTATATATTCGTAAGAGTAGAGACTGCAAAATGTAGGCTTACCGGAAGAGCAGCTTCTGTCTTCGAACTATAAACTATAGCTATAAATTTCACGTCAGGGAAATCGGTATTGCTAGACTATCATATTCTGTAGTTATGTCTCGTCTTAAAATCGTATTTGAAAATTTTGCTTTTCGAAATCTGACTCCGGAATTTTATATGATTTGTAAATTTGTAATTCTAAAATGGCATCGTGATATCCGCGTGTTCTTGGATGAGCTCACTATTTTCCGTCTCTTTCGAAATGCAACCTTTACATTGATTGTCATGGAAATCTAATGGAAATCATTTTCAATTTATTTTAAAAAACGGAAAGACCTTGGTGCAAGGGATCCCCTTTATTGCAGAATGATTAAATATAGGCGCTGGTGTCAACTCACTACCTGCTTGCTAATGAGAATGAGCCATCAGGACGGGCCAATCGCCTGCTCCCAGCGGCATATGAGCTATATGCCCAGCTGACGGGGCAACCCACAGGTCCCATAGTGTGAGCATTGTATATATGTGTGTGTAAGCGGAGAGGTGTTTTGTTTCGTGCGGTTGTGATTTTCAGAGGGGACATAGAGGTGAAGAGTGGAGAGAGGAGTCTGTGTATTGTAGGTATTCTTTTAAGAAGGGTGATTTGTTGGTGCGGAGTTGTGCTGGTGTTCTGCGTGTACGTCAGTCGAGTGTTTGTTCTGATTTGTGAACTGTGATGAATGGCGTGAATTATTTGTTGTCTTGTCTGCATTAGGTACGTGCCGACGTGATGGGTGTGTGTTTGTATCAAGTAGCTACTTTGTTGTTGTGTTGGATAGCTGTGTGATGGGGGGTGAGGTGCGCTTCCCTGTGCTGAAAACTTTGGGGTTTGGTGTTTGGAAGGTGGTAGTTGTTGCGAGAGGAGACGAAGAGGGTGGTGTTGCATTTGCCTTGTTTAGAAGCTGTTTTGCTGTTTGAAATATATGCCCTACATGAATTCGTATGTTTTCGGCTTCTGCTCACCACCATATTCACGACAAAGACCTGGAGGTCTTTCCGCTTATCAAAAATAATCGGCACCATACTCGATGCCGAAAATTTATCCTTTTCCCTTGCCTATTTGGTCCAGAGTGTAATATGTAGATTGTGGTGAGTCAGTAGTTCTGCCGCAGCTCACCTCCAATTTCAAGATATTTGTGTGCTCTAAAGTTGAGATGATTTTTGTCCCTCAGTCGCATATGATAATTATGGCGGTATTGTCATAATCAATCAGTCATAATCATTCAGTTTCTGAAAGCTTATCTTATTTGTGAATGTGTCGCATGACGTAGAAACGCAAGTAACAAATGAGAAATAGAGAACTGATTGAATAATACTGCCCATTTACGATCAACTGCTATCTGAATAGGTTTAAACTAATTTATCATTTATGCGAATACACCATATGTGATGGACCAAATGAAAAAAGGCCAATAAAGTTAAACATTTTTAATGCATCCGCTATTAAAAGTCTTGTGAACTTTCAGCCTAGACTAAATGAACCAGCGAATTGTAAACTGATTTGTAGGCGATCAAATTGGTAACTTAATGTGTTGCGTTTTGTTCTAGGCCTGCAATTCTGGCATTTGATGCTATGTCTACCCTCCCGTCCTTTCGCTGGATTGACTAGATAGAAGGATTCTCTGAGTCAATCTCCGCACACAGCCAACTATCTTTCAGGAAACAAGCAGACCATCTGTTCGTTATGTACTTGAGAGGAGCAACATCCCCATGGAAGCAGCCTATTGGATATCTAGCACTGAGGAATTCAACATCCACCTCTGATATTGAAAGCAATTTTGAATGAAGCAATTTCCCGCTCTTTTGAAAAGGGTAAGTTATTTCATAGTCATCCATTCATGCATTCGAAATCAGTCATTCGCTTTTTATAAATTCCGATGAATTGTGATGAATGCTGACCAACAACTTTCTGTGTAGGTCTATCTCTTCACGATGTGTCACAATTAGTTACCTCGATAACAGAATTTTGGAAATGACTTGTTCCAGATCATATGATTATTTAGCGAATATTGATTAAGAGCTATTTGATGATGAATGAGCTATGTATTGCAAACATAATCAATCCACAAACAGATTAATCCAATGGTTGCAGTAGCATTGTATCTGTACACTTGCGGATTGGAGAACGACATCAGTCCTCATTAGGACAACTTCAATTAATAATTTGAATTACTAAGCATTATATTCTATTATAAATGGCTGCTGTGATGATTTTCATCATCGTATGAGAAATAATGCACATTCATGGAGATCAAAGGTTGTCAACCTAAGTCAGCCCGCAGACCAGTGGATTATGTTTAACTTTCTCATGGGCATCAACGCAGCTCCATTCAGTGGCTAATCAGTACAAGATGAATATGTATATTGCGACTTTTGCAGGCATGTATAATATTGCATTTGATATTGAATTGCAATTTCTTGGTAAAAAATTACTCTTTTCCACCATCGTGTATGTATATACAAAAGTTGTAAACTGGAAGATAAAGGAAACGAGGTGTACAATGCCCTACATAGTCTCTTTGTTTTAAATACAAGCTATGAAAACGTTTTGGTAATAGTACTTTTGCTATTAAGAAACTTGCCAAAAACCATCCTAGGATATTCAAGGCGCTTCCATCCTGTACAACTACATAGCGATGTTTGCAAGACAATATTGATTTTCTTTATCAAATTAATGGTCAACATGTCGCAGCCCAATTTAATAGATCATCTAATCGAAACCGACACCATAGTGTGTTTCCTCCCTTGATTTTTTCAGAAATGTACTTCTGACTACTGAAGCTGTTATTCTACAGCAAAAATGTTAAGTATGACTCATATAACTTGTATTTTTTCTTCTGATTTTTTTACTGGATAACTTGTTTGTGGATGATATTTAGTGTATACTGATATCCAGGTTCATATTCATCATTAGTGACCAGTGACCACATGCGTATCAAAAGAAATTTTGGATCATGAGCATTCTCATGATATGAAGTAGTACGTCGAAATCGAACAATGACTGCAATGAAATGAAATTGTGTTCTATTAATTATCAGTTAACGAAATCGAAATCCCGACTGGAACTCAATAGATTGGTTCCCTTATTCCTCATGGGTTTCCTAATCCAGCGGGCATCAAGTCTCTTTCGAACACTCATTCAATTTCACTCAGCTCGTGTTGATGACCTTGAATATAAAGCGTTGGAAGATTCATCTGCTTCATCGTATAGACAATAATGCAGGACTGCACAGGATGAATACGCGCACGTCCACCGATAAGTTGTCAGGAATGAGCCAATGAGAGACCGATATGTTTTCAGTGCTCGATTGATGGTTAGTATCTTGCACTTCTGCCGATCAACTGAAACGCAGATGCTATGAAGTGAAGAGAATGAATGAGTCAGCTTTGTCTCTAGCAGAAGGATTGCAAAGCATATGTTCGCTGCTTGTTAACTCTGGCAACGGCTGCGCCTTGCTAGTTGCTACAGACCGGCAATTCCAATCCTGGGATTGAGAAATTAGCAAAATGAACATTAGCGAATCACTCAAAACTGGGATTAGCAATTAGCCAACCCCCGGGATTGAGATTTTCGGAGGCAAATTGATGAGTAGACCACAGTTTTTGCTTACATTGCCTCAGGTTAGCTCAATCCCGGGATCGATCAAATATCGGAATTAATTTGCTCATAGAGAAATATTCTACTTTGACCACAGTTGTTATGTACACGCAGCTAAGGTTTCAATTCCGAGATCACAGGATCACATTATTTTTACGGGATTCGTTAACATCTGTTTTTAGACAGGCTGTATGAAAATGGAGTAACAAGGAAGTAACATTGAAGATAAACATATTTCATTGTTACAAATTGGAATTTATTGTTATATTTGAAATTTCCTTCTTCATTATCAATGTTAGACCTAAGCTATCAAGAATACATCAGACACGATAGTCATGCAAGTGTGTGTTACTTATTCATACATTTTTACTTTTTTGCTGAGCGTTGGCGCTAACTGATAGTTCGCTGCAATGAGATAAATTCAATCACAATAACGTGACATTAGTAGACCAGCGTGAGCATAAGTCCTGGTTTTACCGGAACTTTCCCGGTTTTGGCGATTTTGTCCCGGCGTCTCAAAAGTATCTTTCGGGACAGATGCATGTTACGGTTTTGCCGTGTTTCAGTGCTAAAATTCACTTGCAGATACGATCAAGGCAATGCCTAATGTGAAGCTTAATTTTGACATGCCATACCAGCAGTTTTTCAACTTTTTAAAAAAAGGCAAATGTTGCATGACATACATTCAAACAGAAAATACGAAAATACGCAAATAAACAGCATTTCTGATTTTATTGCCATTTCAACTATAAATAAAGAGTTTCGATACAACATTAGTTTCTTATTGTGTACAAGAAAACTATATGGAAACAATGCTACTGAGGGAGGCAGAAATGTGAACACAGAAGTGATTAAACATTAAATAAAGTGTATTTTCTTATTTATATATAATGCTTTGTTGATAAATCGAAATACAAAATAGCTTTTTTGGTGAGATGTGTACAGAAGAAATCACGTTTCGGAAGAAAATCTGACAAATGACTTGTAGAACGCAGGTTTACAAAACGGCATCAACAATTTGCGAGAGTGTCTTGCATGCCTATTTGGCGCACGAACAATAAAAAAAGATGTGAGAGGATGACAGTGTGCGTGATTAGCAACTTCTCGAATCTATTTGACACAGCCTCGATCAAGTCTGACTTTCAGTGGAAGCTTAATGGTGATGAATCCCCAACGCTTGACGATGCGCTCCAAACAATCGAGTTTCGTAAGCAATTTCGTAGGGATGTCACAAATAACAGGCCAACGAAATGAAATTCTGGAGTATACAAATGAAATGTAAGCTTGCCATATGATGCAGCTGTCATTGCCATTGACTGAAAAGCGTTTAACCAATGACAAGGCACGACAACACCTCTGATATAAAGAGGAAAATTCACGATTCCATGAACAAATAGTATTTTAGTTCATATAGTCATAGTATTTTAAATACATAAACAATTCACATTTGGTGACAAAATTACTGAATTGTTTCAAATATTTATATAGTTGACATCTTCATGCAACGACGAAATAGAATCGAATTCTCTCAGTCATAGAAAGCAAAAGATACAAATAAAACAAAATACTACATAAACCAAAAAAGTTTTATTATACATTTCAGAGATCAACATTAACCAAATATCATGAAATTGATTATTACATAATAAGTTATGGAAAAACAATTGCAGATATACACATTTATTTATACATCCTGTATGGATGAAAATATATTAAGAATCCGTCATTGTTCATAATGAGGAGGTAATGAGTCCTGAACATAACGAGTTAAACAATCAATGACTGAACACCGATTGAATAAATATACTAAAAACTAGTGGAAATGGAAAAAGCATTCATTAAATTGCCACATACTGTAGATACGAAAAACAAACACCAAAATCACATACGGAGTTCATTATTGAGTCACATCATCGAAGTGAAGGTTGTGCACTATGTTTCGCCACTTTCTCAGTCCTCTGCTATGAATTAGTTAGGATAACGAAAACTAGATGAAACGTTAAATCAAACAGATAACAGGTATTTGAAAAGCAGGCTACCAATAGTCAGTTTACATAACGCGTAAGGATGAAGATTCAATGATTGTCACAGTATGGGTTTGACGATATTACCCAACAACATATATTAAAATTCGCTGTTTGTGTCAGCAACTATCATTATCTGTAAAGGCCTATCGGTTTTGTCCCGGTTTTTGGATAAAAATAATCTGGTCACATTGCATTAGACAAGCAAAATCAATCACTACGGTATGTGAAAACCAATGAAACAGATAAAGTCCTTTGGTAACTTAATATTTTTTCTTGGCTTTCACATACCGTATTGATTTTACCTGTCTAATGTCACGTTACTATGATTGAATTTATCTCATTTTTGTAATAAACAAGAATGAATTTTTGCGCATCTTTGTGCAGCATGCCAAAAATTGTTTACTTTCACTGACATCAACAAATAAAACTTTGTTCAGGCAGTCGAGAGAAAGAAAGAGAGCGTTATGCATGCAAGCGCACTAATATTTACTGTAATGAATTTTTGAAGTGATTATTATGCAATATCGGTCTGCTATCAGACGTTACAAAAGTCATGGGATTTGCATTTCGATTTGAAAATCACAAACCAGGTTTTAATGCGACAATGTATATTGTGAACGATAATCAGATCTGCTTATTGATACATTCTATGTCTGCATGCGAAAAGAAAACTGTCAATTTTTTTATAAAAATTTCATATTTATTTAAATATTTTAAAATAAAAACGAAAAGTGTTGGTCGATCGATTTCATGTCATTATTGGACATATCTTCAGGACAAAGTTACAATGCAGATAAAACCATTAAATACATCAATTGAGAACTTGTCAAAGCTAAAAGAACTCTTGGCAATTGCGTCTAAAACCACAGAAATTGAGTACATGCTAAAAACAATACAATAGAAACTGATTTGCATTTACAATTCCGTCTGAAACTGCGGAATTCAATCAAATGTTAAAACAATAAAATTGGAACTGAAGACTCGTGTTCGTTCATCAAGGTTGAACTATTGATTTGTTTCATGATCAGACTTTCAGCAGTGCGCGTGTACTTTGTGCGAAAAACTATCTGGAAATTGTCATAGCTATTTCTATGAACGTGTTTGGTTATCTCAGTATCTTTAGGTCTACTAAGTATAGTAGTCTAGTATATTAGTCTACTTTCCAAGTTTTCATGAATTCTGGTGGTAAAGTGTCTACGAGTCTCGCCAATATAGCAATTGTCACATTTTGCCAACATTTGAATTTGTATACAATACTAGAGGCGAAACTCATAGGCATCTTTGTTCGGAAACAATTTTCTCGTTTTGAAAGTATCGAAGGCGACAGATAATTTGCAAGTGTCGGGCAAGATGCGATTGATCGAGTGAACAGTTTTGAGAGTTTGCTTTTCTTTTTCTTTGATGTACGGTAATCGCCAATATATGCGATCACGGTCCAAATCATCATCATTTTGACCATTACTAGGTCGGAATTCAAAATTTTGTCTCTAATTTTCTAGATGACTTTAGTATGAAAACCATTGTTAATAAACAATAGATGCGATTTTATTACAAGCACTCTCAAAATAAATATCTTTGCTAGAGAGACGCTTAGCACGATAAATGAAGGAGTAAATATCAGCAGTTTTGTGCTCCTGATTCGCAAACGTTTGCAAACGATTCGTAAATAATCAGATTTCCATCAAATTGATTCATCAAAATGATTCGTAAATCAGATTTCCATTTTCAGTATTGGCTCTTGACATAAAGGAAAGGAACATAAACAGGAGGAACATAAATACCGGTGTTGGTGTCTTTCAAAGTCCATTCAGTCTCAAATTTATCTGCATTTTTGTGTACAATAACGGCGAGAAATTTGATTTGCTTTTCTTGTTCATTTTCCATGGTAAATTGAATACTTTTATGCAAAGAAATCAAATAGTCGAAAAATTCCACAGCTTCAAGTTTGTTTTTGAAGACTGCAAAACATTTTTTTATTTAAATATGTTTCAAAATTTCATTATTTAAATATGTTTGAATACATATATATATTTTAAATTTTATTAAAAAAATCATTTTTATTTCATACCAGTTTATCATTAGTAAGGCAACCCAAAAGTCGTAAACCCAAATGAAGCAATATTGAATTTATTCCTTTATTATCGTACCTAGCACCTGCCACTTGAAAATGGGGTGTTGCCGTTTTCTATAGATCATTTCAATGTGTATAAGTAGTACACAACTTCATTATTGCTACATGGAAATGACTTGCGGATGAGGGTATCAACCGTTATATTGACTGCTACACATGGTAATATTTTTAAAGTGCACAGTCAATTCACTTTTAAAATTACTACGTCGCAGATTTCATAGTTTTTACAAGTCGTATTTGTGTTGCCCTCAGTCAGTGCATGTAACATGTTATCAGGAGGTAATCGTTTAATATGTTGCTTTGTAACTAATTATAACTTCAGTTAAAAGCACGACGTACTCACTTAATTTTCACTCGATTTTTATTATGCAGGAGGATGTAGTTACAGCATTGCTTCTATTTTTATCTCCCTATACCTTCACTATTTCTTCACTTTTCCATATATTTTTCCATTCTGTCTTTTGTTTATTACTGCTTTTAGTCGTCTTTTTGTATAGTTATTTATCTTTCCCTAGATCAGTTTAATCACTAATCTAATTTTTTCATTTTCACTTCTTTTGTCTATTAAGTTTTTTGAGGGACAACTGATGTGTCTATGCCCGTGCTCTTCCCTCAAACTTTGTTCAACAAAGAAGCTAATTGCACTGAATTTCATTAGACATCGGTTGGTTTTATAATATCGTTGCCTTGAACAAACAACCGTTCTATTATCCATAAAACTATATTTAATGTCATAATCAGATTGAAATACTTAATGATGGTGACTAGATAGCATGTAGTGGAATACTTCCACTTAGAAAATAAGAGAATATTCAGTAGTTTTCTATGGTATTGCATAGGTAGTCTCAACAGTCATAAACGGGTTTCAAATTTAGCGCTACAAATTTCATTTTTCATTCATGCTCTAGGAGTCTATCTGATTAACGTGATTCTTACACTGGTTGTGAACATTTCTTCAACGCCTGATATCAAACATTTTCTTCGGATATTTTCTATAATAGCCTTTGTAATCACACAGTAGATGAAGCTTAGAAAATTACCTCAATGAATATTAGACTGTACGTACAATTTATAGCACAATTACTTAATTGCAGTGCTTATTACAGAAGTGCTTTAATGATTTCGTCGATAAGAGCAGAAACAAATCAAATTATAATTGATCCTGTTAATTAATAAATGTAATTTAGAAATAAATTTTTATTGATTTTGTAAGATTTATCTGTTGGATTTTGCTGATTTCATATTGAATTATGCTGTGTTTATATTGATACTGAATTCATAATTACTGATAATATTTAACCTGTTAAGGATGGAGGACGAGCTCGTCCTTGCTATTCAACTGCCGAGTTGAGCACATGAGAAAATCAGTCTATAAGTGCCGAGGACGAGGTGCGCCACCTGGGCAGATTTGGCATTTAAAAATAGGACGAGATGAGCTAACCTGTCCTCAAGAGGCTAAATATATCTTTATATTGAACCGCCGGGAGTTGTTAGTGGAAAAGTGGCAAAGCAATTTCTATTCTGGATATTGGAATAACCTTTCATTAGTGAAGTCATAACCAGAGGGAATTTCTGAATATTCATCTGAGAAACAGAAATTGCTGCTCGAGCAATTAGTTTGGCAAAATATATTCTCGTAGACTGATTGTGACGTCATAGAATTTAACTCAATTGTCCTGATTGCACGATACAGTTAGATTTTTAGCAGTTAGAATATTGATTCTCTTTAAATTCGGCATGTAGTAGGAACAGCCAGCTTCCACTATTTGCTTCTCAGTGTCAGCGTCCCTAATTATCGACTTACAGATGTGCGTGAAAAAATGAATCTAGTGTGTCTTAGTAGAGCCAAAGCACTATTGATACTATAATTATACACTTCATGATCAACGGCTATGAATATATTCTCATTGTTGCGACCTTCATTATATTGATGTCGAATATCTTTCAGATTTGCCATCTAACAAATGGTGTTGTAACATGACCGACCAACCCCACATTCGTCACTGCCTCAACTGAGTGGATGGAATTCTGATAGATTATTAGCATCAGATTTCCATTTTCAGTATTGGCTCTTGACATTGATCAACTGGCTTCAACAAAGACAACAACACCCAAAGATAATGGACGGTTTTTGATAATACTGTCCTGGTGAATTGATTTCTTCCAAAAGTTCAAAGTAAGTTCAATTATTATAAATGAAAGATAAACACATTCGTCAATTTCTTGACTGCGTGGATGGAATTAGATGCTTTTGTAAATTATGTTTTGCTGCACACAAAAGCAAATGTTGCTCTCAATTTTAGTCTGCCGAAAAACCAAGCAGAGAGAGAGTATGTACTGATGTGATAATGAAAAAGAAGTCATGACAGCAGCATGCTGCTAGGAAGATATCGTTTGTGACTCCAATCAAGATGCTATTACGAAATAAAAGCTATGTTTCCTCATAATTGATGCTTGTTTTCTTGCACAAAGTGGATCTGCTATGCTAGGTTATGTATCGGCAGATGCCAAAGCTAGCATTGATTTGCAGCTTCGCTTGTAATCTGTCAGTTTTTAAGCAAATCCCACCAACATTACCAATAGTTGTTAATCGATCACTAATTGTTAAAGAAAAGGGAGCAGATAGCACGAAGGCATCTACTATTCGAAGCAGAACTGTAAGTCTAGATTCAAGCATTATTACCATAGCTCCACAAAAATCATGCTTCAATTTCGCGCACTAGATTTCTGTTGCTGCATCAGTGATATCATAATCATAGAGACAAGCAAGCAAGGAAATTACGTCTTTCAACAAATTAGTATTGAATCTGTATTTTGTGAATAAATAAAATTTTTGCGAATAAAAAATTTGAGGGATGAGTCATGATAATGTGGCGACTTTATGGACAATTTGAAATGATTGTTTCCTTCAATTGCTCTATAATGCCTTCTTCCACCAGTTTCCATGTTTCATCATAAATTCGCTTCCGGTTGAGGTACCTTCGACTTCTATACTGCAGCAAGTTATAGACTTATTGCATACTACTGCTGTCTTGTCCTCAACGAGTAGTACACATTTTGAGGAGTAGTTTCCAAATTTTCGCGGAGTTTACAGTCTTTATATTATCCATTGTCTTTGCATTATGCTTTTTCAATAGTTTAAGAAAGTATGACCAACCAGGTGGAACATAGCCCTGACGGCGCTTTCTACGTGTCGCATACTGAATCAAGTCTTCATAACGTGAAGCATCAATCACTTTATTTTCATCTGTAATGATTTCTCCTCTATCATTTACATTGAGATGGGGTTCAATACTGTTGAAAAGAGATATGGCATGTGCGCGAGATGCTAAAGGTGTAGCAGTCGATACAGAGTCACGCATCTTATTCTTCAAGTTTTTCAATTGCTCAACAGTTTCCGATTGTAATAATACAGCACGATGTGGATCTTTGATGTGAACATTTTGCTGATAATCTATTTCTTTCCTATACATTTGATTTGCAAGAGGTTGCTTTACTTGCTGCATGGCAGTCAATTGTACATATTCATCCTGAGGAATAACAATCATGCGAGAATAAGAACTCATAGTTTGTAGATAATCATGGGAGTTTTCAAAATATCACTTCGAAATCTAAATTCTTCCGGACACTCTTGCGTAAAGTCAATGAATAAGTAACCGTATGGTTTTTCAGTAGCTGCTTGAAAAATTTCAATTAAGGCTTTGATCCTCTGGGTGCAACTTGTCGCGCTAAAATTTCAAATTGACTTTTATCTCGCGGATTCTTGAAAATAGCATAATAGTGTGTATTCAGGTTTCGTGTACGAGCTTCTTTTCCATCAGGAAACAAATTTTGTGTGATATAGATGATAAAGCACCTTTTATGGTGTGCTGCGCGAGTGAACATATCTGTAACATCTTTTGAATTCTTACTTTCTTTTAATAAATCATCCAATACAACAACATCATTAGACTGAAGTTTATCCACTGGAATAATTCCTTCATGTCGAATAAAATTGCGACTTTGCAATTCCTGAAACAGCGACGGTTGATAAATACCATAACACCAAATCACTCGATTGATAGGTTCCTTATACAACTCCCTTCTTTTATCCAATAAATTCAGCGTGAATACAGTTTTATCTGCATGAGATGGACCTGATACAGTCAGAACTTTATCACATTGAAGTCTGAAATCCATTTTATTACTTTGAGATTCAACATTTGCATAATTAACGCTTAGAGCCAAAGATATTACCCAATAGGTTGCCCACGGCAGGAGCTATCATTGGAAGTATTGCTGAAAGGAAACCGCCCTTTTGTGTTAGAGTTTTCCTCTTTCTTTGAAGGGTGACTTTAGGATTGGAGATGAAACGCAACTTCGTAGCATATCGCTTAAGTAACTTAACTTTCGTTGTTTTGGCGCTAATTTCTTCGTCCTCAACTTCCTCACATGAGAAATAATTTCACAAATGAATTTATCGTTAGCATGTCGTATAGCATTGTATCGCTGATTTGCTTTCATTCGTCGGAGAGCTTGAATGGCTGAAGAAAACTTTTGACTTTTACGTTTCGCCATTTTACGTTTCGCCA
This sequence comes from Prostheceraeus crozeri, assembly GCA_907163375.1. Classification (NCBI taxonomy): domain Eukaryota; kingdom Metazoa; phylum Platyhelminthes; order Polycladida; family Euryleptidae; genus Prostheceraeus; species Prostheceraeus crozeri. The sequence continues at coordinate 379,841 of CAJQUW010000926.1, read as the reverse complement.
TTTTCCGTGTTAGTCTTTGCTAAAACCTATCTTTACCACATTTGCATAGGTACTAACTATTGCGACATAAGTGACACTCGAAATGAGCAATATCACAGTGGTTACATTGGCAAAGTTGAATGCAATTACGTATGAAACAGCGTTGACAAAAAGCATGCTTACATCTCTTGAAGATGCGCTTTTCATTTCCATCCTTTCGCTTACATACATCGCAACACATAGTTTCACCGTTACTGATGTCTATAGCAAGTCTTTTTGAAGATATGAATTTGCTAGCCTTTTCTAAATAATAGACGCATGTACAGAAGGAATATACTTCGAGAGTGAGCAGACATAGCTCGAAACCCAGTTGTGCTACAATCAAGTACCACTGCATTTTCAATTTTTCTTTATGGAAAGTTGAATGTGAATATCTGAAATCGCTTCAATCACTAGACTGCTACCATGATGGTTAAATGCGTTAAGACGTTCAGCAATTTTTATCATATGCCTTTTAAAAAATTCTTGGGGGTGATCTACCACTTCCATTGAGTAAGAAGCAAAATGGAAAGAGCGACTTTCCACCTCTTGCTTTCCAAAATGACTAAACTTAATTTTCGCAACTAATCGCGCCATGATAATGCTATCAGAGAATGTATTCATTAATTCTAGAAAAAGAGTGCTAGCATCATCGACCACTGCTTCGATGTCGGTCTCATCTTTATGAAATTTTATCACATAATCTTGAACAGCTCCTTTTAAACTTTGCCTATGAAAACGTAATGTTCCGCAGTCGTTTGAGAAAGACATGATCGCCCTTTATCTAACCCATCCATTGCATGAAAACAACAACTCTTTTCATAGTAACATTTATTGAATAACGGTAACAAGCATGCATTATAAATCAATGGTTTGAAAGAGATAAAATAGATACAGCTGATAACTATCATACAGCGAGCAATGATAACCATACAGAACTTTGGCAGTGTTGAGGTAAGGAGGAAAGAAGCATTGGTTATGAACGTAGCTACTACAACGAACAGACAAAATAGGAACACACAAATCCTTAAAACGTTTCGTGACTTCATGATAATGTTGATTCACTCTACTATCCCAAGGCGGGAGCAAAATATCATCAATGATTAGATTGGGAAATACTTTCCTCTCCTTACCAGGATTATTACAAAAGATGCGTATAACATTGAAAGCAGCTAACCATCGTTTAAAGTCAATAAGAAGAGCACTTTCACAAGAAAAGCCATAGTCTTGCAAATATTTCAGATTAAGTCCATGAATGTGTTTTCTCGCCCATTGATCAACATTGGGATCGCAGTTGGCATGTTGATGATAGACACTAACAATCTGATATGTCCAATTGTTCATAGCAATAGCACTGAGCTCCTGTACAGGTTCACCCTCACAATCCATAAAAATGATGATAGAAGCCTAAAACGGAAATTTACACATCTAAGGAAACGTTCTATAACATATTACAAAATGAAGAATTACATCGATGCTTTTCACGACAAAATACACAAATGATATGATGGCAACGAAGAAGTAAAATGTATCTAATAAGACCACGTCTACGACACTCAAAGCACATAAGCGAATTATCATAGGGTAGAGTTAGGAAAGGACTAGCAATTCTCCTTCTTTGATTTGCGTTTTGATGTAGCATTCTTCTCCGACTTGCGCTTCGTACCACTGCTGTTAAGGATTTGATCAATTATGTCGTCCACGTTGGGTGGTTTCGGAATATATAGAATGGATTCCATATGCATGGAGAGAGAGAGAGGCTATTTTATTATCCTTGTGTCGACCATAATATAGCCCATTCACTTTGAAAAGGATATCCCAAGTACCTTCTCCGAGCTCATCACATCTGATGGGTATTGAATGATCTCCATCCTTCTTATAGTAAGTACACCAATGTGATACCGGTAGGCAAATGTGATTACCATCCCAAATCTTTCTATAGGGAGTATCCTTGTCATCTCTCGCCTTCCACTCTTGAGCAAGAGGAGTAGGAATGTCCATATTTAATGTCACGTACTCCTCAATAATATCAAGTTGGTGGCGAATGTACGGACTCACGGGTATCGGTATGTAGTCCCCATACTGATTGTGCATTATCTTGACATCCGTGGAAGGGAGCATTCCCGTTTGGAGTACTACGCTATGATCATCATAACGCAAGGCTTGTTTAAATTTACGCTGTAGCGGTGTAGGATTATGTACCTTGGTTGTTTCTTCCACTGGCCTCAGTTGTAGATGATCTGACCGTAGCGAACCTTGTAACGTTTGACCGCCATTTTGTCCTACTAGTGCAGCAGATGGAGTAGATGCCTGAAAATGAAAAAAGATTGTATTAAGTTTACGTTCAAGGGAGGAGAGGGAGGGAAGTAGCGACTTACCATTTTAGTTGGATAATAGAACAGGGAACTAGGGAGAGAGAAAATGTGCGTCCGTCACTCGTGTGATTCAACGATGGAATGATTCTCACTGTGGAAGGCTCGCTATTTATAAAGAAATGCTTGATTCTCATTGGATGATGATCCTCATTGGACAATAACATCAAGCTGATTCCAAATCTGAAATCCGTTTTCCAATCCGATGCTTCGTTTTGAAGCTACAGCCCAAAACGTCCCAAATTCTAACTCTGTCGTTTTTCGCCAATGTCCCAAAATCTTAAATGGCGTCTCACATCTAAACGAAGACAGATAGGAACAAGCCGATTCTTTCACTGAATTTGTCTTACTCTTAGCTTTCAAACGAGCTATCGCACGACAAAATCCGTCCACTGGAACCAAAGTTAGAAGCTTGCTGTCGGGGGGGGGGGGGGAGGTCAGTGAAATTTGTTGAAAAATGTTTTGGTGACGGTCCCAGGTCGAAATTCCACACTTTGGAAAATTTTCAAAATTTTACCCATACAAAGCCACTCTGACACTTAGGATTTTTTCAGGTGAGCGAGCTCCGACCTAAAATCTTGTAACCGCTCTAACTTTTGAACGAAGACAGATAGGAACAAGCGATTCTTTCACTGAATTTGTCTCACTCTTAGCTTTCAAACGAGCTATCGCACGACAAAATCCGTCCACTGGAAGCCAAAATCGAAGCAAGCTGTCCAGGGGGGGGGACGTCAGCCGAAAATTTTTTCTCTCCGATTGACTTGAAACTCACCCTACCGATGCAGAATTTCACGCTGAATCCGAATCTGACCTCCGTTTTCTCATCCGATGCTTCGTTTTGACGCTACACACCAAAACGTCCCAAATTTTAACTCTGTCGTTTTTCGAAAAATGTTGAAAATTTTTTCTCACCGATTGCCTTGAAACTCACCCTACCGATGCAGAATTTCACGCTGAATACGAATCCGACCTCCGTTTTCTCATCCGACCACTCCTTCCACTCGAAACAACCCATTTTACAACCCAACATTCAGCAGATTGCACGAAAAACATCACACACTATAGCCTCAAGACTAATCCTGGCGGTCGCCCAAGTCCACCACGACACTCTGTCGTTCCAGAGGGGGGGGACTCAGACCCGAAGCACCACGGCGGCCGACCACGACACTCTGCCGTGCCAGAGGGGGGGGACGTCAGCGATGGCGGCCATCTTGCGCGGTCCAGAAGTGGAGTTTTACTTACTACTATGATGCCTCTTTGGTTGGACATTCTAAATGAAAGTGAAAGTAGGATTGCTAATAAGATGCTAATTTATTAGATCATGAACCAATTAATTTCAACTATACTGAGCGTAGCCATTTTCAGGGTATAAAAAATGAAAATGCATTGATGAAATTTTAAGCATTCATAAATATACCTTTACGCATATTCTTCATTCGCATGCATATAATTGCCTAAAATTCCATCAAGGCATGCTCTGTTCAATTATCATTTTATACCCTGAAGATGACTGCGTTCTGTAGTTGAAATTACTCGAAATTGGTACGGATGAATAAATCACATCATTAAGTTACACATGCATAAATTACATCAGATAATAATTCAAAAGTATGGGAATGCCAAATTAGCAGAAATTTGGCATTCCCTTACTTTTGAATTATTATCTGATGTATATGTCACTTAATGATGTGATTTATTCAGCCGTACCAATTTCTAGTAATTTCAACTACCCGCCCAGAACATGAACGTTGCCCGGTCGTACGAAGAAAGTACGGATTTAAAGTTCGAGTACTTGAAATAAACTTTAATGAAACGTTCGGATGGCTACTATATTCGTCCGGAAAAAAACAGTTCCGGACGTCCGAGTTGAGTACGTTTTTCAAACATTAAAAGAACTAGCCGCACTGAATACGTACCTACACATAAGAATAGCTGTCGAATTGAAAACAGACCAATTGATATAAAAACATATATTTCATTGAATGTTACATACCGCAATATTTCAATCATCAATATGCAAGGCACACAAACTTCACAATTGAGTTCTCTTGACACCGATCGATATAAAAACTTGTACATATTTGATTGAATCTTACATACCAACTTTATACGTCACTGTTCAATCATCAATATTAAGAATGAGGAACAAAGAAAATTAGCAATTGAGCTCACTTGACATCGATTGATATAAAAACTTATACATATTTGATTGAAAGTTACATACCAACTTTATACGTAACTGTTCAATCATCACTATTAAGAATGAGGAACAAAGAAAATTAACAATTGAGTTCACTGAAAACGGATTGATATAAAAAGATATTTGATTGAATGTACTGTTCAATCATCAATATTAAGAATTACGTACAATAAGAAGCTTCACTTTTAATCATCAAAACATTCGAGGTGACATGAGAATATCATGAATGTTGATGAAAGCTTGACTACATCACGGAGTGTTGTTGATAATGACGGTACTGCCTTCAGAACCCTCCGAATCCGAAACACTGACCGATCTTTGTGTATATTGAGAATCATCACTAGATACAGCCTGAGACTCGATAAATCGGTAGCTGGAACGATATTGCACCGCGTCTTTACGATTGGACATCGTTTTCAGGACATCAGAGATACCGGATGTGACGGACTTTTGGTCTACGCGCGTGCCTTGAATCACAGCAACAATTAATGATTTGTAGATAATTGACAAGTTGTCGGCGAAACTGATTTTCTTACTACCGGACTGTCCCTGGCCACAGTAGAATTGCCATATTGACGCCGGAGCCAGGGAATAGAGACAAGTCCGAATGTTGCTTGTTAGGCTTCTTTTCGAATCAGGAATGTTATAACGCAACGCATTTGCAAGTGCATTACGACGGCGAATGCTTCTTTCATCTTCTCCATAGTTAGCATTTCATTCCGTGACGACAACTGAAAACAAAAATTAGGTTAGTACGTAGTTGACCATGCGGCGAGAGAGATTAGTCATTATCGTTTGTCCAAAATGGTAGCAAAAATAGCAGTTCTCTCGAGATACTTTTTATGGTCCGAGATATAAAGTTAAGTTAAAATGGCTTTGACAGGGCCTTCGGCGTCCAGCGCCTTCTCTCGGTCGATGTAATTGCATGTGTCGGTTTCATTGTTAAACTCGATAACACTCGCGACACAACATTTACCGAATCAAAAGCAATCACACAGCTTCAGCCGAAAATCAATAGAAAACATGAACTACCGCAGTACAGTCTGTCTTCACACTTCAATCACCTCACACTTGACGCACAACACACTTCTTAATATCACTCAACTCTTTATTAGGTTAGTAACTAACAAGACATGAGATGCATCATGTTAGAAAATTAACTCCACAAGAGTAACGGTCGGGACCTTTGAAACAAATCGTCTTGTAACTTGCTGAATAATTTGACCCCTAGCACAGCAAAATGCCATAGCTACAGCTAGGGGTTACTCAAAAGCTGCTCGAGGTCTTTTTTAAAAAACAAATCCTGTAAATAAAGTAAAGACGATTAGGGACGGGGATAAGGAGACCAGATCATCTAGCGTTAGTTATTTAAAACCCTCATCAGAAACCGGTTCACACGTCTCTTGAAATTGTCAAGGTTGTATTGATCAAGAAAAGTGGATTGAGGGAGCTGATTCCAAAGCCGAACGAAGAAACGAACCAACGCAGTGCGAACGAAGAAACTAGTCGACCGAGTAACTGTGCGACTGTGTTCTAAGCTCACTTGATAGCAGGTGGGTGTAGTAGCTCTGCGTGTGCTTCGGGAGAAGACCTTCGGCTTCGGTACGCACTCATTTACTGTAGAGCTGCTTCTAACGAAATAATAGTGATAGAAGAGACTAAGTGAAGCCACGTCCCGTCTGACGGAAAGCGGTTGCAACTTGTTAGCATGTTATGTTGTTAGCGGTTGCAACGTGTTAATAAGCTTATGATAATGTATGATAATAAGCTTGTTGTTGGTAAAATATAGTGTCTATCTGTAGTCGTTGCCTAGCATAAATAGAAAATGTTTTCTTATGGTTGGGGCGCTGACAAATTTGAAATCAGAAATTTTTGAATATGTAAGTGGATTTCACAGCTTTTACTTGGAATTCAAACCTGAAAATAGCTTCACGTTCACTTCAGACTATGTCCGTCATTGATGCCACACCTTCAGACTATTGAATTTTGTTTCAGAAATTGACGGGCATTTCCAAATCGTAACGGTCGGGACATTTTGTCCATGTCTCATTTTATGCCCTAAGTTTCACAGAAATATGTATTTTTCGTGCTCCAAGGACTAGGCAATTAAGAATAATGATTAGAATAAGACAATGATTCTTTGTTTACTTTCACTTGTAGTTTTATACATTAAGCTATGAAAATAGAAGACTTGGAATAATCAATATGCTGTACACTAGTTGTGCAAAATATCTGAAAAGAAGTACTATCGATAAAATCTTACCAAATTTTGTCATTTTTCACCCGGTAAGATTAGCAGTCTACTTACATTTACATTTTATATTGTTCATCTTTCTTGATTTTAGTTACACCCGAATATCAATTTTTCATGATCATTTATATTGACTCCCCGTTTTTCATAACCTTGTTTATAATAACGATACTGAAATGCAGTCAATTTTGTTATAACGTATTACCATTATGCAGTCATTTGTACCGATACTCAAAAAGTAGGTTAAATCGACTTCTCAAAACAAATCCCAAATATGAATAAGGATTTAAAATTACTCGTACTTACTATATCTAGAAATCCATTAAAATGAAAGTGTAGATTTTATAGAGATCTACAACTGTAGTGTAAACCAGGCACATAGAGCAGAAGTCTATGCGTGAGGAATATCAAATTTTCCTAAGATATCTGTGACAAAAACTAATGCTGACGGTCTACACTTCATGCTTATCAATAGAAATTGACAAACTACACGACTTTTATAAGATCTCAAAAATTGCCTTGTCCGGTTTACAATACGATTTGTAGAAATACAGAAGGTTAGCATTGAGAATCTATGCATTACACATCGCTTAATGCCTAAGCAGAGTAGAAGAAATACATACATTAAACCAAATAATGAATGTCGCACTTTAGCATGATTGACTTGATAAGACGTTGTTGCCTGCGAAAATATCTACTCCACTAGTGTAATTTCCAGACAGGAATGTCGAACTTCCTGCCTGGAAATTTATATGGTTGAAATAGTTCGTCAGACAAGAAAGTGAATGCTATGATGTATATAGAAAGTTCTAAAGATCGCTTCAAGTGTTCTATGTAGAACAGGCGCCCAGAGGGCTCAGCTTCAAGTGTTCTATGTAGAACAGGCGCCCAGAGGGCTCAGCTTAGCAGGAAAGGTTACCGATTTTTGTTTGTGCTATCATGTAGCATGTACGTCAGGCCTCCCAACGAATTTTAGTGAGAATATAGGCTAAAATTATAGGTCCCAAAAAAATATATAGGCTTTTATAGGTTTTCATAATCTTATTATGTATAGGCATATTATTGTTTAATTGAAATTAAATTTATCATGTCATCAATCTTGTTCAATTACATGTGAAACTCCAACCAAACTAATATGATCGTTCACGTAAATTCGATTGCAATTAATAAGTAGGTTTATTATGAGAAGTAGATAAATTACGTAAATGACAAAGTAAAATACGTTGAAAATTGAAGTCAACGACTATCATCCAATACAAGCATAAATACGTACAAGAGCTATTTAACTTTATGAAATTTTTGTACATGTAGGGAGCTATAAAATATTGACATTCATTATAAAAAAACAACTCTTAAAAAATTACAATTTTCTCGGTTATTGGAGAAAGCAGTCTTTGGAAATTAAGAAAAATACTTCGTGAATTGTAAAGTTTTGTACAAAATTTACTTACAGCTTTACCGAACAGAAAACTTCAAAACAAACACTTGTAAAAATGTCCAATCTTTCCACTAAAAAGTTAAAAAGTTCAACAACTGAAAATGTGACACTAGTTAAATAATCTATACAAAAAATGAGGACAAGCAAATTGCTATCACTACAGTCAACTATCTCTCATCAACAGAGTTGAAGTTCGTTATTACAGTCTTTTTTTCTTTATTGTCATTTCGTGGTAAGTTGTCATGTTATGTTTACGCAGCAAGATAATGTTGTTTGTCGGTTTACCCATGTTAACGGATTGACTAATTCACATCAGTTTAACCGTTGAAAAAGAAATTTACGGGTCCAATCTTGACACCCGAGATTTTCACTACGCTGTTTACCATTAAAAAACACTAAAACCAAAGGACAACATTGATAGAAACGAATTTCATTAAAACTTACCTAAAACACCGTAGTATAAAAAAGCCTTTCACCAGTCAAGATGTAACATCGACAGAAATTTTTAGAATTATAAAATGAATTCGATGCATGAACTGACACATCGATTCAAATGTATTCACTGTCTTTACGCATGTCCTATCAGGGCTGTGTTCGAGGCGGCCTATTTGAAAAGTGCCTCCGCCTCAGACCTCAGCAATAATATAGTATAATATATACCAGCTGTAGTTATAATAGTAACATGGTATAAAGGTGATATGATGCTATACGATATAATTAATTTTTCGTTGTCGGTCTAGTTCTACACACTGATGATTAATCTTGCTATTCTTAACACGGTAGGCCTACGGTAGTCTACAAATTTGGTTGGGTACTGCTTTCTTTCTCTCATCTCTGACCCAAGTACCCAACCACATTCATGCACTCCGAATTATTGAACAGTACTATAGAAGGCTACTACTGTAGTAGTAGCCTTCTATAGTACTGTTAAATAATTTGGAGTGCAATGGCAATCCATTTTTCATGAACATCATGCGTATAGCTAGACCCTCACGTAGTCTGGTAAAGCAACATAACAAATATGACGTTCATATAAAGATCGGATTATGGTCGATTTCTATGAGTTCATGTTTTCTCAACCAGCCTAGATCTACATTTCATTAATCAGAAAGTTAATTTAATGGATCTACTTCACAGACATGGTCGGCTAGCTGTTGCCTATACAATACCCACTAATTAATGAAAATTCATTTATTAATCAAAGGAAACGGCGGTGATGGTGTCCAAACGCCGAAGTAACTAAAATCACAATAGCCGAATTCGCACCATATGTTTTCATAGATTTACTTCTGTTATTGAATAGCGGACACTACGTAAATACACTACAGACGACTGATGAATTACTTGTACGGTAGTAAACCAATGGAATCTATTCAATGGAGGACATGTACGGTATCCAAACTTCATTCAGTAATTTTTTATATTGGGTGGCATAAATTGCATCTATAACAAATGTATATTAAATAACATCAAATAATAGGATTATATCAAATCACATCATTCATTAAAATTTCGAAAGCCGTAGGTGGCCAATTTTTTACGCCTCCGCCTCCACAGCCCTGTGTTCTATAGTTTGTCTATGCTGTCCTTGTATGCCATATTCGTAATTTCAACTATGTTGTAAGACTTCGATCATGTATAAGATTTCCACGATTGTCCCATACTGTGATGAAATGAAAAATTGAAATCTATTAGCAAAAATCAATCCTTATAATTTTCAACTCCATACGTATTGCGTAAACAATGAAAATTCAAACGTTTAGTGGAAAATCCAGTTGTGCAGTTCATGAAATAGTTAAATTATGATTACACTGTATGTACCAGTCACCATGTCAATTATGATGTGAAATCCGCCCCAAGAACTGGGAAAACTATTCAAATCGCATGGATCCATAAGGCGCGATTGTTACGCATGATCAAATATTATCATACAATATAGTCTAGGCCTTAAGAGCCCTGCTGTTTTTAATGTGACTGCAATACAGTCTATTGTTAAGAAACATGACTGCAAATAGAAATTGATAGGGAATTTCCGACTTACCATTTTGTCAATATCGTTGATGCAGAAGACATGTATCTAGTGACAATGGCAGATGGAAGTAAGTCGACAACATTGAGCTGTTTTTCGTTGTCTGCCTGTTGGGGTCTGGAATACTAATGGCCACGACTAGGACTCACTAAGATCATCACAGGAAACCAATTTTCCATTGAATGTAGTGCAAATTCAGACCTGTATTCAGGCTGACTAGAAAATTATTCACGGCATAAGATGTACAGTCAGTTAATTTAGATTGTGAGGAATAAATCGGTGTGAAAATGCCATTAGACGACGTTGAATTGTTCTCCAAACTGCACCACACTGAATCAGATATATATTAAGCATTGAATAAATCACATCCACCTTCAACGGTGAGACACTGAGATAACCAAGTCAATTTTCTCAGTCGACAATCGCCTGCAATTGCGAAAGTTGATGATCGGCTGTTCCCTGTTCCCTCTGCAAGTTGCCGGCGTTGACTGCGCTTCACGGCCTGGCCAATCACGTAAGCGAAAGGGGCGATCGATCACAAGATAGCAAAACATTGCGCGGCTTGAAAATGCGTGTCGTGTGTGAAAAAGTGCTTATGCCGCGTCAAACAGAAAATTCGCGCGCGCCATTTGCTTCAGCTGAATCACAACCAAAGGCAATTGTATTAGTAACAGAGTGACTAGATTGCCTTTGCAGACGCAAGCAAGTTCATGAGTGACATTACCGCCCGTCAAAATGAATTGGACACAACTCACACTTCCAAGATCGCCCGATATGCACAACACAAGGATTCGATAGAAAAGAAATTGAAATGAACGCAATGCATGCACGGCGATGTTCTTTACTTATTATGCTCACTGAAATCATAGTTATAAAAATAGCAAAAAATTGCCCTGGTTATTACATGTTACGCAAAAAAATAATATTCCTGTCGAAATTATGCACGCGTTCGAGTCTGGCGGCCTACGGTGTACTCTCGCACACTTCGGCAAAAGTAGAAACATATAATGCAATCAAGCATAAAACTAAACGCTTCGATTTAATAATATTTAAAACAAGATGCCGAATTACATCATCGATCTTCAGTTCATCGCTAGACCACAAAATATTCTGGAATGTGATCTGCATCCAGGCTTTCAGCAAACGTTCGACTTAGATGTTGTTTGATAAAACCAAATAGAGGACTAAAAGAAAAACGAATCAAGTAGCATTCGATAAGTTTAAGCAGAACAAGTATGTATATTACATCAGAATTTACACGGAAATTTCCGGACATGCGCAACCGTTTCTATTCCGTGAAGCGTCCGTAAATCATGAATTTAAAGTCCGAGAAACGGAAGCCCGATGGATTTCCGTATACTGCCGTTCTTTATCCGTAGTCTCGCGGACAAAAGTGTGAGTTAATGGAAGACCGACGGATGTCCATTTCTTACCCGTTTTGTCCGCGGACAAAGCTTGCTCGGCGGGATACCAATTACGAGGAGTACTGCAATTATTAGGTCTTATTTGCAGATCTTTTGTTAATGGACGCCATATATTCATTAAGCCCATTTGTAAAATTGTAATGATAATTTTTCTAACTTCCTTGGGGATCAATTTATCATAGAATTCGTGAAATTAACAAGAGGGGCAATATATAATTTGTGCATACTACGCGAACGTACTTTTTAACGTCGAAAGCACGAACGTACCTTGCGAACTTATATTAATTTTTGTATTGAAGTTCTACTCAAGTATTGAAACGTTACGCACTTCTCTGAGGCTTAATGTCAACGTTCATGTCAAGTTTTCGAACGTACCATTCTGGGCGGGTACAGAACGCATGCAGTCATCTTCAGGGTATAAAATGATAACTGAAAAGAGCATGCCTTGATGGGATTTTAGGCATTTTTAGATATGTGAATGAAGAAAATGCATAAAGGTATATTTCTAAATGCTTTCAATTATAAAATTCTTCAATTAATTTGCATTTATTGTTACTAAACCAATGTAATTACATTTGTAGATGAATTTATGTTTTCCTCACGAAGCTATCTTCAGGGAACATAAATGTTAGGTCATGTTTAGTTAATTACAAGTTAGACAAATAGTCCGGCAACCAGAAGTCAATTAATTAATTGTCATTAATTTTTTTCATAAAATGATGTAGTAACTAACTTGGCATTCCCTTACTTTTGAAATGTTTACATTGAGTGTACGCATTTTTTTCACAATTGCATCAGTTATGGCTTTCCTATTTTCATTTGTATTTCGATAACAGTATCAGTGTAAAAAAGAAGCAACGAACCAATGGAAGCATGATTACAATATCAATATAGTCCTGTTTCCACAAAACGGACCATATGCACTTTTTTACATGCAGGATTTTTACAGTTTTATCATCGTTGTGTTGTCACTAAACCAATTTTAGATAGATGAAGATTGCGACTACACAATTCAAAAGTCTTTGTCATTCAGTAACTCACGGTGCGTCTGGCGTGACTATTAGTGGTCACAACTCCTCCATTCAAAATTCCTTCACAATCGTGTTTAGTGGATCCATACTAGTGATTTGCGACCCAAAACGAAATCTTCTGCTTGTGTCCTTTTTTGGAATCCACGAAAATCCAAAATGGCGCCTTTTTTCGAAATTTTTGGTTACTTGGCTATATTTAATCGATTACAGGCCAACCTTTGGCTACGAAAAAGTCATTAATCAAGTAACAGAAATTGTAAATAATATATTTCACAATTTTTCAGATATATTTCAATGGTTAAACTAGTCCTCTCAGTTTCAAAGATGGCCGCCAAAATCAATAAAAGCCATAAATTACAAATTCATGCATACTCATCGTTAGAATTATATCGAAGCTTAGTGAGATTTACTTATAAGAATCTTTGTTCCAGTTGTGAAGACAAAAATATGTTGTGGACAAATCAATCATTTTTACTGCCTCATCTGCTTGCTATCTGACAATCCTATCATCATGATTACATGTACTTATGGTCAAACGTAAATTACATACATGTAGGCATATATATTTGCAGTCATAAATTTAAGGTTAAATCGTAGGTACCTATATACAGCATTAAAACCATTAAGCAACAATAAAAGCAATGTAGTAATGATCGAATCAATATAATTCACATTCATAAACAAAGACTACAAAGAAAAGAGAACTCTGCCTATAAATATATGCAATTATAATCACGCACGTTACTACAAAAACACACTACAAAACATTACAAATAAAAGACAAGTTTGCCTACAAATGCATGCAATTATAATCACATACTGCACGCAGCAACATTTTGAAATAATTTGGGTGACTAGATACAACTTTATACCTATTCCATACTTTCTTGAAAGTCAGCATGTACCGATTCACTGGCTTGCTCACTCCAGACACCTAAAGAGCAATTGTTCGAAGAACAAAATTCTCCAACATGATAAAAAACAGCATGCACTTTTGGAGTAACTTGAATCCCCAAAGCCATGTAGCTATCACGAAATTTTTCAATGTGTCTACGAAATTGAGGATTCAAAGTTTCTCCAAAACATGAATTCACAACGAGATTAAAATCTTTCAAAGCAGTGACATATCGTAAACAACGAAGGGGACACATTGCCCGCAAAGAATCAATTCGGGTCAACAACTTTTTGCAAGCGTTTGCATCAAATGAACCGCCATGAATGGCACTACGTTCCACATGACAACACTTGCTCCACTGCAGAGCGCCACCCAATGTCTTCAACATTTCATTATAAATCTTATTCACAATTCCAAGTAAAAGATGCAACTCCGGTGGAAGCAACACTTCAACAACGCGTTGATCAAGCTCACCTTTCAACAGCGGAACATGGATGACATTGTCATACCTTTTAGCGGCAGTTCTGTCGGAGTTCTGCTGGTAAAACTTCCAGAATTGTTCTGTTATATTACCGAGTGTGCGTGGGGCAGCATTCGATTTCAGATTGTCACGGTGGGCACGGCACCAAGAACACGGGTGACTAGACGAACGACTCATAAGTCCTAGAAGAATGTTCGCCATCTTCAGATCCGTAGTGAAACGAAGAGGATAGCACGTGCTATTCCAAAGCTCTCTCATGCGAAGGTGAATCCATATTTTGAGCATGTTCGTATAGCTCTCGTCTACATTGGGAGCAAGTGCCACAATAAAAAGTTTCTTGACACCGGTATCCTTCGAAGAGGACATACTCCTCCGACAGTTTTGATTCATGCTCTCTGGCTCACCGGTTTCGACGAAGCTCAAGCATATTTTAATGAAGCCGCCTCCCCAACACCAATTTCAGAACCGGCTCTGAAATACGTCGTCGCTGGACAATATCGTTGATAAAGCTCTCCAAGTCGTGACAAAAGATAAGACTTTCACTACTCTGATTCGACGACACGACGAATTCAAGTTTCTTTTCAGTAAAGTAAGAATCCAAAAGATGACTCCTGTCGTCAAGCCTATCTTTCAATCTGGGTTCTACAATAGAGCGATCATTATTCGCACGAAGATGAGAAGCCAAGCGTAAAGTTTGCCGCTTGGAGAGTTGCATATCAACTTGTATATCAAGCATGTCATCAGATGAGAATCGTTGAGGACACTTGTCGAACGACTTTGCGCATGTGGAATCCCGTCGATATCTCACAGGGCGACCAGTGTGAGTTGGTAAAGTTACACAACTAGTTGATTCGTCGGTTGCTACATCATTGATTAGATCGGATGCTAACTTTGCACTAGGATTTGCTGTAGCGCCAAGTGAAGAGAGCTCTTTCAAGTTTTCATGTCGCTTCGTATTTGTACATACGTGTGATTTTCCTTTCTTCAGGATAGTCAAACAAAAGCTGCAGACCTTCATTGCTTCTGGGACGAAACGGAATGAGAACATTTTGTTTTAGTCACTATATTCTGGATATCCTGATGATGAAACTCGTGAAGATGGATCACTAGAAGCTGATGAGGTGTTCGATGAGTCGAGGTTGGTACCAATCCTTGAGCCGACAATTGCACAAATCAGACACGTACACGATGTATTTGACCGTAATACATGTGGAAGTCGACTCGACAATAACGATGAAAAATCGGTAAAAACGTCGATCCTGTGATGGAATATTCCTCTGGAGTATTCTAAAATCACAATTCTACACGATCCACAAAGGACGCAGGGTAGTCGATCGTCGTTCCAGTCAAGTCCATTTATCAGATCGGCCGTCACAAGGCAAATCCACGTATTTTGAAAAACTGTGTTTTGAGAAATCATCGTCTAAACATTGTTAAATATCTACACCAACACTGTTTCAAAATACGTGCCTTTGGCTTGTTGAAGTCGAACGAAAATTTCTATGTCGTTAGCATTTTTAAAATACGTGGTTTTGCCTTGTTGATGTCGAAAAATTTTCAGTATATTCTAAAATACGTGGTATTGGCTTGTTGATGATGAGACAAAAATTTCTATGTCGATAGCTTTCTTAAAATGCGTGATTTTGGCTTGTTGATGTTGAATACTTTTAGTAGTCTATAAAATTCTCAGACCACGGGCCGTATGCTACAACAATTCCTAAGATCTTTTTCCTATGATCTTTACGTAGGGGTTCACTGGGGGAAATCCTAGTTGGTATGCTTGAACGATTCCTAGCGTTCACCTAAGTTTTGACCATGGTTTGACTGGTACTTCGTGTGGATTCAGATTGTGTTATTTTTCGCACGATAGCAACAATAGCAAAACTGCCGGCATAGACCGAGTTGATTGGCAGGTGAGAATTCAGTTTAATAAAAGTTGTAAGATATCGAAAAAGTGAAACTAAAGTTGTATTTATCACTTCATAACCATCAAAACAAAGTTTTGTCTCTCGAAATCGCACCAGTAATTCCGAAGTTATGTCGAATAATTCGTTTAGCCTCAAAGTTCAACTGTCTTAATTACACCATTAATGAATGGCTCGATTGTTGAGACAAAGTCGCTGAAACAATATATTGGCAATATCTCAGCTAGTACTGCACCAAATTCAACAAAATAAACTGCGATTTTATCCTCATCACGTGATTAAGAGAATGGTGCTAAAAGATATAGAAAAGTTGTAAGGATTTTCGCTGACAATCAAATACGAGATCTCAATGAAAATTTCGACGGCAGTACGGCATACAACATCCAATCAGCAGAGTCAAGTCAAGTCAAGCAGAGCACAAGTCATGTAGTCTAATTACTAGGCATTGTTCATCATTCACACACGCATGCGATATTCCACAGCATGCCGATGCGTGGGAAGAATGATATGAAAACATAGCAATCGCCTCGATATCTTTGCTCAGAGAATTTTTCAAATTACTATGGTTTTGCTGTCAATTTAGAGAAATCATGAGAATTTCATGCATAGAAATTGCCGTGTCTCTTAAATACGTGGTTCTGCCTTGTTGAATTGATAGTTTTTAAAATACGTGGATCTGCCTTGTTCCGGATAACGATATTATAGATATCTTTCAAATACGTGGTTTTGGCTTGAGGAATGTATTATAATAATGTTCTCCAGAGAAAAAGCAAAAATTAGCCCAAGATACTCTTTTATGATCAAGTCTAGAAGATTAACTATTAAAGTATGAGTCATTTCATACCTACAGATCAAAAATATATATTCCAAACTTCATGTATTTGTTAAATAAGCCAAAACCACGTATTTTAAAATACGTGGATTTGCCTTGTGACGGCCGAGATGTTCTTCGATCGTCGTTTTTTGCTGATCAGTTATTGTTCTCATCATTTTTGTTTTCTTAAAGCAAAGCAAGCAAACCCGTTTTCTATTATTTTCATGACGTGGTTTTTCTCTCGGCATGGCACTATCTCACCGTCCATCAACGAATGAAGTAAACATTTGAAACAAAATCGACATAGTATATAAAGTTACGAATATTCACACGTGGCTTAGATATCTAGGATTCAAAATTTGAATGTAATCGGCTAGCGTCAATGAAACCTTCAATCAATGGTTGATCTTTTGCATAGCGCAACGTTGACACAATCATATTGCATATATATCTTGTAGAGAACAAAGTTTCCTTCTTGAGTATTTCGTAGCTTACTTAGAAAGTTATATAGATATTATAACTACAGTGATGATGATGATAAAGATTTTATTTTATTTATTAATGAGAATATGCATGAATTTGTAATTTATGGCTTTTATGATTTTGGGCCGGCCATCTTTGAAACTGAGAGGAACTAGTTTAACCATTGAAATATATCTGAAAAATTGTGAAATATATTATTTACAATTTCTGTTACTTGATTAATGACTTTTTCGTAGCCAAAGGTTGGCCTGTAATCGATTAAATATAGCCAAGTAACCAAAAATTTCGAAAAAAGGCGCCATTTTGGATTTTCGTGGATTCCAAAAAGGACACAAGCAGAAGATTTCGTTTTGGGTCGCAAATCACTAGTATGGATCCACTAAACACGATTGTGAAGGAATTTTGAATGGAGGAGTTGTGACCACTAATAGTCACGCCAGACGCACCGTGAACTCGTCCGAAACGTTTCGCCTTGGTTCATCAGGCCAAGAGAGCCGATAGTGTAGGCCTAATCACTGCGGTATTTTCACTTTCACATAGAAGTTTTATAACCTATTTCGAACACGAATACTTACTATCGCTTTAATGGTTGATTATTGCTTGACATCATTGATTATTGATCACTCATCCTTGAGAAGAAAAAAAATGACTTCAATTAGAAGAAAAAAATATTATTAATAGACTTATTCATAAAAAGGATTAACTTTTCTTATTGTATATTATTATTATATCTATAAACTTTATTAAACTACATCTTTATTTACTGAGTTAAAAGCTAAAATAAAAACTGTTAAACTAACTAAATAAGGATACCAAGCTTGCGACCGATATCCCTGAAAATAACTACTTGAACTATTATATAAGATTTCACTATGGGTTAAGCAAAATTAATTTTTGCCATTATCAAAATGAAATCGTACGTCAAGTTGTACCCGTCCTTTGCTAAAGATAGTTGGGTCTCCAGTTATGTGAAGAGAAACTTCACTGTCAACACCTTTGACAGCATCGATAAAAGAAGTAGAGCTCTAACTCTCTTGGCATCGAAGCTGGAAACAAAACTAAATCTCGTCTCAAGTGTAATGGTCGCTCTGATAGAGATTTCGTTATTAACAAACGCTCACGTAAATGAAAAACTATTTTAATGAGAATAAAGTTGTTCTAAATATTGATTTTATTAGTGATAGTTTTCTCGCAAAATTAATTATCGTATTCGTAAATATAAACTTGACATTAAATTCGCAAATTAAAGTAACCTAAAATTGTTACTTATTTCGAAACAAGAATAATAATAATACACGCTAACTAATTGTTTTCTTTGTAGCAACTTCTTAATCATAATAATTACAATATTAGTTTTGTTGTTTATCCGTTTATTTGTCATTTTAGTTCTAATAGTTACATAGATGATCTTCACGCCCTTTTCGTTTGAGATTTGATGAACATCGCAATGTAGCCACCCCAGTGGGTGGTTCAATGTGCCCCACGCATGAGGCACATTGAACCACTTTGGTAGAAATTTCAAAATTAAAATTGTGAGGAGATTAAATGTCACAAAAACGTCCAACAACTTTGAGATTACTAAGGATATCCTCAACCTTTCATCCGAGTTTGATTTTGGTTCATTTGATTTAGTATATTCAAACTGCTGAGAAAAGATCAAAAACATGTTTCAATGTGCCCTACCCGCCCCTATCAAGAATGGAGATGCTAGCAAGTCCCTCTGACTGATCGCGGTTTGAAATGTACCTCGAACTGTATTGAAGAACTGACGTCAGTATATTGCTAACTTTGGATTGCCCTGTCAAAAGCCATAGGCCTAATCATAACGAATCACAACTATAATTCGAAAATTGATTTGTACTTCGCTGTGATTGCCTGGCATGATGTTATTAAATATAAATACACATGTCAACGTGATTCTCATCGAAGATCGCACCCACAAACTGAAAGCTGTAACAAATACGCGAGTGACTCACAACCAAAAGCAGTTTAACTTAAATTAATAAAGGCAGTTTTTCAATTAAGCAATCAAGCAGATTTTTAGAGTCATAAACACACATTTTCACTAGAAGTTGACGTATCTTGATGAACAATAAGTCAAATAAAAGCCCAGAATTTGACTGTTCATCTCATGCGGGTTTCATCTCTTCATCAACGCGATTTCATGTTTAAAATTTATGATTTATGAAGTGGGTTTTACTTCTGTAGAGGCACATTAGGTAATGAGTAGACGTTTTATATACTGTCATCAATTCATCATGAAAAATGCAAATCATCATATCATTGTAATAACATCAGGATAAGCTTAACGATGTAAAATGTGGAACGCCTTTATTTCTGAACAAATATTGCCATGATAGATGCTATGCGTACAATAATAAAATTACTAAATCCTGTACAAATTATAACTAACAACCGATGGAGAGAAATATTTATAGATCAGCTTACCTATTAACAACATGATTGCTTGAGTCACAGCAATGACTTACATTTTGCATAAATTAGTCAATTCCGTTTCTTAGATTGTGTCATTCGTTTCCAAGAGATAATAAAATCGATTGCCATGTATCCTGATTCCATCGATGTAGAAGTCAAATGACAAATCATGAAATATACGAATGAAACTTTGGAAGTGTGGAGACAATTTATTGTTAAATGATTCTGAAGAAAAATGAGATAACACTGCGCACTCGGAAGTCGTAATATATGTGTAATTTGTTGGGAGATTTATTGAAGGAAGCCAATCTAAGAGATCCTCGAAATCGGTGATATCATCCTTGGGAATTCGAATTACCAAGTTTCCATTCTTGTATTCTCTCCATCCATACGGGCTGTTGCCGTTGATGCGTTTTCCACAAAAAGTTTGGTTTGGTTGATGAAGATGCCGAGGTATAGTAAGATGGAAAGTTGTTGAAAACACTGGGAACTGCCGAAGATTTGAGTTGCAATAGTTTCAATTCTTTTCTGGGACGCTTAGATGATCTTGAATTGTTGACTTGTCTTGATCAAATCATTTTCGAGGAAGTGCAGAGAACAAATTCGCGAAGACAAGGTTGGAAGGAAGACGCTTCTTTGGCCAAAATTATCGACATCCTCTCGTTTAATTGCTCTTATCCATTTGTCGTGAAGAGTCTGGTCATTGAGATAATGCAAAAAAACGAAATATGCACATTCGTTGAGTTATCTGATGTGCTTTAGTGCACTTGCTGTTTATTATCGTAGACTGATCTGCAGGGCGCGCTGCTTTCCCAGTTAGGCGCACGCATAATATGTTTTGAGACAAGCTAACCAACTTGATGCTATAGCAACGCATCGATCAATCAGATGACGCTTGCCTCACATATTTGCATGCAGATTCGGCAGATCACTGTGAGAACGAAGGACAAAGGCAGAATTATGACTGCGTATTAGAGTTTCTAAAAAAACCGGTTTTCGAGCTAACGGGTTATTCGAATATTTTTTCACAACTATTCGAAAACCGGTTTTGTAAATTTCATGATACTTTTGGCGTTGTTCATTATTTATCATATTACAAGAAAATATCTGTACCTTCACTTACGCAGCAGTGATTTATGTGTGTAGAAGACTGTTATTAGGCCTTTCTTTTTTCGATATTGACATTAGGCTATAGTTGTATCGGTCTATGGCAAGAATTTTAATAGACATATGTGTTCGTGTTCTAGTGATCTATTGATGCCGTAGTTTGAAGCTGAGGGTTGAAAACTTAGTAAAATGAAAAGAATCATGGGCACTGATCAAAATCATTTAATGCAATACTCAGCAACAGAACATGACACTAAATAGCAAATCGCTATTTCACTTATTAAATTGAATGAATTACCAGGAAAGCAATCAAAATGAACAAAGCGTGTGAAGAGGATGTCGATCACTTGGAATAATATCCTTTAAGAAATTGTAGAGAATCAATAGTAGTGTCACCAAGGCGACTTCGAACTTTGGAAACAAATCCACCACTGATTGAAAAGGATCGCTCGACTTCAACTGTAGTAGGAGACACAGTGATAATGGCATCTCTGATCAGTTTCAGATTTTTTGGTAGGCAATTCGTCGCCTCGAAAAGGTTCATTTCCTTTCGCAGAACGCTTTGGTCTTGCGAAGAAGTTGTGGATGTTGTTGTTGCTTCGACAATAGATTGATGAAGTTCATCGCGCAATCTCGTTGTGTTCAGTTTCACAGCTTCGGGATCATGTTGTCTATTCATTTTGTCCGTTTCATCGACTTCTCTAGATTTCCTCGAGATGACATCGCCTGAAACTGAAGTTCACAGGTCTCATGAAGACTGGCAGGTCGGGTGAGGTATTTTAGCAGACTCGTCAGATCGTCATTTCGTCTTTCCGTGATGTACTTTAGCATCTCATCATATAGAGCTGTTGCCAATGGTCCAGGAATTTGACTCACTTTCTTCAACATGAATCTGTTGATGCCATCAACAGTAAGAAGAGTTGCATCCCGTTTGCCTAGTCCTTCGACGCCTATTTTGACTGGTTCAAGCAGCAGCGTAAGTTTTTCAAGGAGGTCCCATTATTTTTCTGTAAGGGTTGCGGGAACATCTGTCAAATCGAGTGACGCCTTGAGAAGACAGTTCTTCAGTTTCATGAATCTCGAAATCATGTCATACAGACTATTCCAGCGTATCTTGATGTCGATTAAAAGACCAAGTTCATAACCGAGTTCCTGTTTTGCATACTTTTGCAAGACTTCATCTTTCAACGATGATTTTCTGAAATAGCGGGACAGTTGTCGCACTTTTTTGATTGTAGGAAGTATCTGTCCAGTCAGTTGAAGACTTTCACTTCCGAGAATGTCGTCATCTGTCTCAAAGCCGTCGCTTTCATCGGAAGTTTCACAATCCGATTCATCGGTATCAGTATCTGTTATTTTGGAATGATAGAGAACATTACAAACAGCAAGATGTATACCATGTGCGGGGCAAACTTGATGAAAGCATGGAATCAACACACTTCCCATCCTTTTCATGGCACTGGCACCGTCCGCAACCACAGCAACAGCATGCTTTTCCATAGAGAGACCAAATTCCTCCAACTTCCGGTTAAACACATCGGCGATGTTTTCAGCTGTTAATCTTCCAAACAAGCGAACCATTCCTAGTTGATGAAGCTCCTCACCGTCATTGCATGAAATGGACATGTAGCGGCGCCGTCGACGAGAAGTCCATTCATCGATCATGAACGAAAAGCGCTGACCTCTCTCAATCATCACTCGGAAGTTGTCGGTCATCTGTTGCTTAAGATCAGAAGAATGATTATTCAATATTTTAGTCAAGCTAGAAGGCCATTTTGGCATGGTAAACCCTCGTTCATGAAATGCTGCACGAAGAAATTCTGAATGAACGATGGCGTTCATGGAGAAGCCATCTATCGCCACAAGCTTCGCTAACACAACGTCGATAGAATCATATTCGGCTTTTTTCAGACATTTCTCGATGGTGGATTGCTGAAATATCTGCTTCTTGATTGGAACTTTAGGCTGAGACTCTGATGACTCTACCAATTAAGAATCCGAAGCATCGTTATTTCTCGAATCCGTAAGTAAAATACAGTGCACTTGACGTAAATGAGCGCGGAGGCTACTTGTAGAACCATCCTTAATTGGTAGCTTCCGACCACAGCGTTTGCATACTGCACTCGAGCCTTCACGGTCAAAATAGTTCCATACCATAGACTGGTTCAAGCGATGCACAGCAGCTCTCATGTCGATTCGAAGACTGATCTCACCTAAACTAATGGCCTTATAAAAGAAAAGACAATAATCAGAGCAACGAATCAGTTGTCAGGTGTTATTGAGGCTCCCTGCATCACGAATGCCAAGACAAAGAGAACCCACGAGAGGTTGATTTCCTGGAAATCAAAGCGCACATACAACACTCTGAGTAATCGAATTGGTCAATCGTGGTGTCGAACAAGCGATGTTTGGTAAGTAACATGATATTTGCAACCATTAGAAGTGAAGGAGTTAGATGCTCACAAACATAACATAACACGTTGCTGTCTACTTTCACGCATGCGGGAAATTTAGTTGCATGTATTTCGCAGTCAGTGGCTTGATTTGATGATCAATTTGTCGACTATCTACATTATTTCAATCAAATGGATTGAACCCTGAAAACCGGATTTAAAATATTCTAAATCCGGTTTTCGAATAGTAAAAAACAACCGGTTTCCGGTTATTCGATAATCGGTTTTCAAAACTCTACTGCGTGTGCACACACTGTTGTGCTGTCCTGTATGAAACTTCCAGTGAACAGCAGCTCAATGAATTGCCAATGACTTGCGCTTTGCGCTATCGAACAATGAAATCTATCAGTCCTGAGTCTGTATAGAGTGTGGACTATTCGTGAAAATCTGTTCGTGCTCTAGATATCTCACAATGGCTAGAAATAGAAGGTTGGAAGAAGCACTTTCAAAAGGAATTACCCTAATTCACGGTCGTCCGGAGATAGCGAAAATAGACAGATAAATGGCTACTTAAAACAGCGCAACAATGTGTTCTCAGCAGGGTTTTCAACTTTCAAAAGAATTTTTTTCTTTAGTTTGCTTACTCGTAGCGTTTGAGTACTAGCAACATTTTCTGCGCTGCAGCAAAGAATGTGCAACAGATTAATGCACCGATTAAAATCGGGCTGTTTTAATGTAGGATTGTATACACACATAATACATTAACATGCGTTTTTCTTCTTGTCAGGATGTTCTGTGAATTTCCATGTAATTCTATCTACATTTTGAATCACTCAAGAAGAAAATGCAAGTAACGGAGACAGAAATGTTGACCCATAGCTGCCGCTATATGTAGACATGTATTGATATCTTAACTTACCACATGCTGCTGGAAATTTGGTCCTGATATCTGGTATGAGGAATTCTGTAATCCTTTTTGCAAGAGGTTGCCATTTTGTCTTTCATCTGTGCCACTTGCAAAGAAGCAGAATGTGCTGACTATGCTCCTCGAGCGCAGCAGGAGTCCTCTGTTGTAAATCACAGCAGTGTTTAAGTTTATATAGATCACACGAATTGGAGTGGACGAGATTTGCTAATAATTGTCCAATCAGAGTTGCTGTCGGCATATAGGGAGAAAATGCCGACACTTCCCGATTTTCTAATCATCATGTCGGTGCAGCCGTCACTTAACCGATGGGTACCGACAACACCTGTGTCGGCATTCACTCGGTGCGCCGACACGGTTGACAGCCGACACTGCCCGACTATTTGCCGAGTAATCACCGACGATTTTTTTTCACCGGGGGTTTATATCATTGCTTGTTGCATCAGCGGGTTGGAAGCGGACAGCTTGCTCAGGTTGCATCGAATTGAGATCTTGGCGAAGGTGCAAGGAATCGTGCCTCATCGTCTTGTTGCTATGGACAGTTCCGAATATAAGACGATATTACAGAAAAGTCTTAATGATTCCGATAAAGTCGTTGCAAATGTTCTACCTGTGACAAGATAGCAGAAGATTAATTACACCTTGATTAGAATAGTAAATCGGTACAAAGGTGTGGAATTGGGAAGATCTATTTTATGGTGTAAATGTAGTGAGCCTCTCCCAAGTGTCCCATATGCGCTACCAAAGGACCACAAAGACGGTGACCTCCGTGGCAGATCAATAATCTCGTCTTTGGACTCGGGAGTTCGGAGATGTCAAGTCCTACTTTCACGGATTCTGCAGCTTTTGGTTGAGAGGTTTGTGAACTCTCATCTGAAATCAGCCAGTGATTTTATAAGCAAGTTACAGAATCTGGATTTCCATGCAAGTGGCAACAATTTTTCTTTCGGATCTCTGGATGTGGTGAATCTATATGGCAGTATACCCATTCAATCTGAAACGGAGCTTGATGTTGTGACCTGTGTGGAAACTTTCTTTGATTCACATCGAGATGACCCTATTTTTCCTTATCTGTTGGTTAGTGACTTAGTTGAGATCTTGCTGATGGCCACAATGGAAGATGTTTGCATAATGGACAAAAAGATATACAAACAGACGATGGGTATCGCCATGGGCAATAATGCTGCACCAGCATTGGCTTCGATTTTTATGCACTTTGTTGAGCGTAAAATTATAACTGATATCATGTTTTGGGTCCGTTATGTTGATGATGTGTTTATCATTTATAGTTCGGATACGGATATTCTTACCGTCGCAGACAATGCACACAGCTGTATGGTTTTCACATTGGAAGATGCTGTAGAGAATAGTTTGCCATTTTTGGATACAACGGTAAAATGGTGCAGTGAGACCGAAGATTTTATATTCTCTGTACATGCTAGATCTTTGCATAGTGATGCGTGCCTACCGTCTTCATCCTACACGGTGCGTCAGAAAGGGCGGGTTGAGTTGAAAAATTTCCCATTAGTTTTCTCAACGGTTTCCGACGTTTTAGACATCGGAGATTCCAAATCTGCCCTTTAAAAAATCTTTCATCGACATCTTTTGGTTACAGAGCAAAAATCTCAAAATGGCGGCTTCTATAATCGAAACAATAATTAAATTATCAAACAAAAAATTTCCCATGCCAACTGTTGATTGGGTTTTGTAATTTAAAGAGTAAAGAGATCACTAACAACAATTAGAATGATTTTCATCGACATCTTTTGGCAACAGAGCACGAAATTCAAAATGGCGGCTTCTATAATCGAAACCATCATTGAATTATCAAACTAAAAATTTCCCATGCAAATTGTTTGTGGGGTCTTGTATTTTGAGGTGTAAAGAGATCATTTATGACGATTAGAGGGATTTTCATCGACATCTTTTAGCTACAGAGCGGAAAATTCAAAATGGCAACTGCTAAATTAACATCATCTTTGTGCTATGAAACCCAAAATTCAAAAATTTGATATCCATTGATCGACTTCATCAAATAAAATAAGAACACCGATTTAGAAATATTCAAGTTTATTCAAAAAAATACATCAAATATGGCGACTATTGTAAGCTGTCACCGCAGAATAAAATGTTTCTGTATATCTTGCAAACTGGATATCCTTTAGTTTGTAATTAGAACAAAATTCTTGGAAATTGTGGTGAACAGATTCAGAAACCTGCTCACTATATAATCCTAATCCTTGGTTTCTTTTTCTGCAAAATTCAGGGACGTGATAAAAAATCGCATGGATTTTTGGAGTCACGCGTATACATAAATCCATATCATCTGTGCGAAACTCTTCAATAAATCGTTCAAAGTCAGAATCAAGTTCATTGCCGAAACAACTGGAGACTACATTATGAAGACTTCGAAAAGTCTTGACGTACCGAAAACAGGCTAGAGGACATTTTGAACTAAGCATATCCACGAATTTAAGCAATTTTCGTGCATTGTTCCCAGTGAAGGTACCACCATGAAAGCCACTGCCGTGCAGTTTCAGGGAAAAGTGTTTCCATACTTTTTAAAAATGTATGTGACTGACCCTATGAGAAGGTGCAACTCCGGGGGAGGGAGGATATCGACGACAAAATCATTGCCGATATTTTTGTTTTCATTGCTGATAATCAAAGAAGGGTGAACAACATTTCCGTACTGTTTTGCTTTAGATTTATCTTTCCCGGAATCATAGAACTGCCAAAAAAGAACTGATAAAGACCTCGGTGTCCGACTTTGTCACATTTCAGCTAACTCGCTTTTCTCTATATCGCACCATGAGCAAGGGTGTAAACTTCCGTGGTTCATGAGACCCAGCAGTAGATTACATATTTTGAGGTCAGCAGCGACAAAAAACTTAAGCGCTAACTTATGGAGTCCTAAGGCATTCCAAATATATTTCAAGTTAACATACGACTCTGTAACGTCTGGAGAAATTGCAATGACAAAAAGAGAGTTTATACCCGAAGATTTCTTTGCCTTTAGACCATTGCTATCTGAATTTGGATATTTATCAACAAGTGACAGACAAAATTTCAAAAATCCTTCTCCAGAATCAATGCCTATTTTAATCATTAAGTCTTCAATGTGATGGTTTCTATTTTCGCAAACTGTCTGAATAAACGCTTCAATATCTGTGCATAAGACAACTGGACGAGAAACATGAGAAAGGTCGCTTAAGACAAAATCCATGGTTTCTAGTTTAAACAGTTCGTCAAAAGAATGGTCTCTGTTCGAAAGCTCACGTTTTCCATAGCTTTCAATAACAGTTCGTGAAGACATGCCCGACCTCAAATGCTGCGCCAAACGCAAAGTTTTCCTTGAACTCATATTCAAATCAACCTGAATGTTGGAGAGGTTTTCAACTGGAAGTAAAGGTCTTCTTGGTGAGTTGATGATCAAATTCATAGATTTTCCTTTCATTGTGTTTAATGTCGTACTTCCTTTTATTTGATGATGTAGCTTTTCGGTCAAGACAGAGGATGAAAATTTTTCAGGGTCATCTGAAGAGTACTTACTGAGAAGGTTATTGATATTAGAAAATCTCTTCCTTGATGAGCAATCATGTGGTTTACCACGTCCTACCTCACAAAAACAAATACCACAAAGTTTGACGTTTTTAGAACTATTAAAGCTTTCGTCACCTGTCAAAGACATAGATGGTCTACCTGCGGTTCTTTTAGTTAAATGTGCTGTTGTATTGATATTACTTCGAGCTATTTCACAGATTGAACACTCACATTCAGAATCAACGGATTGACGTGTGCTTCTCTTAAATTGAGACTTGATCGATCTTGAATATTCAATGCGGAAGCAGGCAATTCACCAGTCACTACTTGGGATAGTTTTTTCCTGCACGATGAGCATATGACTAGGAAAGGTAATATCATTTCTATCAAAATCAGAAAATACATGACTTTTAATCGAAGCTTCGGGAGTTGCCGAAATATTGCGGAGATCTTTTCCATCGCTTAAGCAAATGACACAAACCACTTTAACAGCGTCAGAGTGTGAGTGAAACTTCGTTGGCATTTTGTGAAACGATGAAGGATCTGGAAAGGCCGCATACATTTGTATGTGCAGCGATAGATATCATCTATCAGCTAATTACATTCAGAGCTCTCCCTAGAGTCTATTTTTAGCAACCAGTTTCCTATCATCGAAGTGGCTGTAGACATCATACGAAAACAACTTAGTGACTGATATTCTAACGAATTCCGTTATCTTGAGTTCTAAATTTTTAAATTTATACACACGAAGGTGGTGTTAATTTAGCAGTCGCCATTTTGAATTTTCCGCTCTGTAGCTAAAAGATGTCGATGAAAATCCCTCTAATCGTCATAAATGATCTCTTTACACCTCAAAATACAAGACCCCACAAACAATTTGCATGGGAAATTTTTAGTTTGATAATTCAATGATGGTTTCGATTATAGAAGCCGCCATTTTGAATTTTGTACTCTGTTGCCAAAAGATGTCGATGAAAATCATTCTAATTGTTGTTAGTGATCTCTTTACTCTTTAAATTACAAAACCCAATCAACAGTTGGCATGGGAAATTTTTAGTTTGATAATTCAATGATGGTTTCGATTATAGAAGCCGCCATTTTGAATTTTGTACTCTGTTGCCAAAAGATGTCGATGAAAATCATTCTAATTGTTGTTAGCGATCTCTTTACTCTTTAAATTACAAAACCCCATCAACAGTTGGCATGGGAAATTTTTTGTTTGATAATTTAATTATTGTTTCGATTATAGAAGCCGCCATTTTGAAATTTTTGCTCTGTAACCAAAAGATGTCGATTAAAGATTTTTTTAAAGGGCAGATTTGGAATCTCCGATGTCTAAAACGTCGGAAACCGTTGAGAAAACCAATGGGAAATTTTTCAACTCAACCCGCCCTTTCTGACGCATCGTGCCTATGTGCCGGCAAGTAGGAAACAGTCGTTCTTGACAAATGAAAATTGGAGGGGAACCAGGAATTCCTCAGCTTCTCAACTCCAAGCATCCAAAGGTCGGCTACGGAAGCGGTCCGAGAAACGTGGTGTAAATGGGAGAATTAGAATCATCTTCGACACAGAACGTCCCCTTGGTATGCGTTGGAGAAGAAGAGAAAGACCAATTTGTAAACCTGAGTGTGTGATTTGTGAAAAAGCAGAGTTCCCTCAAAGTTGCTATGTAAAATGCCCAGTGTATGAGCTCTCATGTTCAATATGTCACAAGAAATATATAGGACAAGCAGCGCGTATCATCAAAACAAGAATAAAAGAGCATATTACATCATCATCATCATTCTACCAACACGTGGCAAATGAGCATCACTGTTTTCCAGAACAGTGTTTTAAGTGGAAAATTCTGAACATAGAGCGCAACTTTCATGCTAGATTGTCCTTGGAAAGTCTTCATATCCGTGACAATTTCAGTTCTCTGGTAAATGGTCGTTCTGGTGAAATCTCAATTTCGTTTTTAAGAGTAATTTGCCGGGATGTTATCTTCTGTAAATAGTTGGTATTTTATTTTCTGTGTTTCTGATGTTTTCTGTCTTCTGATGATTTTGATTGATAGCTTGTGTACGTCTTGAGTTGTATTAGCTGGCTGAATGAATCTTTCACCTTGTTCCTGTTATCAGTAGCTATTTGGTCCTCAAGAAGAATACCGAAATATCGACTTCAAGTTTTTTGATTCCTGATGCAGCCAGCGGCATATCGTATTCACAAATATTTACAGGAATGGCCACTCTTAATCAAATGTGTCTTCGTTCGATTGGCTATCTTTTGTGAAATCGTGCGATGATCTTGATTCCGCTACGTCACTGCTTTTGGACTTAGTATGTGCTCTTTATGGTGGCTGTTTCCCTAGTAGAGCCATCAAAGTTTGACCAGATGATCAGGAATGGATAAGTGATCAGTCACATAAAGATCACATCAATTGATGATCGTGATGAAACGTGCAATAAACGGCATTAGTTCAAGTATCGTCGTCTTATAGAAGAAGTATTTTGTCAAATAGTTCATTATAAGAATGCATTTATTGAAGATGCTTTGAGGTCAAACAACTCAAAGAAAGAATGGAAGGCACTCCTCAAAGCTGCTCGTTTCAATAAGTCATCATGTTCTGTTGATATCCCATCTGAAGAATTTAGTGATTACTTTGTCTCCAATTTTCAAGCAGTTTGTGACCAACGAGTGCTTCTTGAATAATGATATCTCTGATCCTTTACCTCTTTTGGAAGTTTACGATGTTAACGATGTTCTTAGTAAGCTTGCAAATATCGGTTGCGGCCCAGACAACTTACCTGCGATTTCCCATTTTCTTGACTCAGGTATTCAAAGTGGATATATGCCTCTTTGTCTGAGGGTGGCACACATCACTCCGATTCCTAAAAAGTGTCAGACTTCCGTCAAATTTTTAAACTGCCTCTGCTATCAAAGATTTTTGAACGCATAGTATGGTCGAAGTTTATAATGCCTTTTGTAAAAAGTAAAATCCATTCTTCGCAATTTGCATTTGTGTCTCGTTCCGGTTTTGGATCAACTTCTGCTACTCTTTTATCTTATCATGGAATACTGAACTGTCTGGATATTAAGTCGAGATCAAGACGATTACCCTCTGTTGATCTGTGCAAAGCATTTGATAAGTTTGCCAACGACGTCATAATAAATGCGTGTCGATTGTTTTGTCTTTCTCCTTATGTTGTCAAATAGATTTTCGGCTTTTTTTCGAATCGCTTCCAACGTGTGATCTTCAATAATGTCCCGTCTGATTGGGCATCATATAGAGTGATATTCCTCAAGGAAGTGTATTGTGGCCAATTCTATTTGCTCTATCAATTGACGATCTTCATCCTGTTTGCGTTAATTCCTCATTGACAAAATATGCAGATAATCTCCATTTTTTTCATTACGTTCGTTTTTCATGTGATGATAAGTTGCATCTAGAGTGGGAAAATGTAGTGATGTGTGTGTGTCCAATAGTGTCCTGTAAATGTGTCCAAGTGTCATGGTCATATGGTTAATGTCATCAAGAAGCCTAATTTTGTTCTTCGTCCGTTATTTACCCATGATAACCCCTTGCTATCGAGGAGCTTCCTTCTTTCAAATTTCTTGGTGTTATTTTTGCCAAAGATATGAAATGGAATTGTCATGTTGATTACATCATTATTAGGAAGGCTTGTAAATGAATCTTTATGATTCGGAATTTTCGCAGGTCACTTTATCCGACACATTTGATGATTGGATGTTATACCACTTTTGTTCGCTCATTGTTTCTATATTGCTTTCCATGTTTTGTAATTTTGCCTGCGTACATATTTTAAGAATATTTGCGGGTTGAGCGCCTTATCTTCAGAATCATTGGTGGTTCTGTCGACTCCAACGCATCTTTTGTCTATGTAAGTGTGCGTTCTTGTGAAAAGCTTTTCGCCAACATAGTATCTCATCCTGATCACCCATTACGTGAACTATTTGAAACTAGACCCACAATTCGTGTAACTCGTCATTCAAGTTCCTTGCACTAGCCATTTTGAAAAACGAAACACTTCGGCTCCCCTTTCGTAAAATACTGTAAGTAAAGTACTTTTTTTAGAAATAATCTATGATCATTGTCATCTACCATATAAATTATAACTTCAGTCTTTTATGTATTGACGTAGTGACTTTGTAATGCTCTCATGGAATTGTGTGTTTGAGACAATATAGAACATTCTAGTCATCATTGTAGGAAATCGTTGTAGACCTCTCAAAACCTGCTGGCTATCATCTCCTCCAACAATACACACTGCGAATCATTTATTTGGATTTTAAAGGAGATCGCGAACTTCCCTAGGATTGCGCTCTATCCAAACACGCAGCTGTCGTTTCAAGCGGGAAGTACCAGTCAAGTCACAATAGTCACAATTTTTAGCATAGTTGTCATTTTTCTATCCTGCATGTGTTTATGCCTCCGATCAGTGATATGTACGAACATGTATTGAAAGACTTGAAAAGTTTCAGCTAAAACTTAATCAGAATTCTTTGTTTTGCGACAAAATAGCGATCTGATGAATCCAAATGTGTTTCGCTTCTTAAACAGTATAAACTGCGTGGCCTAAAGATGGTTCTACATGCCGAGGTACTTCTCACTTAATCACAGAAACGCAGACAGATGTCATTTTACCGAAATCCTCTGCGTACTCCCATTGGATTTCTACGTATGTGCTTCCTGTGATCCTGTCTAACAAGAAGAGGTACCCAGTAGACCTTGACAGATGTGCAGCTTTGCAGAAGCCATGGGGTGTACATTATTCTGTGAAAGTCTCTTGTTCGACTTCGTGCTGAGGGCCCTCGACAACATGTTGTTGCCGAAGCCGGAACCGTGGTAGCTGAACCACGGCTCCAAAACCCTGCTAAAAATCAATCAATAAAATTAATGCAATAATAATAAATTGATAAATATCAATTTTAATAATTGATTTTAATATAATTGATAAATTGATAATTTTATAGAATTAATGCAACAAATGAAATATGCAAATTGATAACAATGAGACTAATATCAAGTCAATACAAATGAACAGCCTTTTCGAGTTTTATTATAAAATGACGGTGTGACAATGTGTGCAAGTCTGACGTTCCTAAATTGTCTGACAATCTTTATCAATGGTTGCGTTGCCCAGCAATTGGTCTATAGCTACATCAGCTTTTGATTTCTAGGTATTGAACTTTGCATTAATTATGAATTCTTCAATGCATCCGATGTTTCTTTCAAAAATCATGAAGCACAACTGTTTGTGTGAGAATGTGTTTTCATTGCTATCTTTTCATGGATTACCCTTCTCTGACAATAAGTGATAGAATTTGCAATCACTCAACAAATATTTATTAAAATTGAAAATAAACGTCACTCAACAATAAGCTTCTGGTTCCCATGCATACAAATCTTGAGTCGCGGCCAGAACGGATGAAGTAGAGAGCGAAATTTCGTGCCCTGCAGTTTACAGTGTGGAACTTTAACGACTTCTGATCTTCAACACATGCGACATAGTGGTTATGCTTTCAAAGCAATTTTAACGCAAGCTCTCAAAGCGATGTTTTTAATTGAATCTTTTCAATACCGCAGTTTCAAAAGTAACTGTTTCTACTCACAAGGTATCTTCTAAATACAAAGCTTAAAATCATCGCTTCAAAGCCAGTTCTAAATCAAAAGTTTCAACGCAGGTTTTCAAATCCATTTATAAAAGCACAGGTTTCCAAGTCATGTTTCAAAATGAAAATCTGAAATCCATGTTTGAAATACGATATAAAGAACGGTTTTAAAGCCATGTTTGCCTTAAGTTAGCTTGAAATCAGTTTAAAATCAGGGTCTGCCTTTTAACGTTTTATGCTTTGAAAGAATCCGTTTTAAGAGCATTTTCAGAGAGGGAATGTGAATGGACTTTCGATCCCAGCCCGATGTTGCGTTCTTCATTTTCCCTTGATTTTATTTTCCAAGTTGAAATTGTGTGATCTTTGTAGTATGTTCCTACTGGAAAGAAGAATTCTTGGTCTCTATTTGGAAGCCTAAAGCTGCAACATGTACAGCAGCTAAAAGTCAACACTACAGTTTCTCACTACACTGATAGAGTTCCAAGTGAAGATGATTCGATACCAGTCGTACGCAGAAAAACGAGTTGCTGATTGTATTCAGTGAAATTTGTGTTTAATGTTATAGAATAAGCACACAACACACTTTTCAGAAATGTCAAAATCAATTGTTGTCTTTCCTTGGAATGCTTTTGCTATTTTATGATCCATTGAAAGTCCATCAACTGGAAATGAAAGATATTCAAAGTCATTAAAGTGTCAATGAATGGTCAAAATGCATCTGGATAGAGCTGCTTTGATTTCGCTTAAACGTGAAAATTGTGAATAATGTGCTGTGATAGTTGAAAATTCAGTGGATGGACTCCACAAATATCATTTATCATCATGCTACTATTCAAGAAAAAAAGAGTACCATTGGATCAATCCAAAATATGCATGAAATATCAAAAGGTTTCATTGGGATGGCGTGCACAGTGAGATAAATTGCTTTGTCTGTGTGTATGGGTATAGAGATGACATTTTCTAATACTGATGGTCACGCTTAGAACTAGTCCATAGGGGCAAAAGGATCAATTTTATATTGAGCGTAATCCAAGTTTGAGCTTGAATTCTGGCAACGACAGCTCGTGTGCTCCCTAGTGCAACTTTCCGTACACATTCCGCGCTTGGCCAATCATGTGAGCCGAACGGAGTCGAATTTCTCCACTTCTCTCTAACACTGCATGCAATGGCTGATATAGAATAACTAGAGCAACAGCGACAGACGATTCCATCTCTGTGGGCGCACCGCACGACTAAAATGATCCTGAATCACTTAAGAAATGTATAATGCATGAAACTTACATAGAGGTGACTTCTATTTTCTTTTGTCAGCCGCAACAGAGACATCTGAAATCACAATGATCAGCTTCACATAAAATCAACCAATAAATTCAATTTTGACGAAGTCAATCCTAAGATTGAAAGGCTATTTTTCCGTGCCACATGAACATGTCCACCGACGCCACTTTAATCCTCTACGCTAAAAGACAGAGTTAATACAATCAGCGAATTACAGAGGAAAGTGAAATAACATAAAGCCCTTCGGAACATGGCTTTAGTATGTGAAGCATACCTAACTTGAAATAACATACGAAATGTATACAAATATTAACACAAATATACCAAAAAAATATTTTGGTATGCATCCTTCGCATGCGATTGGCATTTTTATTTTATATTATTTTATTATTATTGCTATTTTTGGCTTTATTTTAAAATGACAGACGCATAGCGATTACAAATAATCAAGGGAGAAGATCAGAAGTCAATGAGAGGCAATATCACTATGAATCATTCGATGGATAAAGCTGTTTCCGTTGACCGCATTGATGTTCGTTCTCCGCGGTCGATACTGCCTATGTTTGAGGTTCCTGCGATCTGCTGTTTCCGGTGGTAAAAGTCGATGAAAGCATGTGTCCCCGGTGATGTAATATTTTGTAAAACAGCCTTTTTTCACTTTTCTCAACTATCAACCTTGTGTCCGTCATTTGGGTGTAACCGTGCCTCACTCCTCGCTTCAGATGTTGCTCTATCCTCCTCCTTTCGTTGGCGTTCGTGAATCCCCACCAGCTGGGAGTAGCAGAGTTAACCTTGTTGGTAATCATTGTTGAGTACAGCTGATTAGCATACGGTATGTTGCTTTGCTCCTCGACTTTTCATTATCTTCATTGCGTATATGCCCTTGTTGCGCTTTTTCCCTATCCTACTCACGTGGGCATCCATATGTAGTTTTTGTGTGAAGAAGACACCGAGGATTATGATCTCTGAAGTTCTTCTGATGTTAGGAAGATGTGGCGACTCCGCGTTGGCTCTGGATCTTTGAAAGATTATTTCTTGAGATTTTGTTTCGTTGAGGTTGAGGTTCTTGTTTAATGCCCACTCCTTTATATGTTGCAACTCGACTGTTGTTGTATCGAAATTGTCCGGCAGTACAATCAGATATCTATCACCTGCATATTTGATTATGATGTTGTCTTCGATGATTGTTTTCAGGTCCGATACAATCGTGGAGAATGCATTTGGTCCAATTGTCAATCCTTGAACCACGCCTGCATTGATGTCTGTGTCTGTTGCATGCGACATTTGCCCATACATCTTAGTTGCCCGCTTACGTGACGTATAACAATCAGCAATCCAATTGCAGATTTGGTTGGGAATTTTCAAAATGTTAAGCTTTTCATGCAACTTAGATCTTCTCGCTGTGTCGAAAGCTTTCGAGAAGTCTAAGGTGACCATTCGAGTACAGGTGTGATTTTCTGAAATAGCCATTACTTTAATTGGAATTGCTATCAAGGCTTCTGCGGAGCCCCCTGTTGGTTGGAAAGCGTATTTATCATTGTACAGGTTGTTCCTCGTCATTGCTTGATTTATGATTTTTCTAGTAACATTTTTTTTGCAAAGCCGTGACAAAATTGGTGTTAGCACTGTTTAGCACTGATTAACTTTGTGATTGGTTCGCCTATGTAATTAGCTGCTAGGCGAAGGAACCATGCTATTATATGATCGCTGCCAGAGATGTTTTCTTCACATTCATTAGAGCCATGCACGTTTCAGATGCGCCGATGTATTCAGTGATGTTTGCTTGTCCTTCACGCAAAATTTCTTCGTATGATTTATCGGTTGACACTTGAGTGTAATTCATGATGTCATTCTTCGCACTCTTCACAATATTCTCCTAAACTTTTGTCTAAACATTTGTATGTGAATCAAATTCAAGTTGAGGTTTGCGACAATTGCACTGGAAAATGCATATATAAATACTACGTGAAAAAGG
This sequence comes from Prostheceraeus crozeri, assembly GCA_907163375.1. Taxonomy (NCBI): domain Eukaryota; kingdom Metazoa; phylum Platyhelminthes; order Polycladida; family Euryleptidae; genus Prostheceraeus; species Prostheceraeus crozeri. The sequence continues at coordinate 343,210 of CAJQUW010000926.1, read as the reverse complement.
CATAATTTAAAATTAGAAATATACTTGCCCTAAATTAAAACTTGCCTATTTCTCCTGCAGGGTCAAATGGAGGGTCAATCATTTTACCTGAAATGACAATAATCAACTCTTTACACATCAAACAGATAAAGTTATAGAATTGCAGTCATATTGTAGGCATGACAGAATTGCATCAAACTTACTGTAAAAGTCATATGGTACTTCATCAGAAGCACCTGAAATTGCAATAATGTAGTCAGAGCTTTGACATCAATCTCTATGTCATCACTTGCTGAAGACTTCTGACAGATCGAAGAGATCGATAAATAATGAAAAAAATCATTCATGTTGCAAAATTCATGCAGCTGTGCTCACCCCAAAGATAATTTGCTTTGTCTGCGTTGTTTGGTCTAGAGACATTTTATAATACTGATGGTCACGCTTTGAGCGTACATAGGGTGTACAAGTGAATACATAAATTACATAAAGCTTACCTGCGCAGCAAGATGTTTCGCTACTCTTGAAGTCGAATTACCTGTTTGATTCTACATGAACAAGTAAACGCATGCTTTGAAGCAAGACCTGCAATCCGTGATACTTTGGTGCATGCAGAGCAGTGGCGCAGTCTCCGTGCCTGCGAGGTCCTCACCACATACCCAAAAATAATCATCAACATTCATGAAAGAAAAAAGTTCAATTTCCATTGCATAGAATTGCAATTGATTATAATTACTAATTACATCTTTATCAATGTAATTGACTACGCTTACAAATTTCTCCGTGTTTCTTCAATTGCATTTCAATTACTTTGCAATTACTCTAGATAACTGCCGGCGCTGCATTATCTGTTTTCCCAACTTTTATCTTTCATGGCACATATGCAAGGTCAATCATTAGGTGCCACTGCTTGAAATACAGACCACGCTTATAGCATTGATACAAAATTGTCACATTTTCATCTCCCTCCCCACCAAGTGCTTTCGCGTTACATCTCTGCTACGATTCAAACTGGAGATGCATCATTCTGTGAAAGCGACACTTGTGACTTCTTACGATTGCAATTACAACTCCGTTAAGGTTAAAATTGATTGAAAGATTCAAATTGTGGCTTCTTGAAGAGTTTATGTGCATCTCATTTAACGAAGGGAAATTAAAGCGCTAGTTTTCTGATTTCTATTTTCCGATCAGCAATTAGAGGGAAGCAATATCACGATACTGGCACTTAATTTAGATTTGACAATCCGTTTCGTAGTACATTTCTTCGACAATTTTCTGGTAGTTGTGCACCTGATGCATGTCTAAGTATTTCACGCACTATCAACGAGGAGGTGGGGTTATTTAAAATGTGCGCAGATGAACAGAGTTGACCGCAAAGTAATTGCAATTACATCTCAATTACATAGCTAAAAATGTTGATTACAATTACTAATTAGTAATTACTCATCAGAAATTCTAATTGGCTACAATTACTAATTACAACAATTCTAATCACAAATTCAATTTCAACGCAAGTCTGATGAAAATGAACGCATAAACAATACAATGGTTATTGCACATTTGCCATAGATTTACAAGAAAAGCTATTCCATGAATCCAGGCGTGCAAGTAAACCCTAGAAATCCTTCGCTCGACAATCGCTTCGCGGCCTCGGATTTCTGCATTTTCTTGTCCTTCTGGCTTCATAGAATACCTCATTTATCACCACATACAGAAGAGTGCAAAAAGAAGTATGCAGCTTTTCTCCAAAACTGTTGGTAGGATCTTGGAAATATTTGAAAGGATCGTTGTTCCAAAAGCAACCAGAAGATTTGTAAAATCGCAAGCTTTGTGTCCGTGCATCTGTTGTAGATATCTTTGTATCGTTTTATTTGACCTGTAAAGCAGATTATTGCCCTCGTGGGAGATAATACTTACTCCAATGCACTGGAAGGAGCGTAATTATGATTGCCCTTGTCCTGCTTTAGCATAGACTAGATCTGTGATTTTCACGATTGATCAGGCCAAATTTCTATTCAAATACTCTTCATAATCATGGACATATCAGTCACAATCTGCCCTTGATCATCATAGCACGTCGGCAAATAAAATTCTCTACACAACTCGTGCATGAGATTGCTTCATCATAGCATTCGAACTTGTTAGATATAAATAATAGCAGGGATATCTATGATTAATATCTATGGTATAGATATTAATCATAGATATCCCTGATAATAGCCGTCAGCCTGCGGGCTCGGGCATTCAAGATATCTAGATCGCGGAATGCTATAAACAAGCAATCATGCACGAGTTGCGTAAATAACAATGCATTCTACAATGTATTTCTAAATAAGTGAATTCAATTTCTGTTGAGTAGAATATTCATTCATTTATCATGTCATATTTCTAGATATTCCTTCTCAATCAGCTCATGGAAATCATTCATGCAATAAAGATGTATTCATAGTGCATTCGATATCGTCATTCTGAAATTCAAATTCTGGGAGATTACGTGTACAGCTGCTGGATATCATCACTTTGAATGTCACTTTTTCGCCTAACCAGCAGCATCTCTGACGTAGAAAGCAGCATGTTGTCTGATGTTAATGCATAAAGTGAAGATGTACGCAATGACACCAGACGAAGAAAATATATGAGTATAGCGCAAATTGATTGAGACCGTCTGATAACAGCCTGGCAATCCGATTCAGACTACTTACAGTTAGCAGATCAGCTAGGCATTCATAGGTAAACTGCTAGAAGCAGAACAGCCAAATTTTTGAAAGACGGAAAGCGAACAACCTACATTTATCTTCAAACAAAAAGGTGATCCTCTGGAATGCGGAAACTACAGGGGAATTAAGCTGCTGGAGCATATCCTGAAGATACTTGAAAGAATTCTGGACAATAGACTAAGGAAGCTGGTGCCGATAGATCAAATACAGTTTGGATTCAGCAAAGGCAAAGGGACAACAGACGCAACATTTGCTATCAAAATCCTCCAAGAAAAATATCTCGAGAAACAGAAGAATCTCTATTTCACCTTCGTTGACCTTGAGAAGGCGTATAACAGAGTGCCAAGAGAATTGGTTTACTGGTGCCTGCGCAAGAGAAACGTACCTGAAAGGCTGATTAGAATCATTAAAGCTACGTACAAGAACGCGCATACTGTGGTCAGGACTGCTCATGGACAAACGGAAGATTTCAAGATAGACGTGGGTTGCACCAGGGCTCAGCAGTAAGCCCTTTCTTCTTTATACTGGTTCTCGACACAATTAGTGAAGGTTTCAGACGAGGCATTCCATGGGAACTTCTGTTTGCAGATGACTTGGTGATTGTGGGAGAGACGGAGAGTGAGCTACAGGAGAACTGGCTGAGGTGGCAAGGAGGATTGGCTAAACAAGGTCTCAAAATTACACCACTAAAACTGAAGTTATGGCAAGCAGTAGGGAAAGTATTGATTTGACGATTGTTGACAACAATGGCGAGTTGCTTAAACAAGTGGACAACTTCAAATATCTCGGGGTCACAATGAGTAATACAGGAGGATCGGAGGAGGCAGTAAAGGCGCGAATCAGTGTAGCATGGAACAAATGGAGGGACCTACCGAGTGTCATCTACGATAAGCGCATTCCGAGAAAGCTAAAAGTGAAGATGTATGAAACGATTGTTAGGCCTGCCATGCTTTACGGTTCTGAGATCTGGACAATAAGAAGGAGGGAAGAGCGCATGTTAGAATCAGCAGAGATGAAAATGTTGCGAAGGATCAAAGGTGTTACCATCATGGATAGAATAAGAAGTGAACAAATTAGAGAGGAACTCAAAATGGTGCCAATAATGGAATGCGTAAGAAGAGGAAGACTTCGTTGGTTTGGCCATCTACAAAGAATGAATGAAGAGAATGGAGTGAAGAGAATTTGGGGAATGTCAGTGGAGGGAGCAAGAGGGAGAGGAAGACCCTTGCAAACGATGGATGGACAACGTTCGGGAGGATATGGCGACAAGAGGACTCCGTGCAAAAGATGCGCAGGATAGAGCCTACTGGAGAATGAAGATGCAGAATCCCCGACCCGGCAACAACGCTGGACAAGGGCGACGATGATGATGATGGAAAGCGAACAACTGATAAGAAGGGAGGAAGAACTTATAAAATGGAGAATGAATCGATGGTAGAAGTCCACCATCACCCTGATTGAAATCAAAGAGAAAGTCCAGCAGGAGCTTCCATCAAGTTCTGTTTGCGTCCAAACCATAAATCGGTGTGTGGACGGAAGACTGATCACCATGAAGCAGTTAAGATCCTCGCCTGTCCCATGGAACGAACCCAGTATCAAACAAGAAAGAAAGGCTTTCATGCAATGGCTGGTCGACAGCAGCATGCAGACATCAGTCTTTCAAGATGAAACTGGCTTCAACCTGTGAATTGCGCGAACACGTGGACGTGCAATTAAAGGACATCCAGGGTAGTAGAGGGATAGCGTGGGAGAACTCAACCGTTTCTTTGGCCGCATCTCCATCACATGGCCTTGTTGATTTCAGCATGATTGGATACGGAATGACTACCAGTCATTTCTGCGACTTTTTGTCTGAAGTCAGCGAACTTCTTTCTACAGAAGAATTTACCCTTCTAATAGACAATGCATCATCGCATTTTGAAACCAACCTTCGACATGATACCCAAAGCATCCGACGCTTACCACGATATAGACCATTCCTAAATGTCACAGAATACGCGAATTCAGCATTGAAATTCGATGTCAAGAGGGATCTTACAAATCCTGATGTCCAAAGACATAAGTGACAATCAAATGGCAAGAGACGCTGGGAAGACACTCCACAGACACAGAATGGACATTTTGAAATCGTTCATTCAACAGAACATCAGCGCTATAACAACCCAAAAGGTTCAGAAGTGGTTTCGACACGTGCTTGGCTACACAAACAGATACTTTGCCGAATCTGACATTTTTTACTGAACTTTCCTTGTCTTATGGCTTTTATCCTACTTTCAGTGTTCTCATGTTCGAATAAAATGCCTTTGAACAACACAGATATTTTCTTAGATGAAAAATCGGAAATTAATATAACGAAAAAATGAATGCACTAAAATCTATCAAATTTGCCATATCGTAGACATAGGCATTTTGATAGGAAAAAGTCAAAAGAAACTGAATTCACTTATTCAATGAAAGAATGCGTAAAGGTATATCAATATATATTGGGACAATATTTCTAAATTTCTCTATTTAGATGATCTGCCTGATGAAAAACATGACAAGATTACATAAAACTTACCGATAAATAGAGACTCTCCTGGGGATAGTGCTTTCAGATCAGCTGAAATGACAGTAATTAACTTTTCACATATCAAACAGTTCAAGTTATGGAATTGCAGTTAGATTGTAGGCTTGACAGAATTGCATCAAACTTACCGGGACGGACTAAGTCATCTGGTCTTGCAACCGGACTACCTGAAATTGCAATAATGTAGCTTTGACATCAATCTCTATGTTTTCACTTCTTCAGACTTCTGAAAGATCGAAGAAGACGAGAAATAATGAAAAATTCCTTCTGTTAGAAATTCCCGCAGTTGAATAGAAAAATAATTTAAAATTTAAATATTTTAAATAACCTCACGTGTGCTTCTGAAAATACCCATCACAAAGCTATGCCTTCGGACCAACATTGCTGAGAAATTCTTCATGCTGTCATACATCCTGTGACAGGTGATTTTTGGCTGCTGGACATCTTTTTCTGTGAATTCCTTAAAATATCTTTTTCACTTTCATTCTGGAAAGCTTTTCAAATTATCTACATATTGTCTATGCGGCTAAAAGGTGCTATTTCAACGCCTTTAATCACTATGTGGTATGAATGTGATCAAAAAAAACTCAGAGATATCAAAGCTTTGATAAATGCCTTGACCCCAGCGTTCACAACAGATTTTCCACGGATATGAATCAAATTCCACGGCAGACCTGCCCAAAGCTGATTAGTCAGATTGCAGATTCGGCAGATTCATTTGGATGGCCTTGCCAATGACCTGGATGCATCTGCTATTATGGAATCTCTGCATTTGTTTTACCACCATACTTCAGTTTTTGTTGCCTTGTTCTTCCTATTTTGTTGCCAATGTTTTCTTTATAATTCTGCGTTTTAGAACGCTCCAGATATTCTCTATTGGTAAGAGATCAGGTGAGTTCCATTTCAAAACTCAGATTCCGAACTGAGTCAGGTTTTGCATGGATTTTCGTGACGTGTGGCACGACGCTAGGTCTTGTTGAAGGCAGCAATTGTTGGGATACGAATGCCATTCATTTATCTGTGGAGGAAACCTAGTAGAAAGGACACGCACATATTGGTCCGAGTACATTGATCTTCCGACCAAATAGATGTGACCAGCCCCATGGAAAGAGATACAGGACCAAATCATAAAATTTTACTGGATGTCTAAATGATAGCTTGAAATGCATTTGTGAGGGACTTTTATTGGCATTTCTCTTCACCCACTGCGACATTGCCGTTCGTATTTCCACAGTGGTCTCGTCGCAAAATAACTTTGTGCCAATCATATAGTGTCCAATCCTTGTGTTCACGACACCATGCAAGGCTTCTTTTTTTCATGTCTTCGGTCAAAACTTGGCAACGCAATGGACGATGTATAGGTCTATCGCTCTCTGTCAAACGTTTTCTGACGGTTGATGACTTGCATCAATACTGTAATCATCTTACAGTTTATGAGATTCTCTCTAGAAAGTCTCATCAGAATTCTCTTTCATCAGTTTTCCTCTCTGATCAGTCTATGACAGTACCGATAAACAATGACGCAGGTACGTGGTTTCTGATATGAACAGCAGAGAGCTGCAAACGAATGGTCTATTGAAAGATCTAATCGTCCATTTATCGGGGATTCATAATGACACCGAATGAAAATATAAGTGTTGAATCCTTAAATGCCATGCAAATTGCTCAGAGAAATGTTGATCATAAAATGTAACAACTTGTATTTAGATTACTGTTTACTACTAATTCAAGTTAGCTGGTTCAAAGCTCAGTTAATAAATTGAGATGGTCATGGTGGACCAAACTAGTGCACATGAGCTCTTGTGATTGCATTGGTTACAAAACATGAATGATGTAGCCAAACTGACTGCATAAAGTAATGCAACTAAACAATTAATAAGTTCTACAGCACTGAAAAAATTATCAATAAATATCTTGCTTCAAAGGCAGTGATTCAGTTTCATCGAACAACATTGTACATAACTGCAATAGATGTAATAGAATCAACAACATGTCACATTTCTGGCATTATCTGAACAACAAAATGATCACAAAATCCTAAAATCTTTTCTTGAAAACAAATCAGAAATCGTAGATTTACTTACATTCCACATTGTAGATGTAAAGCATGAAACATGCCAAGAGTAAACTCGTAGACAATTTCATCTTCTCACTTCACCGACTATGAATGAGGAGATCCGAACTGACTCCTCATTTATACCGATCAGTCCGCATGGTAATGGTTTTGATCGAAATTCAATCATGTCACACCAGCACACGACAGTTCGCTGTTTCTTTGTAAAGTGAATGAAAGATTGGAGCATTCCGTCGACCACTTGTCGTCGGTTTGAAATTCTGTTGATTTGCATGTCATTAGAAGGAAACATGTCACTCAAAATCAATATTCAATATTAATAATTAAATGCTGAGATTTCTTCCAAATAATTTCAAAATCCGCATTTTCTTGCAAAGTTCTGGAGTCACACAAATGATGCTCGTATGAGTATTCACATCAAGAAATGAGTTTCTGAAAACTAAACAAGAATCGTGATGAAATCAAAGACTTTTATTATCATTATATCGTATGACATGCGTGACATTAAAAGTTATTATTCGCCTGCTCGGCCTCGACTGTGAAAGGGCTCCTTTAACCTAGTCACATGCATGAATTTGCCGTGAATATAGTATTCTCTCTCTCTCTTAACATATTTTGAAAAAGTTAGTCATGAAATCTCATCGAAGAGAAGATTCTTGATCTCTGACATGGGCTATAATTAGTAGCATTTCACAACAATGTATCATCAACGTGGAGGCCACAAAATTTTGGTGATTTGCCGAATGCCTTTAACTTCTTTTCTATTTCAGTCATGAATACGCTGGCAAATGAATATAGGAAGCCTGGTCTGTCGTCTACTTGACAGCGTATTCATAACTGAAACGCTCATCGCTTGACATCAAGTTGGTCTGACTCAAACAACGAATGTGAAAGAATTAAAAGCATTTTCAAAAAATTGCATTATCCCATCCGACAGATAGAAATGTAAATCAAACATGCATTAGACAAAGTATAAACAACCGATGAAAGTAAGACTGAAAAAGAAAATTCAATGTTAATTTTTGCAGTACAAAGATGAGCAATCCACTGTGCGACGACAGCTTCACAACATCAATGTGCTGATTGGTCTTCTAATCAAACCAATATTCACCGGTCGCAAGATCTCATCGATGGTTACAAACCTAGTGCAATGTAAAAAAAGTTTTGTAAAAAAACAAAATTACGGACACGGCACATGTATTTTACTGGACGGACCCGGATCTGTTTTCAAGTTTTACGTAGTAACAACACGTGCTGTAGTCAGTTTGTTGACGGATGTTCTGTAAATTAACAGACTAAAACGTGTGATGGTACTATGCTAGAGTCCGTTATAGACAGTTGGTGTAGATTAACGTACTACTCTCGGTGTTTTTGCGGAGACTAATCCCTTATTTTACATACAAAAATAAGTGCAATAACAGCACTTGTCTGTAAAATTACTTCTTCATCTCGTTTTACTACGACCTATAGCCATGTCTTTAACATGCGAAATTATGTGTTTTGACGACTTTTTCTGCAATTTTACGTTATTTTGGCCATAGATCTACTTATTTTGAAAATTATCTACTTGCATTTTGTTACAGGTCTTGCAAGATTTTTGTGACTTTATTGCGTACAAGAATCAGTAGTAAATCAGGTTACAATACAACCACGTCCAATTTCAATGAAAAAATCACATCATCCAATATCTTTATTGACATGCATGCAATAAAAAATGTTCACACATTTTCACATATTTCCCAAAATTTTCTCTTCATGAGCTCATGAGTGAGTTTAATTTTGAATTCACACATCGTCCTTTCTTGAATGGGACTTTCGCCACCGGTTTGAGGAAGAAGATTACCCTGAAAGATAAAAAATGCATTATAGTATTCATTGTAGAATGTAAGGATGCCATGTATCGCCGCATCAATTAATAGCTAACAAAATTTAGCCGCAAACAATCACTTTTTAGCAAAAAAGACATTCATTTCAAACCAACAACAACATGGAAAATCCGGTACCGCTGACTCTTTAAGGTGATGAAAATAGTAAAAAAAAGCGCCATTCCATGTTACTCTGTTTCATAACTTGATTCAAATTTAACTATTTGTCGTGACAATTTGAGAAGTAGGATGTCGTAAAACTATGACACAAACCGATAGGCCTATGATTAGCAGTTCAGTTTCATGACCTACATATTGAACCGTTTAGTCACGTGACGTCAAATAAATATGTGAAACGTTTCATTTTAATCTGCATAAGACCTTAGCTCTTACATTTAAGATACAATTTTGATAGTTGGATAGGAGTGTCTATGGCAACGTTACATAAGCTTACTTTGAATAATTCATGTGGTGTATATTTATCTTGAATATTTCAAACGTTCGAATTATGCTTGGTAGGCTAAATAGTTACACAAATGCAGGCTCAGTTTTGCACTTGAATGCATAAACAAAGAAATAAATGCATCATTTGAAGATAATTAATTGCATAGTTGATTATTGCATTTAATTAAATATAATAAATAGTGACTTTTCCTCATCTAGGCCACACATGTCCCGTCCGCAATTGACACGAAACAGAATCGAACAGAAATTTTATTCAATATTACCTCAGTGTCCGGTATATTTCAAATCCCAAATGAATTGAAATATATAGCACCTTAACAATGCATCATTATTATTTCCGTATGATTACAATAAATTTTCCATAGATCACAATAAATTTATTCAGCATCCAGTATATTTCTAAAATCCTAATAAATCAAAATTCAAAAACACCTCATGTATCATTTTCATTTCTGCATGATTTCTGCATTATTTTTGGAATTTATCACAATAGGCAATTTATTACCTGTCTTGAATTTTCACTTTGTGGGCATGGCAAGAACCAAGTAAACTGATGTTCTGTTCAAAATTAGAATATACTCCTTTTTGCAATATATTTTCATCTATGTAGCCTAATAATAATTTAAATAAAAAGGAAGTCAGTGAATAACCATGCCAAAGTGTTTGGTTCAAGCTCTCTTCTATGTTACTTATTAGTTTGCATGTTTGAATCCAGGGGAAAAAAGCGCTCGAACGTCTGGTGGTTGAGGAGTAAGGAATTCGAAGGTTTTCACTACTAGAATGTCGGATCGGAGCAATGTCATGAAGCGGATGATTCAAATGATCCTCACAGCTTTTCAAAAATTTTAGTCCACGCTCTTCAAAAATCGACTTTAAGGGGGGGGGGGAAATTAATCACACAAACAGTTGCTCCCACAGATGAGTCGGTGAGCTCTTTGAAATCGCTTTAGTTTCAAAACTTTTGATAAATTCCCACATGTCGGGCATGCATACAGAAAAGGAGAAACTGTGATCGCATGATGCGCAATGACTAACTCTCTTCTACTCAGTGCACTCCTCAGACATCGTATAATGTAAAGTCTCTGTGAAGCACGCTTCCAAATTGTACTTCTCTGATTGTGCCATGACACAGAGTCTGAAATAATAAAGCCAAGAATGCACATCTGGAACACTCGTAAAAATAGGTAGAACTGTTTTGTCAACTTGCAATGTGGACTTTGGAATGAATATTTCCTGGCATTTTTTAAAATTGAACGTCAGTCCGGCATTCAGAAACTTGTCTTCAATCGATGAATATTGGAAAACTTGCTGTGCAACGACTCAACCTTTTTAATAGTAGTCACATCATCTGCATATTTGACAATGCACAGTGTCCGACTTGATGTCAATAGTTGACATAAATTCAGCAAATAAAAAAGGGCCCAAAGCTGACCCCTGCGGTACACCTGAGTTAGTACTCACTAACGAACCATAACAACCATGGATACAAACCTTGCAACCTTGATGTCGTTTAGATATGACTTCAACCACAGAATGAAGCCGTGATCAAACCCAGAAATCCCTAGAAAATTCAAAAGTCTATTGAAATGAAGGCGATCAAGCGCATTCGAAATATCTAGAGCCGTAATTCGAACAGACATATTGTTTACTCCGCGTACAAGTCCAGCGTTAAACAGCTATGAATATCAACCAAAGTTGATGAAGTCAACCGATGGTAACCCATCAGGAAGTACATTACCTCTCCAAGGTTGTCATGACACGGAGGATTTGTAAAATACTGTTTTCCATCTGTATTGCTATCATGATCAGTCAATTCCGTTGTAGTTCTTCAAAACTGCAAAATGCGTATATCTCATATTTGGTATTGGGTCTCAACTCAAGTTCATTTACTGAAATCGAATCTGCATACCCACAGAGATTTAATTATTGCTGAGTTCCTGCTGGAACTACTATACTAATAGACTTTCTGTTGTATATTTCGTCCGTGAGGTTGGCAGGAGGGTTGAAACAGCCACTGGAGATCCAAGATCCACATTTGTTTTGATGCAGACTCAGCATGACTGTTCAGAGGGAGAATGCTGCTTCTGTTCTGGCTACTTTACGACCTGCCAGCAGCGATTTACTTGAAATTTTTGATTCTTGTTGAATCTTGTTCAATTAATTTTCGTAGGTGATAAGGACTTCATTTCTGAGCACATAAGGTAATTTGTGTTTGTACATTATGTTCTTGCATTTTTAGTATGTGCACCCATTTTTCTTGAAATTTAGTTACTCTATGCTTCGAGCCTTTACATCCCCCTCCCAAGTAGGCCACAGATTGACAGCGCAATTTCAGGTTCATGTGCGCCTTAACCTGCTCTCACTGTACCTCAGAGCACTGTAGCACGTTTTTAGCAATACCTTTTTTCCAGAAACTATGGAAATTATAACACCGATATAGAAGTGCAGACCTGCCTTCTTTTTTCAGAAGACAGGCTCACTCCAAAGAAGACATGCTCACTCCTGAAGGAATCTGCAGTCCATATTTATTAAATCGGCATCGTCTTTTGTGTTTTCGTAATCCTACACGAGTTCTGTGAGCTATTACATTATATATTACACTGTATATTTATCTTTTTATTATACTTTGATCTTTAACCAATAGAAAGAAAAAGAAGTGCTCACTTGCCTTTTCATATTACGATGAAAACTATGAAGTGAAGAATTCTCCTCTTGTCGACTATCACCTACATTTCAAATATTTGTCATTTTCGATTCGGCTTTTGTAGCATTATTATTTCCAGTTTGGTTGATCCAGTTTTGTTTACCAGACAAACTCCGATTGCGTGATATCTGGCATTATCGCATGGGCTTCTCAACTTCGCTTCAATTCTTTTTTGATGTTTGGAATTTCATCGATCTGCAATAGTCTGCAATGCGAATGATGTCGCAGATTTTTGAGATCTTCGAGATGTCCTTCAACGGCTTTCTTCAATAAATCACTGATTTCCGATTGTTAAGCTGATTATGAATCTGAGAAAGTTTACTAAGATATAATTCAACTGTTTTTTTCTTTATCTCATCTGATATGATTTCTTCTTCGATCGAAGTAGTGGTTTCAAAATTCATTTTCAAAATTTGTAGGAGCGGTGAAATTATACAACCGTCTTTAACCAACAGAAGAATTTGTACATATGACTTTTTTCATTATATTATTATTTACATATATGACTATAGGTAAATCATGACATGAAACATGGACTTTATTGCACATCTTGATGTTGTGTACAATGCAACAACCTTTTTTTCCATAGATTTCTCGAATATTAGAGCTCTAATATCTATTATCAACCTCCTTAGGAATTGTTCTATGTAAATCTCTAATCCGACAATTTATAGTTATAGTTAGCTTTTTAGGTTTATACTGCTTTTTATTGACTAGAAAAAATTTTAAAAGAAAAATGAAATAAAATAATAAATACAATTTATTGACCTGCATTTAATGCAGTCTATACCTGAAAAGCTAGCTATAACGATATCATCAACCTCCTGGGGAAATGTTCTATGTAAATCTCTAATCTGACAATAGGCTATTGCAATGTTGCAATAGCAATGTCTACATTTTCAATGTGCATAGACGAGTATTAGCATTGCCATTGTTGAACATAGACATCACAATCAACCATGCAAATTATATTTAAAGCAGATCATATCAATGAATCAGCCCATATATTTACAGAGATATATAACTAAGATATCCATGAAATGAATATCTTTGGCATAGAAGTGAAACTCATCTGCGACATTTAGTTACAAGTGATGTTAAATATCTATAATCGAACGCTTGTCTATGTTGATCATAGAAATGAAAATAGTACCATATTTTGTGATATAGAACGATGAAATACATGTACAATATCTTACCCGCCAGGAGTAAATAAATGGTTAGAATGTACGAGGCGAAGACGACTTCTTGTTGAAACAGTTCCTTGTTTTTGTTTCCTTGTCTAATTTCTTTTAAACTGTCTAATTCACTTTTTAAACTTTATTGTGAAACAATACAGAAGAATAGTGGCTTCCGATGTTTTTTGGAGCATTAAGTTTACTGAAGATTTTTTGAACGTTGCAAATAATAAAAATAATGTCTTTTCAATTCAAGTATTCGATTTTTCTACATTGTACACTAACCTCAATCATGAAGACATATGTGCACATTTGTTAAGCTTGCTGGAGCTAGTTTTTAACTCCACGTCGAGAAAATTTCTTTGTGTTAGTTAGTTTTAATAAAACTTTTTTCGCTGGTAAAACGTAGAAGGGTTATCACTGTTTTAGTTTGGAGATGTTGAAGTCCGCAATTAAGTTTGTTATTTCGGAAGTTTTCGTTGTTTTTGGTGGCTTGGAATTCAAGCAGGTTAGGGCATTCCTATGGGGGAGAATTGCAGCCCTATGTTAGCTGATTTGTTTTTGTGCCACTGTGAATTCGTTTTTATGAAATCGTTAATGTCGAACAAGAAATTCGGATTAGCTAGATTGATGTCTTGCACTACACGTTACATCGATGATATATGTCTTTTCAATTATAAATATTTTGACACTTTGTTGACTAAGATTTTATCCCGCGGATTTGAAGGCTGAGAGAAATGGGACGGATAACACCTCAGTAGAATATCTCGATGTCAAGCTTAATATTTGTAGTGATGGTTTACATACATCAGTTTTTCGTAAGGTTGAGCAATTTTGTTTTGATGTTATTGTTTTCACTTTTCTTGATGTTATTGTCTTCTTCCTCTTCATATGGGTGCGAATGTCTTTGCCAGTCAAGTTCTTCGTTACCTTAGGATATGTTCTCATCTGCCATTGTTAAAGTTAAAAGCACGTTTAAAGTTTTTGTGAAACGCGGATATAAAGCCTGCAAGTTAATCAAATGCATGGAGAGACTGTTGAAAAAGCATTTTTTTAGTTTTGTTTAAATCTGGTTTGCAGTCAGCCAGAGAATTTTGTATTTTGTGTGGCTTCATTTAAGAGTGTTATCATTGTTAAGTCATGTGTGGGGTCCGCATTTTTGCCGGGGGTCCGCCAGCTAGGGTTTCAGCGTACAAAATGTTAAAGGACCCGAAATGCGACCTAGCTGGTCATTTTGCTGATGTACCCCTTCTATGCTTATTCTTTTCTGGTATGTCTTGTATAAAGATTGTAAATATGTTTTATTGTTCGGTACGACATCTAAGTATTATTTCTTTCTTTTATATTACCCGATGACCGGCGTGAACGCTTTCAACAGCCCTTTTCAGGGCTACACTTATTAAGTATTTATTGAGTTTCTATTGTATATTAGTGTTCATTCGAAGTGCACTAACCTGACTTTTCCCATAATTCCTTGTTTCTGTTGAAAGAAATTTATGTGTATACCATTCGACTTTTATGAATTCTTTTCTTTATTGGGAAAATAAATGCAAAATGCACTCTGACACTCCAAGATAGAATGAACGATTAGAATGTAATCCACTAGCTATGGTAAAACAGTGGCGGAGTGTGATACATTGAAAGATATCTTTTGAAGTAACATAGAGCTGTAATATAGAGCGGAAATAGAAGACGACTATACTTAACAACCTAATAACTTTTTTACGAACAAGTACATTTAGATTGCAAAACAAGCATAACAGCATTAGGTAAAAGTAGGTACGAATGTCATGGAAAGAAAAGTAGGAGGTAAGTCGTCAACAAAATTCACTCGGGATTCCAGCCGCATCATCGAAGCCTAGTACGGTTCTCCATTTTCTGCGTGAACCTCTCATACAGTGGCTTGTTGCCCTTATTAGTGCAAGTATGATGCTTGTATGCACAAAGGAAGTTGTTGGTCGGTCACCCATGAAATGCTCCCATTTGGCATGAAGTCTATGGGACAGAGCCTTGAAGAGAGACTTGGCCTGAGTTCCATGTAATCCTTCACAAGAGAAGATCAGCGGGGTGAAATCACTTCTGCGGTGAGCACATGGATCTTTATATTTCACCTCTTTTCGTTTCTCAACCTAATCAGTGGCGTCTTCTCCGTACCTGCGAAGCCATCGGCGTATCCTAAAAATTAGTTTCCAAAAATTATAAAAATGAAAAGTGTCATCATTTATTTAAATTCGATAGCTTCTCGTGACAGCTGTGCACAGCTTTCCGTCTCAAAGTCAGACGCTTTACCTCATTGAACAGTTTTGCAGCACGCGCTCAAATCACAGCTGTTTTCTTCGAACAATTAGACACACAAGCTGATCGTGTGTTCAGACGGAGCATTGATGTTCAGACAGCGAAAGAGAGCTGTGTGCGTGTGAGGCAGTAAGCGCACGCGCCCGTGCCAATATTGGCTTTTCCGATAGGCATGTTGCTTTGCCTTCTCCAATTTTTGCAATGAAATTCTACGCGATTCTTGATCGAGGCGTGGTACCTAAATATAGTAAGGGAAGTGCAACCCAATTGTTACTGTATTCTCTTTATGTCAGAGAAGCCACTACGTCAACATTAGCAGGTGGCTGACGTTCAGATTATGAGCGTTCTCCAATGAATGCAGAGCAATGCATCTGACTCGAACACCCAGATTCGGTAGAATTCCATCATTTGTTTTTACGTGATTGATGTGACACTACGTTTAGTACTGCAGATGAGATCATGACCACGCCTTTCGTCCGAAGGGAAAGATGACAGTTGTCAAGCAAGGCAGGCCAACACCTGATATAAAAATTGAGTACTCAAAGAGAAAGAAATAAGAAATACACAAGACATTTTAATGCATAAAAATTCCAAACATGTGGGCGGATGACCGGCCATGAGAAACGCAAGAAACTGTTGACCTTGCCTCCTTTTTTCGAGAAAATGTGGTCTGGACAGAGAGGGGATATAGTAACAGTTCCTTGAGTAAGGCGGTTAAGAGACATGAGCAATCACTTCTCATGTGCACATTCACTTGACCTTAAAAAATGTTTAGTAAATTGTTGTTAAAATTCAACTTTTATGAAAATTAATGTTGTAACATAAAAATTGTCTGGTATAGAAATAGTATTCCAATGCCGAGCGACGGCCTATGGTCTGGGCGCATGCGACGCCACTGAACCTAATAATTAACGACACAACTCTATAAATCATGGACATCTACATGTGTAACTTTTCGAGAGAGGGAAGCCCAAAACGATCGATGTCGTCGATTTCTCTTTATTGGCGAGGCCTTTCAGCCGCTACAGGCAGCCATCTTCAGGCGAATGTTTACAAGCCATGCACGGAATGAATAATACTCAAGGTCTGACAAACTAAACGTGACAAGCAAAATCTATGCGTACACAAATAACATTCTCTCGTCAAAAGAACGATTAAGACATAATACTAATGAAGAAAAGTAAGTAGTAAAGAAAAAAGTCAAAAAAAGGATGAAAGTCAAAAAAAGTTCCAGTGGTCACTAATACTGTGCTTCACGCTGTTGAAAGACTGAACTTTTCGTGTCCAGAGTGCCTCCTTCACAATACGTTTTCGCCACTGCGACTCCTTCTCCAACACTTCCATGGACCCCATGTCAATAAAATGGTCGCTCTCAAAAGAATGTCGAGCAACCTCCGAACGGTCAACGTCCACGGAGCGGATGGCCCGCATGTGTTCCTTTCTTCGCTCATCCACTGTCCTTCCCGTCTCGCCAACGTAACTCCATGAGCAATTCTCCTCTGAACATGAAAGCTTGTATACCACCCCGAACTGCTTCGCAGGACTGGCTCTCTTTCTCACCAGTAAGCTTCCTAACGTCGTTGAAGGTCTCATCCCCACATTGACCCCAACTTCTTTGAGGATGTCTCGGACTTTCTCAGATAAACATGGCACATATGGAACTGATCCCTGAAACGTAATGTCGTCTCGGGAAACCGGTGCCGTCGACGTTGATTCTCCAGCTCGCCACCATCGCTGCACCTCAGACTCACTGAAACCATTGGCCCGCAAACAACCAAGTACAGCCTGCTTTTCTGTTTGAACTTCATCGGATGAGCAAATTCTTGTAGCTCTGCTGGACAACGATCGCACCAAGCCCTTGAACACACTGGTTGGATGAGATGACTCACGGTTTATGTAGCGTCCCGTGTGCGTAGGTTTTCGGTAAACTGAGAACGAAAACCTCGTTAGGAAGCTTACTGGTGAGAAAGAGAGCCAGTCCTGCGAAGCAGTTCGGGGTGGTATACAAGCTTTCATGTTCAGAGGAGAATTGCTCATGGAGTTACGTTGGCGAGACGGGAAGGACAGTGGATGAGCGAAGAAAGGAACACATGCGGGCCATCCGCTCCGTGGACGTTGACCATTCGGAGGTTGCTCGACATTCTTTTGAGAGCGACCATTTTATTGACATGGGGTCCATGGAAGTGTTGGAGAAGGAGTCGCAGTGGCGAAAACGTATTGTGAAGGAGGCACTCTGGACACGAAAAGTTCAGTCTTTCAACAGCGTGAAGCACAGTATTAGTGACCACTGGAACTTTTTTTGACTTTCATCCTTTTTTTGACTTTTTTCTTTACTACTTACTTTTCTTCATTAGTATTATGTCTTAATCGTTCTTTTGACGAGAGAATGTTATTTGTGTACGCATAGATTTTGCTTGTCACGTTTAGTTTGTCAGACCTTGAGTATTATTCATTCCGTGCATGGCTTGTAAACATTCGCCTGAAGATGGCTGCCTGTAGCGGCTGAAAGGCCTCGCCAATAAAGAGAAATCGACGACATCGATCGTTTTGGGCTTCCCTCTCTCGAAAAGTTACAATGCCTGGCCCTCTCTTCTGTGAAATCTACATGTGTGATGGTATATCTAGATGTCTATCTCTAGATCCATTTCTGCGCTGCTGAAATTAACATAGACATAATAGAAAGTCCACAATGATATTTGACGTTATTTTATGATCGAATCTTGCAATTCCTGGACAAACAATCTGGGGCTGTGCGGGTGTTATCAGTTGACTTTTCGAAGGCGTTCGATATGTTGCCTCATCGTGTGATCATAGCCGCCTGCTCGAAATTCGTCTTGCCTGACCCAGTCATCAACTGGATAAGCAACTTCCTCTGCAACAGAAAACAGTTTGTCCGAGTCTCCGGCAGCCTTTCCAACCCCTACCCTGCTCCATCCGGCGTCCCACAAGGAAGTGTTATCGGTCCGATGGCGTTCTGCATGGCGATTGACAGTTTCTCCGTCGTCGAGAGCAACTCATCTGTAATCATGTACGCCGATGATCTGACCATCTTGCATTTTCGGAGATGCTCTGACGACGACCACCTCCAGTTCGAGTATGACAACATCGTCTCTTGGTCTGCTGCCAACGGTCTTCCTTTGAACAACAAAAAATGCACCGTCATGAACTTTGTGACAAAGTCCAATCTATCCATCAGTCCCATATCTCTCCTCAATGGCGATCATTTAATGTCAGTGTCAACCCAGAAAATGCTAGGCGTGCACGTGTCCACCGACATGAAGTGGAACGCGCATGAAGAAAATCGTCGCCCAGGCCTCACAAAGACTTTTTATTCTGCGGAACCTTAAGAGTGCCTCCTGTAGTGATTCTGCTCTCCGCCAAGCCTATTTCGCCTTCATTCGTTCCATACTTCTGTACTGCGGTCCTGTTTTTGTCAATCTCCTTTTTGTCAATCTACCTTTTACGCAAAATTACTGCAGTTGAAAAGCGAGCCTCCCGCATAATAAGTACTGACATTACTCCCACGTACAACACCCTCCTTGAAAGAAGTTGTTGCTCCCTAATCAAAATGATAGCACATGACTCTCTTCACCCCCTTCAAGAGTCCTTCATCCTCCGGAATCCCAAACCCCTGTAACCGCCTTCCTATTGCTCCTCACTTCGCCAAAACCATCAGACTCTAATCTTCCTTCACACAGTTTTGTTCACCCAGATACTTGTAATTCCTCCATGCTTATGTATTTTGCTCTTGTATACTTACGTATTTTGTCTTTTTCACTGTTATACATGTCTACTGAATCATTGTTGTGGACTAATAGAAATAATTACCATTATTGTTATTATTATTATTATTATTATCTGGTAATCCATGTGAGATCGGCCATGGACTCAACAGGATATATATCTAGGAGTCCATGCATCGGCAGGCAAAGATAGATGTCGATATCTAAATCTATTAGATGACCATAGCGCGTTCGATCATAGCTATACAGATACTCCATCCGTACTCGGCTTCACCTGGTGCTATATTCTGGAATGTCGCACGGATGTCGTAGCTGTGCTATCATCTACTTTCTCCATCGATTATCAAAATTGATATCACTAACTCAAACGGTTGATGTTGCTTGATATCAATGATCCAGATAGTGATATCAAATTATACAATAACTCTATAGGAGTAGATAGCAAAGACTTTATTCGCAACAAAATATAAACATGCTCTTACAAAATACCTAAAAGTCAAGGATAAATAAGCCAATTAAAGTCCTAAAGCTAAAATGTGTATGATACAAAAGAAAAATAAAACATGTTTAAAGGGCAGTAAAAAAGCCTGGCCAGAGTTGCTTTTGCTGTCGATCTTGCGAGGGAAACGCTAAGGTGTTCGAGCATGTTTCTCCTCGTGACATGCAAATCGCTGCTGTTCTCTACAGATATTCGTGTAGCAACTCTGGTGAGGGCCTCTGATGCATCAGCACCCCAAACTCCATGAACGCTGACTGCCAGCGGAATATGGCAGTAAATAAAAATAATCCTGGGGAAATGCGTATATCAAAAATTCAATGCAAATCAATGAAATTCTTTTTGTGCTATGTTGCAATGCTCTAAGTCGGATAGAGCACTCGTTTAGATGATAACTGATCAAAAGCACTCCTCAGACATCATCCAAACGTGTGCTCTTTCCTATGTACTGAAGATTTCAGGCGTCTAAACAACTGATTGATTAGATCGTGGGATCTCAAGTGCCGAGAAGGACCAGTGCCCTTCCTGTGATTCATAAACTTAACTTCCTAATTATCCCACGTTCCTTCTGCATAGGACGCGCATATCTCGTCATCGGCAATTGAGGCTGTTTCTCTTTTCTGCAGCTCGGCAGTTGAATGAAAGCAACAGGGACAAGTTGCATTAGAGACAATGTTGAGTTTGTGGGACTAGAATTAAGACGGGAACTACTGACACTTTCTTCCTAAATTCGCGCACAAAGGGCTTAATAGCATGGATTTGTAGATCTTGAAACGCTAAATACAAAAATCAAATTCTTGGGTGCCGCAACCAGTTACTTCCGGTTATAGGTAAGGTCAAAGGATTCCAATAGGAATCCAATGGTAAAATTCCAGAAATATCTATGGATGTGAAACGCTTGGCAATTTTCGTACATCTTCTTTAGCAGAAAAGAAGCTATTTATCAGAATGCCAATAAATTTGAAACATGATTGATTTCAGAACATCTGCTGCGATACCAAAGTTGAAGTGAGTCACATGATTCAGTATTTAATGTTTGAGAGCCTGTACGAAATGAGTAAAATCGCCAAAATTAAGTCAAAACATGAAATTCACTCATTTTATAAACTTATAACTGGTTTTCTCCCGGAAATTCCATGCAACACTATAGTCCAGTCAATCTACAGCGAATTACACTGTAACCCACCGCAAATTTCAATAGTTGTAATTTGTAGAGATAAAAATCCCTTATCAACATATCAAAAATCTAGGGAAATATAGGGAACCCTAGTTAGTGGAACACCTTGAACTTTCCACTTGAAGTCACGAGTCCTTTCGAAATATAAATACACGCTTACTCCAATAAAATCGCAGATATATATCTGTGTCACCTGCAACAGCCAATCAAAATGAAGCGCTGTACCTTTATATCACTAACTGCATTTACCTTCCACATGGCTCTCACCAATATCAGCTACGTTTTCTGAATTGTGTCCTTTCCAAGCGCAGGCGGTTAGATTTCTCGGTCAAGTTCAACAATACTTATAGCTATCTGCAGATGTGAACGGATGGATATTTGTACAAGTTAGGCCACAAATCTGCGAGTTTTACCATCAATAAACGATTACTTTTTGCAACTACCGTCTTGTGGAAACGCGCATAGCTGTTCAAGCCGCTAGGTCGAAAACGTGCTTATGTGCCCTTATCTTGTAGATAACCTTCCTAGATAGGCCTGCCTGTAGGGTGCAAATTGATAAAGATTTGGATAAGTTAGGACACAAACTTTCATTTTTTCCATCAAAAAGCGACGAATTTTTCGCAATTACTTTCATCTGGATATGCATAAGAATTCAAGCATCTCTATCAAAAACATGTCTCCGCACACTTATCATCTAATGCGCATTTTGAAGTTACTGTAGATGTAAATTCATGCAAATTTGCCAATGGCAAGAGAAAAATTTGGGTGTTTCTAATAAATGACTCAAATCCATCTAAGCATCAATGAGGGATTGGAAAAACAGAGTGTGAACGAAGCAGCTTAACCAAATAAGATAAAAATATTTCTTCGGCTGTGTAAAATTGCAAGCAGTTTTCACACGTTAAAGTTTCCTTAAAGTCTACCCTTTGGTGAATCAAAAAGAAAACACCAGAAAGTTTCATCAATAGCTTACTCACAAAAAGTTAGTGAATATTCAAAGTACAAAAAATGCTAGTGATAATATCCTTGATTTATCTATTGATTCACTTTTCTTACTTTTTGAAATTGCAAGATACATTACACGCTTCTCGAAATTTTGTGACCAAACACGGAGAAATCAATTTCAGTGAACAACAGCAAAATTGGTTGTGATGATACGAATATCCACAAGGAATTCAAAACTGTCATAAATAGCACAGTTATTTGATGATGCTATACACTGTAGAAATAAAATAGCAGTTAATAAAACTATGGCATGAATGAAATATCTATATTATTAGAAGTCTATGATTGAACTATGGAAACGGGACTATTTACAGTATCATGGAAATCGGAACGAGCAGTCAACTATCAGAAATGTCATGTTCAGGTAATTTCGATATCTCTGCAAATTCGATTCGACATCGTTGAATATACACCTTCTCCAGTTAATCCAACTCAGATTTCAAAGGCACATTCAAACGAAGCTGAAAATGACATTTCACGCGCTACCTTGTACACGTCAACATTGTAGCGTTTCAAACACCGTTTTGTACATTTTCTCAACGTAGCACAAAATCCCCTAGCTGCAAGCCTTTTACATCACTGGTGTCTGATGCCCCTTTTTACCGTAAACTTTAATCTGCTTCGCATTAGATTTCCATGCGTTTTTCTTTGATCTTATCGGACAAAGAGGGGACGTAACTAGAACTCGACATGCGCGCAGATTGTGGACATTATTCTGTGAGTCTCATTTCTATCTCGTTCCCTACAGAAGCTCGGCTTCCGGACTATGTACCCTTAAACGAAACATGAGCAAAGATGTCATCAGAATTTTGTCTTCCAGAATACTCGAGTAAAATACGAAATATCTTATAATTGACAAAAATACATGAATTGGAATTTAAGAATAACATTTCTATTATGTAGTTAATGAAATAGACTAGTAGGGAATAGGATCACCTACTTCTCGTGATGAAAACTGAAAACGTCTTCGATCAAACATTGCTTTCAACAATAGAGATTTCGTATCGATTTCATGTTCTCTGTCTCACATTGCTTTGTAAAATGTTTCAATGAACTGTTGACATTTTAAGGAAAGCATTGTAATATCTGAAATTGTTTTTGAGCTGCTCTCGGTAAAGACAATTATTCATTAAGCAGAACCCGTCGCTATTTCACGTGTGCAAACTTTGATCAAACTGAAATGTCTGACAATTGCTCTTTGTTGTGGACATTTTTAGCTCAAGCCGTCAACAACACTGCAACTCCCCTGTGCTTCGCTGTAATGAGTTCACAATCTTGTTGATATTTCACATGCCAAGAAACACTTACTTGAAAATAATGTTTGATTTCAGACCTTTAAGCAGTTTTTTCGAAGACGATCCTGATCGACGTTTGAATTTTTGTGAGGACTTACTACGTTTATTGGAACGAGATCACCAATTGATCAATAAAGTTGTCTGGACAGACGAGGCGAAGTTCTTTTTAAACGGAACTGTGAATCGCCACAATTCAGTTTATTCGTCAGATCACAGCGAGCTTCGTCTAAGCACCAAGTCCATGGACCAACGTGGTGTAACAGTGTAGGCTGGCATTTCATCCCGAGGTGTGACGGAGCCATTCATCTTTCGAGAGACTGTCAAAGGAGAGAATTATCTTAGTATGCTGCAAAGCGTGCTGCCGCGACTCACCGATCTTGGGAGCATTTTCATGCAGGATGGGGCACCGGCGGATTATTACTGTTCCGTCATAAATTACTTAAACAGTAATTTTCCCAACCGCTGGATTGGACGCCGTGGTAGCCTTTTGGAATGGCCTCCAAGATCACTAGACTTAACACCGTGTGATTTTTTTTCTTTGGGGACACGTAAAAGAGATTGTCTACAGGAGTCATCCTGAAACCTTGGATGAATTGGAAGACTGTATTTGTACTGTGTTTCGTGACATAGACGAGCTTTTATGTAGAAAAGTATGTTCTGAAGCTGTTCAAAATAGAATTCGACTCTGTGTGCAGGAAAATGGTCAACATATTGAACATAAATTATAAAAGTTTAATTAAGACGCGTTTCGTGCTTTGTATGAACTGCAGAAATTACTCTAATAATGGAATAATGACCTTTTGATCACAACGTATCAATGTAGGCTATATTATAATTTGAGATAATGATGGAAATCGTTTGGGGGGTTCGCTGTGGGACACCCGGTATATCCTGTTGAGTCCATGACCGATCTCACATGGACTATCAGATATCATTGTGGACTCTCTATTATGTCTATGTTAATTTCAGCAGCGCAGAAATGGATCTAAAGATAGACATTTAGATATAGCATCACACCTATGTAGATGTCCATGATCTATAGAGTTGTGCCGTCAATTATTAGGTTGAAGAACGAAAAGAGGTGAAATACAAAGATCCATATACTCACCGCAGAAGTGATTTCACCCCGCTGATCCTCTCCTGTGAAGGATTACATGGAACTCAGGCCAAGTCTTTCTTCAAGGCTCTGTCCCATAGACTTCATGCCAAATGGGAGCATTTCATGGGCAATCGACCAACAACTTCCTTTGTGCATACAAGCATCATGCTTGTACTAATAAGGGCAACAAGTCACTGTATGAGAGGTTCACGCAGAAAATGGAGAACCGTACTAGGCTTCGATGATGCGGCTGGAATCCCGAGTGAATGTTGTTGACGACTTACCTCCTACTTTTCTTTCCATGACATTCGTACCTACTTTTACCTTATGCTGTTATGCTTGTTTTGCAATCTAAATGTACTTGTTCGTAAAAAAATCATTAGGTTGTTAAATATAGTCGTCTTCTATTTCCGCTCTATATTACAGCTCTATGTTACTTCAAAAGATATCTTTCAATGTATTTCATCGTTCTATATCACAAAATATGGCACTTTTTCATTTCTATGATCAACATAGACAAGCGTTCGATAATAGATATTTAACATCACTTGTAACTAAATGTCGCAGATGAGTTTCACTTCTATGCCAAAGATATTCATTTCATGGATATCTTAGTTATATATCTCTGTAAATATATGGGCTGATTCATTGATATGATCTGCTTTAAATATAATTTGCATGGTTGATTGCGATGTCTGTTCAACAATGGCAATGTTAATACTCGTCTATACACATTGACATTGCCATAGAAGTAGATAATAGTACACTAGAATGGAAGTTTGATACCTTGCCTATGTACAATGATGGTACATGGAAAAATCTATGGTTTGTAGATCAGATTCGATCTGAAACATTATGTCATAGTCATACTATTTGTCGAGTTAGTCGTGGAAGTTGTTGACCTCAAATTGCAGGATTTTCATGAAGAGAATTTTAAGTGAGATGATGGCATTGGTTTATGTGAAATAACCTACTATCCCATGGATTAATATACTGAAATATATTGAACAGGGGAACCCTTCAAAGTAAAATGAATACTGTAAGATTTCTTGGCCTCTGAATTCAGGCTCTGTAAATCGACATTACAAGTTGCACATATATCTAATTATACTGTTGATAGATTATAGGAGCGATATTTCAAAATGATGAATGTACAGTACGTTTTAAAGGATTTCTTTCTTTGTCATCCTGTCGCTGGAGTATTTTGTAAGTTCATTATTGCTTTTGCGTACATAATCTTTGTACAATGGGCAACAATCCAGATCACAAATTGACTTGATAATTTAAAATGCCAACCATAGAACAGGAGAGCCAGTTCGCAAAATTTGCTTTCTGCCTCAACTGAGTTCCCCCGGACTGTGCCATAATTTTCATGCAATTTCCATTCTAGCACTTTCTGTGGTATTGTTAATTTCTATGGACATTGCTATATTGTCAGATTAGATATTTACATAGAACATTTCCCCAGGAGGTTGATGATATCGTTATAGCTAGCTTCTCAGGTATAGACTGCATTAAATGCAGGTCAATAAATTTTATTTATTATTTCATTTCATTATTCTTTTAAAATTTTTGCTAGTCAATAAAAAGCAGTATAAACCGTATGAAGCAGTATGAACAGTATAGCTATAACTATATATTGTCAGAACAGAGATTTACATAGAGCACTTCCTGAGGAGGTTGATAATAGATATTAGAGCTCCAATATTCGAGAAATCTATGGAAAAAAAGGTTGTTGCATTGTACACAACATCAAGATGTGCAATAAAGTCCATGTTTCATGTCATGATTTACCTATAGTCATACATGTAAATAAGAATATAATGAAAAAAGTCATATGTACAAATTCTTCTGTTGGTTAAAGACGGTTGTATAATTTCACCGCTCCTACAAATTTTGAAAATGAATTTTGAAACCACTACTTCGATCGAAGAAGAAATCATATCAGATGAGATAAAGAAAAAAACAGTTGAATTATATCTTAGTAAACTTTCTCAGATCCATAATCAGCTTAACAATCGGAAATCAGTGATTTATTGAAGAAAGCCGTTGAAGGACATCTCTAAGCTCTCAAAAAATCTGCGACATCATTCGCATTACAGACTGTTGCAGATCGATGAAATTCCAAACATTAAAAAAGAATTGAAGAGAAGTTGAGAAGCCCATGTGATAATTCCAGATATCACGCAATCGGAGTTTGTTTGGTAAACAAAACTTGATCAACCGAACTGGAAATAATAATGCTACAAAAGCCGAATCGAAAATAACAAATATTTGAAGTGTAGGTGATAGTCGACAAGAGGAGAATTCTTCACTTCATAGTTTTCATCGTAATATGAAAAGGCAAGTGAGCACTTCTTCTTTCTATTGGTTAAAGATCAAAGTATAATAAAAAGATAAATATACAGTGTAATATATAATTTAATAGCTCACAGAACTCGTGTAGGATTGCGAAAACACAAAAGACGATGCCGATTTGATAAACATGGACTGTAGATTCCTTCAGGAGTGAGCATGTCTTCTTTGGAGTGAGCCTGTCTTCTGAAAAAAGAAGGCAGGTCTGCACTTCTATATCGGTGTTATAATTTCCATAGTTTCTGGAAAAAAGGTATTGATAAAAACGTGCTACAGTGCTCTGAGGTACAGTGAGAGCAGGTTAAGGCGCACATGAACCTGAAATTGCGCTGTCAATCTGTGGCTTACTTGAGAGGGGGATGTGAAGGCTCGAAGCATAGAGTAACTAAATTTCAAGAAAAATGGGTGTACATACTAAAAATGCAAGAACATAATGTACAAACACAAATTACCTTATGTGCTCAGAAATGAAGTCCTTTTCACCTACGAAAATTAATTGAACAAGATTCAACAAGAATCAAAAATTTCAAATAAATCGCTGCTGGCAGGTGGTAAAGTAGCCAGAACAGAAGCAGCATTCTCCCTCTGAACAGTCATGCTGAGTCTGCATCAAAACAAATGTGGATCTTGGATCTCCAGTGGCTGTTTCAACCCTCCTACCAACCTCACAGACGAAATATACAGCAGAAAGTCTATTAGTATAGTAGTTCCAGCAGGAACTGAGCAATAATTAAATCTCTGTGGGTATGCAGATTCGATTTTAGTAAATGAACTCGAGTTCAGACCCAATACCAAATATGAGATATGCAAATTTTTGTAGTTTTGAAGAACTACAACGGAATTGACTGATCATGATAGCAATGCAGATGGAATAACAGTATTTTACAAATCCTCCGTGTCATGACAACCTTGGAGAGGTAATGCACTTCGTGATGGGTTACCATCGGTTTGACTTCATCAGCTTTGGTTGATATTCATAGCTGTTTAACGCTGGACTTGTACGCGAAGCAAACAATATGTCTGTTCGAATTACGGCTCTAGATATTTCGAATGCGCTTGATCGCCTTCATTTCAATAGACTTTTGAATTTTCTAGGGATTTCTGGGTTTGATCACGGGTTCATTCTGTGATTGAATTCACATCTAAACGACATCAAGGTTGCAAGGTTTGTATCCATGGTTGTTATGGTTCGTTAGTCAGTGCTAACTCAGGTGTACCGCAGGGGTCAGTTTTGGGCCCTTTTTTATTTGCTGAATTTATGTCAACTATTGACATCAAGTCGGACACTGTGCATTATGTCAAATATGCAGATGATGTGACTACTATTAAAAAGGTTGAGTCGTTGCACAGCAAGTTTTCCAATATTCATCGATTGAAGACAAGTTTCTGAATGCCGGACTGACGTTCAATTTTAAAAAATTCCAGGAAATATTCATTCCAAAGTCCACATTGCAAGTTGACAAAACAGTTCTACCTATTTTTACGAATGTTCCAGTAGTGCATTATTGGCTTTATTATTTCAGACTCTCTGTCATGGCACAATCCCCAATGCAATTTTGAAGTGCAATTTTGAAGCGTGCTTCACAGAGACTTTACATTATACGATGTCTGAGGAGTGCACTGAGTAGATGAGAGTTAGTCATTGCGCATCATGCGATCACAGTTTCTCCTTTTCTGTATGCATGCACGACATGTGGGAATTTATCAAAAGTTTTGAAACTAAAGCGATTTCAAAGAGCTCACCGACTCATCTGTGGGAGCAACTGTTTGTGTGATTAATTTCCCCCCCCCTTAAAGTCGATTTTTGAAGATCGTGGACTAAAATTTTTGAAAAACTGTGAGGATCATTTGAATCATCTGCTTCATAACATTGCTCCCATCCGACTTCCTAGTAGTGAACACCTTCGAATTCCTTACTCCTCAACCACCAGACGTTCGAACGCTTTTTCCCCTGGATTCAAACATGCAAACTAATAAGTAACATAGAAGAGAGCTTGAACCAAACACTTTGGCATGGTTATTCACTGACTTCCCTTTCATTTAAATTATTATTAGGCTACATAGATGAAAATATATTGCAAAAAGGAGTATATTCTAATTTTGAACAGAACATCAGTTTACTTGGTTCTTGCCATACCCACAAAGTGAAAATTCAAAACAGGTAATAAATTGCCTATTGTGATAAATTCCAAAAATAATGCAGAAATCATGCAGAAATGAAAATGATACATGAGGTGTTTTTGAATTTTGATTTATTAGGATTTTAGAAATATACTGGATGCTGAATAAATTTATTGTAATCATACGGAAATGATAATGATGCATTGTTAAGGTGCTATATATTTCAATTCATTTGGGATTTGAAATATACCGGACACTGAGGTAATATTGAATAAAATTTCTGTTCGATTCTGCTTCGTGTCAATTGCGGACGGGACATGTGTGGCCTAGAAGAGGAAAAGTCACTATTTATTATATCTAATTAAATGCAATAATCAACGATGCAATTAATTATCTTCAAATGATGCATTTACTTCTTTGTTTATGCACTCAAGTGCAAAACTGAGCCTGCATTTGTGTAACTATTTAGCCTACCAAGCATAATTCGAACGCTTGAAATATTCAAGATAAATATACACCACATGAATTATTCAAAGTAAGCTTATGTAACGTTGCCATAGATACTCCTGTCCAACTATCAAAATTGTATCTTAAATGTAAGAGCTAAGCTTAATCAGATTAAAATGAAACGTTTCACATATTTATTTGACGTCACGTTTATTTGAAGAATACTCATACGAGCATTTGTGTGGCTCCAGAACTTTGCAACAAAATGCGGATTTTGAAATTATTCAGAAGAAAGCTCAGCATTTAATTATTAATATTAAATATTGATTTTGAGTGACATGTTTCCTAATGACATGCAAATCAGCAGAATTTCTAAACCGACGATAAGTGGTCGACAGAATGCTCCAATCTTTCAATCACTTTACAAAGAAACAGCGAACTGTCGTGCGCTGGTGTGACATGATTGAATTTCGATCACAACCAATACCATGCGGACTGATCGGCATAAATCAGGAATCAGCTCGGATCTCCTCATTCATAGTCGGTGAAGTGAGAAGATGAAGTTGTCTACGAGTTTACTCTTGGCATGTTTCATGCTTTACATCTACAATGTGGAATGTAAGTAAATCTACGATTTCTGATTTGTTTTCAAGAAAAGGTTTTAGGATTTTGTGATCATTTTGTTGTTCAGATAATGCCAGAAATGTGACATGTTGTTGATTCTATTACATCTATTGCAGTTATGCAAGGTATGTTCATTAATTAATTGCTGTCGGATTATTTTTATGTTCATCAATCCGCTGATGAAGTCTATGTTTAGTTCTTGTGAGGAATCCATGATTCAGAAGACTGAAATACGGCGGAAAAAGAAATGCAGAGATTCCATAATTGCACGTCCACGTGTTCGCGTTCTTATCTTCTCCCTTGACTATTTGTGATCGGTATGCGTCTGTCATTCTAAAATAAAGCACATTATTATTTAATATTTTTATTACATTATTGCAATTGCAGGTGCTCCCATTGTAACACCAGATAGCTTCAGAAGTGGCGGTAAGTTTGATGCAATTCTGTCATGCCTATAATCTGACTACAATTCTATAACTTGAGCTGTTTGATACGTGAGAAGTTAATTATTGTCATTTCAGCTGATAATAAACTACTACCCCCGGGACCAGACGTAGATCTATTTACCGGTAGGCTTCATGTAATCCTGTCATGCGTTTCATCAAGTCGATCATCTAAATAGTTAACAAATCTAAATAGAGAATTCTAGAAATATAGTCCCAATATATATTAATATACCTTTTTGTATTCTATTATTGAATAAGTGAATTCAATTTCTTTTGACTTTTTCCATCAAAATGCTTATGTCTACGATATGGCAAATTTCATAGATTTTAGTGCATTCATTTTCGTCATTCTAATTTCCGATTTTTCATCTAAGAAGATATCTATGCTGTTCAAATGCATTTTATTTGAACATGAGAGCACTGAAAGTAGGATAAGTCTATCAGACAAGGAAAGTTCTGTGAAAAATGTCAGATTCGGCAAAGTATCTGTTTGTGCAGCCAAGCACTTGTCGAAACCACTTCTGAGCCTTTTGGGATGTCATAACGATGATGTTCTGTTGAATGGGCGATTTCAAAATGTCCATTCTGTGTCTTTGGAGTGTCTTCCCAGCGTCTTTTGCCATTTGATTGTCACTTATCTGTCTTTGGACATCAGGATTTGCAAGATCTCTCTTGACATCGGATTTCATTCAGTGCTGAATTCGCGTATTCTGTGACATTTAGGAATGGACTATATCGTGGCAAGCGTCGGATGCTTTGGGTATCATGTCGAAGGTTAGCTTCAAAATGCGATGATGCATTGTCTATTAAAAGGGTAAATTCCTCTTCAAAAAGAAGTTCGCTGACTTCAGACAAAAAGTGGCAGAAATGACTGATAGTCATTCCGTATCCAATCATGCTGAAATGAACAAGGTCATGTGTTGCGGATGTGGCAAGAGAAACGGTTGAGTTCTACCACGCTGTCCCTCTACTACCCTGACAGCTGGATGTCCTTTAATTGCACGTCCACGTGTTCGCGTTCTTATCTTCTCCCTTGACTATTTGTGATTGTTATGCGTCTGTCATTCTAAAATAAAGCACATTATTATTTAATATTTTTATTACATTATTGCAATTGCAGGTGCTCCCATTGTAACACCAGATAGCTTCAGAAGTGGCGGTAAGTTTGATGCAATTCTGTCATGCCTATAATCTGACTACAATTCTATAACTTGAGCTGTTTGATACGTGAGAAGTTAATTATTGTCATTTCAGCTGATAATAAACTACTACCCTCGGGACCAGACGTAGATCTATTTACCGGTAGGCTTCATGTAATCCTGTCATGCGTTTCATCAAGTCGATCATCTAAATAGTTAACAAATCTAAATAGAGAATTCTAGAAATATAGTCCCAATATATATTAATATACCTTTTTGTATTCTATTATTGAATAAGTGAATTCAATTTCTTTTGACTTTTTCCATCAAAATGCCTATGTCTACGATATGGCAAATTTCATAGATTTTAGTGCATTCATTTTCGTCATTCTAATTTCCGATTTTTCATCTAAGAAGATATCTATGCTGTTCAAATGCATTTTATTTGAACATGAGAGCACTGAAAGTAGGATAAGTCTATCAGACAAGGAAAGTTCTGTGAAAAATGTCAGATTCGGCAAAGTATCTGTTTGTGCAGCCAAGCACTTGTCGAAACCACTTCTGAGCCTTTTGGGATGTCATAACGATGATGTTCTGTTGAATGGGCGATTTCAAAATGTCCATTCTGTGTCTTTGGAGTGTCTTCCCAGCGTCTTTTGCCATTTGATTGTCACTTATCTGTCTTTGGACATCAGGATTTGCAAGATCTCTCTTGACATCGGATTTCATTCAGTGCTGAATTCGCGTATTCTGTGACATTTAGGAATGGACTATATCGTGGCAAGCGTCGGATGCTTTGGGTATCATGTCGAAGGTTAGCTTCAAAATGCGATGATGCATTGTCTATTAAAAGGGTAAATTCCTCTTCAAAAAGAAGTTCGCTGACTTCAGACAAAAAGTGGCAGAAATGATGATAGTCATTCCGTATCCAATCATGCTGAAATGAACAAGGCCATGTGTTGCGGATGTGGCAAGAGAAACGGTTGAGTTCTACCACGCTGTCCCTCTACTACCCTGACAGCTGGATGTCCTTTAATTGCACGTCCACGTGTTCGCGTTCTTATCTTCTCCCTTGACTATTTGTGATTGTTATGCGTCTGTCATTCTAAAATAAAGCACATTATTATTTAATATTTTTATTACATTATTGCAATTGCAGGTGCTCCATTGTAACACCAGATAGCTTCAGAAGTGGCGGTAAGTTTGATGCAATTCTGTCATGCCTATAATCTGACTACAATTCTATAACTTGAGCTGTTTGATACGTGAGAAGTTAATTATTGTCATTTCAGCTGATAATAAACTACTACCCCCGGGACCAGACGTAGATCTATTTACCGGTAGGCTTCATGTAATCCTGTCATGCGTTTCATCAAGTCGATCATCTAAATAGTTAACAAATCTAAATAGAGAAATCTAGAAATATAGTCCCAATATATATTAATATACATTTTTGTATTCTATTATTGAATAAGTGAATTCAATTTCTTTTGACTTTTTCCATCAAAATGCTTATGTCTACGATATGACAAATTTCATAGATTTTAGTGCATTCATTTTCGTCATTCTAATTTCCGATTTTTCATCTAAGAAGATATCTATGCTGTTCAAAGGCATTTTATTTGAACATGAGAGCACTGAAAGTAGGATAAGTCTATCAGACAAGGAAAGTTCTGTGAAAAATGTCAGATTCGGCAAAGTATCTGTTTGTGCAGCCAAGCACTTGTCGAAACCACTTCTGAGCCTTTTGGGATGTCATAACGCTGATGTTCTGTTGAATGGGCGATTTCAAAATGTCCATTCTGTGTCTTTGGAGTGTCTTCCCAGCGTCTTTTGCCATTTGATTGTCACTTATCTGTCTTTGGACATCAGGATTTGCAAGATCTCTCTTGACATCGGATTTCATTCAGTGCTGAATTCGCGTCTTCTGTGACATTTAGGAATGGACTATATCGTGGCAAGCGTCGGATGCTTTGGGTATCATGTCGAAGGTTAGCTTCAAAATGCGATGATGCATTGTCTATTAGAAGGGTAAATTCCTCTTCAAAAAGAAGTTCGCTGACTTCAGACAAAAATTGGCAGAAATGACTGATAGTCATTCCGTATCCAATCATGCTGAAATGAACAAGGCCATGTGTTGGGGATGTGGCAAGAGAAACGGTTGAGTTCTACCACGCTGTCCCTCTACCAACCTGACAGCTGGATGTTCATTAATTGCACGTTCACGTGTTCGCGTTCTTATCTTCTCCCTTGACTATTTGTGATTGTTATGCGTCTGTCATTCTAAAATAAAGCACATTATTATTTAATATTTTTATTACATTATTGCAATTGCAGGTGCTCCCATTGTAACACCAGATAGCTTCAGAAGTGGCGGTAAGTTTGATGCAATTCTGTCATGCCTATAATCTGACTACAATTCTATAACTTGAGCTGTTTGATACGTGAGAAGTTAATTATTGTCATTTCAGCTGATAATAAACTACTACCCTCGGGACCAGACGTAGATCTATTTACCGGTAGGCTTCATGTAATCCTGTCATGCGTTTCATCAAGTCGATCATCTAAATAGTTAACAAATCTAAATAGAGAATTCTAGAAATATAGTCCCAATATATATTAATATACCTTTTTGTATTCTATTATTGAATAAGTGAATTCAATTTCTTTTGACTTTTTCTATCAAAATGCTTATGTCTACGATATGACAAATTTCATAGATTTTAGTGCATTCATTTTCGTCATTCTAATTTCCGATTTTTCATCAAAGACAATATCTATGCTGTTCAAAGGCATTTTATTTGAACATGAGAGCACTGAAAGTAGGATAAGTCTATCAGACAAGGAAAGTTCTGTGAAAAATGTCAGATTCGCCAAAGTATCTGTTTGTGCAGCCAAGCACTTGTCGAAACCACTTCTAAGCCTTTTGGGATGTCATAACGATGATGTTCTGTTGAATGAGCGATTTCAAAATGTCCATTCTGTGTCTTTGGAGTGTCTTCCCAGCGTCTTTTGCCATTTGATTGTCACTTATCTGTCTTTGGACATCAGGATTTGCAAGATCTCTCTTGACATCGGATTTCATTCAGTGCTGAATTCGCGTATTCTGTGACATTTAGGAATGGACTATATCGTGGCAAGCGTCGGATGCTTTGGGTATCATGTCGAAGGTTAGCTTCAGAATGCGATGATGCATTGTCTATTAGAAGGGTAAATTCCTCTTCAAAAAGAAGTTCGCTGACTTCAGACAAAAATTGGCAGAAATGACTGATAGTCATTCCGTATCCAATCATGCTGAAATGAACAAGGCCATGTGTTGGGGATGTGGCAAGAGAAACGGTTGAGTTCTACCACGCTGTCCCTCTACCAACCTGACAGCTGGATGTTCATTAATTGCACGTTCACGTGTTCGCGTTCTTATCTTCTCCCTTGACTATTTGTGATTGTTATGCGTCTGTCATTCTAAAATAAAGCACATTATTATTTAATATTTTTATTACATTATTGCAATTGCAGGTGCTCCCATTGTAACACCAGATAGCTTCAGAAGTGGCGGTAAGTTTGATGCAATTCTGTCATGCCTATAATCTGACTACAATTCTATAACTTGAGCTGTTTGATACGTGAGAAGTTAATTATTGTCATTTCAGCTGATAATAAACTACTACCCTCGGGACCAGACGTAGATCTATTTACCGGTAGGCTTCATGTAATCCTGTCATGCGTTTCATCAAGTCGATCATCTAAATAGTTAACAAATCTAAATAGAGAATTCTAGAAATATAGTCCCAATATATATTAATATACCTTTTTGTATTCTATTATTGAATAAGTGAATTCAATTTCTTTTGACTTTTTCTATCAAAATGCTTATGTCTACGATATGACAAATTTCATAGATTTTAGTGCATTCATTTTCGTCATTCTAATTTCCGATTTTTCATCAAAGACAATATCTATGCTGTTCAAAGGCATTTTATTTGAACATGAGAGCACTGAAAGTAGGATAAGTCTATCAGACAAGGAAAGTTCTGTGAAAAATGTCAGATTCGCCAAAGTATCTGTTTGTGCAGCCAAGCACTTGTCGAAACCACTTCTAAGCCTTTTGGGATGTCATAACGATGATGTTCTGTTGAATGAGCGATTTCAAAATGTCCATTCTGTGTCTTTGGAGTGTCTTCCCAGCGTCTTTTGCCATTTGATTGTCACTTATCTGTCTTTGGACATCAGGATTTGCAAGATCTCTCTTGACATCGGATTTCATTCAGTGCTGAATTCGCGTATTCTGTGACATTTAGGAATGGACTATATCGTGGCAAGCGTCGGATGCTTTGGGTATCATGTCGAAGGTTAGCTTCAGAATGCGATGATGCATTGTCTATTAGAAGGGTAAATTCCTCTTCAAAAAGAAGTTCGCTGACTTCAGACAAAAAGTCGCAGAAATGACTGGTAGTCATTCCGTATCCAATCATGCTGAAATGAACAAGGTCATGTGTTGCGGATGTGGCAAGAGAAACGGTTGAGTTCTACCACGCTGTCCCTCTACTACCCTGACAGCTGGATGTCCTTTAATTGCACGTCCACGTGTTCGCGTTCTTATCTTCTCCCTTGACTATTTGTGATTGTTATGCGTCTGTCATTCTAAAATAAAGCACATTATTATTTAATATTTTTATTACATTATTGTAATTTCAGGTGCTCCCATTGTAACACCAGATAGCTTCAGAAGTGGCGGTAAGTTTGATGCAATTCTGTCATGCCTATAATCTGACTACAATTCTATAACTTGAGCTGTTTGATACGTGAGAAGTTAATTATTGTCATTTCAGCTGATAATAAACTACTACCCCCGGGACCAGACGTAGATCTATTTACCGGTAGGCTTCATGTAATCCTGTCATGCGTTTCATCAAGTCGATCATCTAAATAGTAAGAAGATTTAATTTGAGAAATCTGGAAATATTCATACAATGAATTCAAAAAACTTATCTGTAGAATATTCCTTAATTCATAAAATTCGAATCGATGTTTTAGTGTGATCATCTAGGATCGTGCACTAGCAATCGCCGTTCACAAAATCAATTTACCCTATTAATCTTCTATTTTCTAGTTACCTGAAAGAGACGCAGAAGAAGTGTGAAGGCTACAATAAGTAAATTCCACCAACGGATATTTTAAGTGTAAAGGCAGACTCTCATTAACTCTCAAAAATGTTCCGAAGGGCTTTCTGCTATTTCACTTTTCTCTGTAATTCGCTGATTGTATTAATTCTGCCTTTTCAAGTAGAGGATTAAAGTGACGTCGGTGGACATGTTCATGTGGTACGGAAAAATTGCCTTTCAATCATAGGATTGACTTCGTCAAAATTGAATTTATTGGTTGATTTTATGTGAAGCTGATCGTTGTGATTTCAGATGTCTCTATTGCGGCTGACAAAAGAAAATAGAAGTCGCTTCCATGTAAGTTTCATGAATTATGCATTTCTTAAGTGATTCTGGGTCATTTTAATCGTGCTGTGCGCCCAGAGGTGGAATCGTCTGTCACTGTTACTCTACAGGTGACACGATTGTATCTCAGCCATTGTATTGCATCACATGTATCATCACATTGTATCACATGATTGGCCAAGCGCGCAATGCTTACGGAAAGTTGTACACTCTAAAAAATTTAGGCGTTATATCCTAACGCAAGAATTGCAAAAAGTTTCCGTTATACTCGCGTTATACCTGCCGTTATACTCAATGTGACGTTATACTTTTGCAATTCTGGCGTTATACTGACGTTATACTCATGTTCGCCGTATAACGCCAAATTTGCGTTATTGTAGGTGATCAATTGAATCAGAACAAAGATTATATTCGGTATATTTATTGAATGTGTACAATTAGTATCAAACAAAAAATACGACATACAGAGAAGGATACAGCTTAGACATACCGACCGTTTCATAAATCATTGCACAAAAAATGAACACATTTTTAAACGTAATTTTCTCTTTGAAGTCGTTATTCAATTTTGATAAACTTCATATCATATGAGACCTTATATTCCAAAGATTAATTTGAGGTGTACTATAAGTTCGTCAGTGGTCACGTCACACACAAGAAAATCGAAAGTTTTCTTTAACACAAGTTTTCACCATGAAGATATTTTTGATGAAAACTCGAAGACTGCATGATCTATTGACAACGTTTCTCATGTCGTTTTTATTTTATGATAGGATGGATACACAAAAATGAGGATCAGCTATGATAAATTTACAGTAAAATCATTGCTAAAAAACTGAAAAACATCGAAGACATTCTATTCATTGATGACAAACTCAATTTTAAAAAGATTATACCAAGTAAAAAGATATCTTCAGCATAGAGCGTTGATGTCTGGTCAGTAGGATTTAAAATTGAAAATTCAGGTCAATTTATTTACTAAAGACTGGCGTCATTCATCCATCGAATGGTGTACAGCGCTTCGCTACAGCTGATGTAACTGACAGGCCACCATAGATAGAGGCGACAAGACAACTTATTAGATATGATAAACAATATCAAACAAATTCTTAGTATTGTACATCACAATGGGATAAGCTAGGAGTATTATTATCGCATCTCTGATTGAGTAGCATCATCTCAACTGAACATAATGAATCACCATGTTTGCAAGTTGCAATATTTGACAGTGATGAAATTACATTTGATAAGATTTTTCAAGTTTCCAATTTGTGCAACGATTAATAAAACGGTCTGTATGCTATTATAAATTACAACTTAGGACTGAAAGTATCACAAACCTAAGCGTTTGATAAAATTTCTCTCTTTCTGAGATTTATATGGATATTCAACTTTCAGGATTGTCTCTTGAAAGAAGCCCATTATCTGGGCGAAAGCACTAGGATAATGTAAATCCAGCAAGTAATACACTATAAGAATGACGGCGACCACCAAATGAGATTCATCATTGAAACTCGCAGCCGGATATTCGCACCCTTTCCTGGAACGCACTGCAAACCTCGTATCGGAGAGCAGGACTTGTGGTCCGAATTTGGCCCGGTGCAGCAGAGCAGCTTCCATATCTTCGTCCTGCAAAGGAATTATCAGACTTCATTTCAACCATAAATGATCTCAACTCCACAAACAAATAGTAATCAGATGTAATAATTATCAGTGAAAATATGAGCTGTGAAGCTGTCTTGTGTTATGTGGGTAACTTAAGGTGTAGGCAAAACAGGTGTAGGCCTTTCACAGAAAATATATCGAACCATTGGATATAGTGTCACAGATGCTACCAATGATTCTTAATGATTCGTTTCTCAGAATTATCTCTACATCACATGTATTTATAGAGGAGGCCGACTCAAAATGACATAAATAAGCACAAATAAGACACTTACATTTATCACGTATATAAGATTGTCAGCCGGTTTTTCGAGTTGAAGACACTCTGCAGATCTATGATCGTCTTCAATCCACTTGCACCACGTATCGCTTGAATCTTATCGATGACGTATTTAGCGTCAATGAGAATACTAGCATGACTAGGAAACATCCGACTAAATTCATCAATAAGAACCTCGGAGGAACGAGTCAGTCGGGCCGGCAATGAGTCGTAGAAGCGACCGCTAAATAAGTTTCGGTTGAGAATCCGCAGATTCGGAATGGATGGACGTGCTTTCTCTAACTCAATCTGTAAAAAAACAGCATCATCTATTTCAGCAGCTCAAACAACTACAACGTCATCATTTCAATTTGACAAAGAAAACTGAAATTATAAAACTAGAACAATCAGTGCATTTATACCAGAGCAGCCAAATGATTCAATTGATTCAGTAACATTAAAAGCAATAATTTTGTATGTAAAATAACTACCAGTCTGATAACATAGTGAAGCGCTTTCGGAGAACTATAGTCCTCAACTCATAAAAATACTCAAAAATTGAGTCGAAAGTTGTTCTAACGTTAAGCTCTGAAGCACATCCATATAGCTTCTACAAACGTGCACAGAATTACAATGAAAATTTCAGGCTCACATATTTGGCGTATAAACTTTCTAATGGTGGTATTTATTATTCCTAACTAGCTCATCCTCATGCTATCCATTATACTTGCACGCAAATACAGTTGAATTCTGGAATTATCAGTGAGGACACAAAGAGAGTATCAAATGAATATATCTGAAATGTTTTCTTTCAATAATATTATTTCAATATACATGTAGGCCTATACGTCTTTAAAGAGTATTTTTACGCCTTGCTGCTTTCCAATGCTACTAGAAAGTGAAATGTACCATTAAGAAGCTACTTAATTGGTCTTTGACTCATGAAATTGTAAATACGCAGTAGGATTTAAATAATATCCAAGTTTGAAAAACTTTTTTCATGTCTGATTTCATTGATTATCATACTACGACTCAAATTTATAGAATGATGTACTAAACCTTAAATCAATCTATAGGCAACTTTGTTTAAGTTACCGCACATGGAGAATGCAAAAATGTAGCTTAAAATTCAGAAAATGTACTTTTCAAAACAGGTTATTTTTTGGTGAAAAGTTAAGAAAAAACAAAAAGTCACGAAAGCCTAGGTTGAACGAAGTAGTTTTAAAAGTAAAAATCGACAGGGAGGCCGAACGACCCTCCCGCGATATGGATAGAGTCAATCGACAGTCCCAAGATGTTTACTGGTAGGTAGACACATCGAGGAATGATCCAATGATTAGTAGCCAAATACCGTTACTATGAATTGTAGTGACTAGATAATTGCATGCTAAGCAACGCAGATGGACTTTATGAAGCATGGAATGAAGACATCTATTAGTCCAGCATTAAGTTGTGAGCAGACTGAAAGATGAAATAGTTCGCCGATGAAATAGTTCATTTCGT
The DNA here is from genome assembly GCA_907163375.1 of Prostheceraeus crozeri. NCBI lineage: Eukaryota > Metazoa > Platyhelminthes > Polycladida > Euryleptidae > Prostheceraeus > Prostheceraeus crozeri. The sequence goes on along the minus strand of CAJQUW010000926.1, from coordinate 302,546 downwards.
TACTTATGGATAAAACTTAAACAATTTTGGCTCAAATATTTACCTTCGTGTTAAGCAGAAGTTGGTCGGTCTCCATGACCTTTTCTATGACAACTTCTCCGCCAATCGACCCCTTCGATACACAGTAAGTTGATGGCTTCTTGCGAAATCCGTGAAGTTTCGTAAAACTCCTTTGTCGTAGTAGATTGGGAACAGACACCAAAACCTTTTCCACTTTTTCCTACAAATGAAAAAAATAATTCACTATTTGCATTTTTGGCTGCTAATTTTTGATAAACACAACGATCAAAGATCCGACATTTTGTGAAGTTCATATACACATACATTATTTGATATTACGTTTCATACAAGCATTTTGTCATAAAACTCTACTAAGGTTGTAAAAACATGTTATTTTTTATAAAAAAACACGTGTTTTCTAATTTTCATTTGCTTTTTAAATCAAAAGGATATAATGCTACTAATTTTTCAAAATGATTAATACCGACACCTGTGCAACTTCATATGTTCAATGAAACATATTGATTAATAAATAAACCAAGAATTTAAACTTTTTTGGCGATGATCATGATGGTTCAATGATGTGTGTACCATCAATCTTGAATGCTATTATGCATGTTTCTTCATTCATGAGAGTGATAGAGAGATGACTATTGAGCACAAGTTCCAAATGACAATCAATTATCTGATTCCACTGTTTCTTAAAATTGGGGTAAAAAATAACCCATGTGAGAGGTAGTCCACTTTTATAGGTAGTCCACGTACCTCAAAGTAGGCCAACTTTGCAAAAGAATGGCATTTTTGATGTGTTTTTCAATTTTGTTGCCAAGTTATTTTTGATACACTGAACCTGAATTAAGAGAGGCGTACTTAAGAAAAAGACCATTCAAAATCATCTAATTGCTTGGGGTAGGGTAGATTGGGGTAAAAGTGACTGGAAAATATGAAATTTATCTTATCTATTTCTTATGGTTCTGCTTTTTGTCAAATTGAAGGTTGACTACGTGTAGGTACAAGTAAATGGTAAGCTTTTAATACTGGGGTCGTTGAGATTGTGAGCAATGTTCAGTTCGTGCAAATGAAACGGAAGATATTAGTACTTTGATGTAACAATTTCATTTTTTGAGTAAACATGTATGAAATGCAAATCATGTCTGATGGTAAAGATAAGTCGGATATATGGTTAACATACTGTTACTAACTTACCCAAGAATCCTGACAACCGTTCTGGACTTTAATGGTCGCTTTTAAACGCGTGTAAAATTCTTTTCGATCCACTGCATCAGTTTGTGAAGGAATATGTGATTCACAAAATGCAATTATAGCATTTTTGAAGTCTCTTTCGTACATATGATTTCCATCCTTCACGAAAGATGTCGCGCGGTGGGATAAATAAGTCGCCAATATGTCACTCATATGGGTACCAAACGGTGCCGAACAAATCTGAAATTCAAATAATTGGTTTTAAAGAGAAAGCACAGCCCCACGACCTACACCTAGCATGTTTCTAGTAATCATTTAATGACAGCTAGGTTACAGAGATAAAGTAATTGACTAAAATCAATATAAAAACTCAAGCATCTAAATTAGATATCTATAACTTTTTACTTCTGCGTGGTTAAGTGTTCATTTTTTTCTGATGGCTAATTGAAACTCATTCACTTTACTTAGAAATAGATTAAAACGCAGCTAACCGGAATTTGCACTTCAGCTGAACTGTAGCTTAGCTAAAACTTTATTCTCTTTACCAACTTTGTTACTATAGCTATGGTCGAAATGCTGCGATTTAGCGTTAAACATCAAATCAGAAAGACCCTAATTACAACGGTGCTTACACCTATGATTCACCCATTCAAAAATACAACTTTTATATATGCATGCAGTTTTAGCCGAGATAAAAACATAACAATAACAAGTGTATCAGCAACAATAACAAAAGATGAAGGCAAAAACAGCACAACTTAACGTCCTATACGTACTCTTGAAATAGAGGGGGAATACAGCCACGTTGAAATGTAGTCCTGATTGACAAGTCATGTGATGCACCTTGTTATATTAGGAATGCTTAAAGGATTTATCAAGAAAGAATCACCATGACGAACACATAAAGCTGTCCATGGAAATGTCAATTCTTCTGGATCAATGATTTTCACGCCAGAGCCTTCTTTGCAGATGAAGAGATGCCGATATTCAACGACGTCCAGTTGAGTCACAGTTAATTTTCGTCGTTCTCCAGAGTTGTTAATACTCTTTATCAAGTAGAACTGAATACTTTCTTCAATGTAAGTAGTCATCACATCATCAGGTTTGTAGGTTATGCCCTTAATCGTCGACTTCACAATTACGTCGTCTTTCACCTCTAGCTCATCAACGCTACAGTAAACATCGGTTTTGTTGTCCCCACCTAAATTGAAAAATATACTTGAGGTATTGTTCAACAAATACTTGCAGGCAGAATAAGGAGCGTTCTAGAAATTGAACTGTCGGATATTTTTTACGACTTGATCGGATACAATGATCGGATCAACTCCCCAATTGAGTTGCACCATCCATAGACATAAAACTGTCAGGATCTAGGGTGATTTGATCACCAGACAACCCCAAGTCATGAAGACAAGCGCACACTGATTTGGGATCAAATCAGCTTAAATCCTGACAGTTGGAGGTCCATGAATGGTCCTACTCAATTCCGGTTTAACTATGGCGCTGAGTGCTCATTCCAGTAGAACTTTGAGTGATTGAAGGATCATGAAACCCAAATGTCATGATTATCTGAAATCGCTCCAATCCGTTTGATTATGGCAACCAAAGAAATCTATTGCGCAATATCTGCAATACTGCGCTTATCTAAATTTGGTGGTCAGTGTCGGAACTAGAATTGGTGGCAAAATGACAATTTCTTAGAAAATACCTTGTGAAGCATGCGGTTGTATACATCACACGACTCCAGTTACATGGTGAGAAAAATATGTTTTCCGACAGTATCAACCACCCTTATCAGAGAGATCAAAATTTAATTCGCCGCTAGGTGATATTTTTTACAATAGATGTAAGTTTCATTCACTTTATACTGTGTGGCAGATAAGGTTGGAGATTGGTTGCTATTATACCGTTCACACAGATACGTAGCTACTTTTCTAAACTTTTATCATTACCGTACCTTCCGGACAATAAGGCGCGACTTTTTTACTCGGAAACAGCCAATGCGCCTTATCTGCGGAGTGCCCTCTATCTAAGGTCAAATTAGACTTCTAAGTTCGGTAAAGATTGGTACTGGTAGGCATTCATTTGAAAATATCATGAGAGCAAGCGCCAGAAAAGGTTATTCGAAGTGGCTTTAAGAGATAGGGGTGTCATTTTCTTCAAGAGATTCAGCCGACCCAGGTATCATAAGGAACATTGATTACGACAAAGCGAACCTCCATTCAGATGCCTAAGCTAACAGTGATTTTGATACTTGCGGCGAACATTGATTGTAACACTGAAACGAGTCTTGATTCAGATACCGAAGTGAATATTGTAGTGAGCCGTGAAACTTCATACCTGTAGTTGAATCAAACATTCATTTCAAACACAAGACTCCGACATGCTAGATTTTGTTGGCTTAGCTGAGCTGTATGCCATAGGAATAATTCATGGGCTATCATGTGACTCATGTCGATCATAATCCTTCGTGGTTTTTCAGATATTATGCCAAATCAACCATGATAATATAATGTAACCATGGCGGTACACATGTGCGCCACTATACGCGAAGTGCGCCTTATCTGTTGTCCTCGGCTTGTGCGCCCTATGCGCGGATGCGCCTTATAGGCCGGAAATTGCGGTAATTAGATACTCGACATAAATCATTCAAAATTTATTACTGAGCTTAGGCTACCTGTCGATGAGATTTCCATTTCCACATCAGCAGCAATGATCATAGGACTAAATAAAAATTAGGAACGAATGTATAAACAAATTCACGACTATACTGCAGTCTCAACGTCTTCGAGTGATTTCTGCTCTCTTCCGACGTATTTATGACGTCATCACTATAGCACCAGACGCTAGCTCCTTCATCTGATCGGTCAACTGCATGGCTCGGGTGTTGCCATAATCAAACGAATTATTACGATTTCAGCGCAACATTGGCTTGTAATCTCCCTGAAAATACCTTTAGATATTCACGACGTAACCGATAGAAAGGCCGTGGTTGTACTATTCGAACTTTCACTCTCTTCTAGATTTGTGTATGGGCTCGAATTTTCAGCCAGGCCGTGTCGTGCGAATATCCATTTCGATAATTAAGACGGCATGCCTAATCTTAATGTACAAGTAGAATGTGGACTTGAACACTCGTCGGATTGCAACTGTCTGATAATTCAGCATGTCTTGATCTTAGAAATATAGATTGATTGACATACATGTAATATATATCACTTTTAGACAAAGATATCTTCAATTTAACTACATGAAAATTACTGATATATTGAACTATCAGTTATTACTTACCACTGTTCATAAAATCTGTCAGCTGTCCATCCTTTTCAATAATTATTTGGCTAGTTCCGTCATACGTAACTTTGACAGATTTCATCTTCAAACAACAGATACGGGATTCGAAATTAATGATGGCATTAAGCATTTAAACAAATTACGAAACAAAATATTTTCTTATGATTGCATATATATATTGCTTATACTTAAAAATATATAAACTTACAAATAAACGCAATTCCAGAATGGTATATTATCTCAAAATTCCATTTGGAATTTCATATAGCACAATCATGAAAGAATTGACGACTTTAATTGATCAATCCTTATTAGATACCATAGCATCCAACCCTGTTTATCGGGCACAAACGCCAACTTAATCAGTTTATGCCTGATAAGGATTAATTATCCGGCCTAGAGTGTTAATTTAAGGTTGAATGATTTATGCATATCTGCAATGCAACATGGAGATAAACAGTGAACAAATAATAGGCTTAGTGTCATTCTGACTATAGATTATTGACAAGTCTGCTCATGTGCACAGAAGCCTATCTATGTCATGTATGAGAGTTCATCAAATGACATCTGATTGGAATGATGATATCTCGTAGGACTGTTTTACTTATATTTTCAATGACACAGCAAAATCTACCGGCCCTTCGGGCCGCACAACTATAACATTTGAACTGTAGGAATAGACCATTGCACTAAACTTAATAGAAAAATGGGAAATCCAGTAAATCAATAGAAAATAATTCATAACACATTATTGACTATCAACTCGCTTGATCGTTTACGCTTGTATATTAGATTTAGTACAATTGTTGATATATCTCATGGGAACTACGTAAAAAAGATAGCAATATCTTTTTGATATCCCATTCAGTTTTGATAAAAACATAATTCAACTATAACATGATTTTATTGTTCTCCCCGTCACAAAAGTATTAGATGAAATTGTGCATAACATTATAGTTCATGTTATCTAAAATAAAGATAAAATTATTTGTTTAGCCGCATCGAAATAAAAATTGCATCAAGCATTTTGATATTTTTGAACTTAAAATGAACAGCTGAAATTTTATGTTTTCACTAAAAATTTATGGGCATGTATGAATATCATGAATGTTTTATAAAATTTCCTTCGTTATGTAAACTACTTCTGATAGGAAAATTTGATGCAGAAACTCTGATTAATCAAAATGTCATCGTCAATTTGAAAAATGATATTTGATGTTTAACACTAACTTTTGATGTGAAACCTCTCAACTTTCAAAACATATTGAAGAGACTGATACCAGCAATGCCACCAGTATGCATGCATAGGCTATTCCCGTTTCCTAGCAAAGCTAATATTCGCGACAAATCAACCTCAAAGCACGCGGGAAAAAATCACGAAAAACGCAGAGACATCTGTCGACGGAGCAAAGAAAGCGCGGCTAGTCTACCCCAAGGAGCAAATGCAATCAGCATTCCTTGGTCAAAGAAAAGAGTGCCGACCATGTCAAACAAATCCACAAAACTGTGAAAAGAGTCCAGTTTTACGCTTTCATGTTCGGGTCAGCTAAAAAGATGTAAAGATGAGAAAAGCTAATACTGACTATATTTTGTGTATAAATCTTTGACAACATAGGTTCAATATTATAGCAGTTACGGCAATAATAAATATGCTTCGACAATTCCTGAATCCACCACGATAAATTGCAGCTCGCGTTAAACTCTAACGGCAAAGTAGCGGGAAGATATTCTAACGGCAAGTATAACGCGATGATATTAGTATAACGCGAGAGTTCCTAATATAACGGCAATATAACGTCAATTGAAATTATCTAACGGCACCTGGCGTTATTTTGGCGTTAGATTTTTTACAGTGTATTAAGGAGCACACGAGCTGTCGTTGTCAGAATTCAAGCTCAAACTTGGATTGCGCTCAATAGAAAATTGATCCTTTTGCCCCTATGGACTAGTTCTGAGCGTGACCATCAGTATTAGAAAATGTCATCTCTATACCCATACACACAGACAAAGCAATTTATCTCACTGTGCACGCCATCCCAATGAAACCTTTTGATATTTCATGCATATTTTGGATTGATCCAATGGTACTCTTTTTTTCTTGAATAGTAGTATGATGATAGATTATATTTGTGGGGTCCATCCACTGAATTTTCAACTATCGCAGTATTTTATTCACAATTTTTACGTTTAAGCGAACTTAAAGCAGCTCTATCCAGATGCATTTTTACCATTCATTGACACTTTAATGACCTTGAATTTCTTTCATTTCCAGTAGATGGACTTTCGATGGATCATAAAATAGCAAAAGCATTCCCAGGAAAGACAACAATTGATTCTGACATTTCTGAAAAGTGTGTTGTGGGCTTATTCTATGACAATAAACACAAATTTCACTGAATGCAATCAGCAACTCGTTTTTCTGCGTACGACTGGTTGAAACTCTTCAATGACATAGTGGTTGGGAAGCGCCTGTTAAACCTTTCGAAAGTGAACCTTATTAAGATTTGTGCCATGTTCAATATGTTCACATATATGGCTATATGATCAGTGAAAGGCTCAGCTGCTACGCTTTAGATTGTAGACGATAACACTTGTGATGATAGAGAGTGACTAGGGTTCAAAAACTTGCTCTGGAAATGTATAAAGCAAAATGCAATCAAAAGCTATATTTTTGACATGTCATTTAACCCCCTAGGGCGATTAATTTAATTCGTCAGGGGAGGGCGAAAGACGCATAAATGATAATGGCCCATTAAGTAGGGATATATAGGTAGAGTGTCGACTCAAATAAGCATCTGAATACAGTGAAAATTTTTACATGAAAATATTCAGTTTTTTGCGTTATCGTGGTCCAAAACATTATTTTAGCACTTTTGAAAAAAGTTAAAATTTGCCATTTTATTATCGAGATGACTCTCCTATTTCAGTAGTATGGAACAAGTTGGATATCAAAAGGAATGAATTTTTGCTAATAAGCATCCTAACTAAGCGGAAGTTAAGCTGATTAACAAGGGAATTTCATGAATTGTATTATAATGGAATTCTTCATGAAAAGTCGCGATATTATTCGTGCTTTCTTGGCTGAAGTCTCAAGTTTTTAATTCAATTTTCACCGGCATGATTTTATGATTCACTAAATTCATGTCTCATTTCTAGAATCTGAATAGTGATGTGGACCTACATCTTTCAAATTTAATTGAAATCATTGTTTTTGATTATGTGATTTTTCTCTTCCAGTATAGCAGGTTATTGCCGGTGATATGATCACGCTTAAGAAAATGCTCTTGAGGTTGAGCATGAAAGTAATAGGAAACCATCCAGTTGCTAATTTAGCAAACATTAAATCTCCAAGGCTGTCATGACACTGATAATCTGTAAGCACCATCATTCCTTCTACATTGCAATCATAATCACTCAATTCCGTGGCAATTTCTTCAAAACTGCAAAAATTTGCATATCTCACATTTGATGACAATTACCAACTGTATTCCCCTCGAGTTCATTTAATAAAATCGAAAGCGTATACACATTGGGGATTTAATAAATGCGGAGTTACCACTCTACCTAATATACCTACTCTATGTAATGGCCTTATCATGAGCAGAGGTTGCACTTGCTGAATCACACCAAAGAATTGCTTTGCACTATTTAGAAATTGATTGTCAGATATTTCCGATTCCTATTCTTTAAATTTGCTGCTACAAAACCGACGAAACTCATCATTTTCTTTCGCGTGTCGTTGTCACAGCTGGAACACAAACTGCCATGAATTTTCTGACAATCATTGATCAATTGCCTCAACTTTGACAAGCTACTATTCTGAGCAATCATAGCGCGCGTTTCTCAATGAAATCTGATGAATTGCGTAGAATCTATCTACTCTCTTCAAACATCGATGAACAATGTTTTCTAGAGAACTGCTACTAAATGTGTTGCGGACAAAGCGTGCACATGATGATATAAGATGATGTACATGATAAATGCGAACCTTCTCATTCCTTTTAACCCTACACGTAATTTGCCTGTTGAGCCCCTCGAGCCCCCATTAACTTCTTGATATCTCTCAATAATATACATGTTATAATACCTGAGACTGATTCTTTTGCGGATGGGAACGTCACGAATTTTTGTCAATTTCTTGCAATATTCAGCATTATAATCCATTGATTTCATGTAGATCACTGACAAAGTGCGTATGAAGCCCTGATCTACATGCTCATTCACCAACAAATGCATGCATATAATATTGCATGGAAATTAACAACATCAACGCTACTCACAAAGACAAAAGTTTGCAGCCAATTATGCCTCACAATATTTTTGACACAGTTCTTTCTGTAGATGTGCAGTTACTACATTTTCTCTGCTCAATATTCAACTGAGATCCGCGAATTCTAGATGTGTGTATATTTTATGAAATCACCCTTGGAGTTGCATTACATTTTGTTGAATTGAGTTTGAATTTCTTTACTATCCCAATGCGATCAATTTGTCTGAAGACGTTTTCATTTGACAGCTGAACAAAGCAGATTATTTAATTCAAGGGAAATTCAAATTCTAAATTACCATTTACACTAACAATATGACCAATTTCACTCATAATCCTCTTCTCAGAGAGTCACAACAATTCAGCTGAAGTAATTTCTTCACAAGTCTTGTTTTCTTTCTTTATAGTAATGAGCAATTCGATGGGCTACTATTACCTCAATGCTGAGCCTTATTAATTAGAGTATTTTCTTAACCCCGGAAGGCCCCATGGGGACCATGAAAATGATGATTTTCAAGGGCAGAAATGTCCATCCAAAGACGATGAATTTTCGACTTTTTTTGCACCTGACCGTTGCTAGCGATTTGGTATTCAATATATTTTCAGAATATATTGAATGAACTTTAGATTTATTTCATTTAAATATCGAAGAAAATGGTGCATCAAATTTTGGTTCGCTTTCAAATATGTCTTTGAGGAAAGATGATTATTTTTGTGTTATATGCCATTTCGAAAAACTAGACTTGACATGTGTACGTGCAAATGTTCCAAACTACGTACATACCAAAGGAGAACTTTTTACACTGAATCCTTACACTTCAGGAGAGGTTCTTAAATATTGGTAATCACCCATTGAGTAGGGATATATAGGTAGAGTGTCGACTCAAAAAAGCATCTGTATACAGTGAAAATTTTTATATGAAAAGATTCATTTTTTTGCGTTCCCGTGGTCCAAAACATTATTTTAGCACTTTTGAAAAAAGTTAAAATTTGCCATTTTATTATCGAGATGACTCTCCTATTTCAGTAGTATGAAAGAAGTTGGATATCAAAAGGAATGAATTTTTGCTAATAAGCATCCTAACTAAGCGGAAGTTAAGCTGATTAACAAGGGAATTTCATGAATTGTATTATAATGGAATTCTTCATGAAAAGTCGCGATATTATTCGTGCTTTCTTGGCTGAAGTCTCAAGTTTCTAATTCAATTCTCACCGGCATGATTTTATGATTCACTAAATTCATGTCTCATTTCTTGAATCTGAATAGTGATGTGGACCCATTTACATTCTTCAAAGTTAAATGAAATCATTGTCTTTGATTCTGCTATTTTGCTCTGCCAGTAGCAGGTTGCTGATGATATGATCACGCTTATAAAGATTCTCTTGAGGTTCAGCATGAAAGCAATAGCAGGTCATCGAGTTGCTGATTTCAAACATAACCACTCCAAGGCTGTCATAATGCGGACGATGTGTAAAATAATATCAATTCCTTCTGCATTGTACTATCAATATAGCGGCTACGCACGATTTATTGCTGGTGGAATCAAAACGCCTCGACTGGTTGGAACTTTGTATATTTCTACATTGTTCAGTACCGTGAAAATTGCAAAACACTAATGCACACAATTAGTCTTCACGTACAAAAATCGGTTGAGTTGAAATAGAGTCAAATAATGAAAATATTTTCACATACACTCATCACAAATGAAATCTTCACATTCAATTTTCTGTTGATCTCTGCGCCAGAACTTGACAATACCTATCAAGGATTGCAAGATTCTTTTGAGACGCGTAGGATGTCAAAGTTTTATCATCATCTAAAATCTCTCCCTAAAACTATGCTAAGAGCCATTCTAGGCAAGACAAGGGATGAGGCAAACATGATGACATTTGTACTAACAGCATACATTCAAAATAAACTTAACCTAGACTCGGAGAACAAAAATGTAAAAGAACGAGCAACCATAATCATCCCGTTCGAATCTCAGACAATAAACTCACTCAATCTCATGTCTATATTCTGCGATCACAGTGTGTGCAAGCTAATTCCAAGCACAATTCAAGAAAGTTATCCACCGAAAATATTCTATAAATTAGATAAACCCACTGCATTGAAGTTTTGCAATTATGGGCGTTTTTTGAATAACCTAAAGTTTCAGGATGTGATGCACATCATGAACAATCCATGCTCATGTAGCAAGAGGCAATCCTTTGTTTACCCACATTATGGTCACGTAATAACGGGTGATCTGGATATTGTGGATGATGAAGACTTACGCCAACTCTTCAGTTTTGGTACCAAACACAGAATCCCCAAAAGCCTTAGTTGGAGTGCCATAACAACTCAAATTAGTAATTCATTAGATGAGCATATTACAAAAATAAGTAAGAAAGAGAAGCTTGAGGCTAATTTATTCTCAGCGTGGAAATCAAGAATCATGGCACTGATTAAAGATCGAATATATCTTGCCAAGAAATCCTCGAATAGATTTCGCGTACACAGTAATCGACACAAGATTAATGTCAAAATGGGTAAAACTCTGAAAGAATTGCAGAATGACGTCATAATTGCGCCAGTTGATAAAGCATCTAATAATTATGCCTTCATTTGCAAAAAATTTTATCTCCAATTTCTCTTAGCCGAGTTGGGAATTGATATTTCCACGTCGAACATATCGGGTAATGATACCTATGGTCCAGAGCAAATTTTAGCGCAGAATGTAATTGAGCAACATACAACAATTATGAAAAGCGAGTTCAAACTAGCTGTCTGTGAAAAAGACAGAAAATTACCAAAATTATATTGGATACCAAAATTTCACAAAACTCCATGCAAATTTAGATTCATAGCAGGAGCACGACAATGCACATCGAAAAAGCTTTCCATCAAAGTAAATTCAGCCTTAAGTATTTTGCGTGACAATTTTCAGAGATATTGTATGGCAATTAAGAGAAACAGCGGTTTCGATTGCTTCTGGAGTATAAAGTCCACACAAGAATTTCTACACAGATTAAATTCGACATCATTAAATTAAGTTCATTCATTGCAAGTTTTCGATTTTTCAACCTTATATACGAATCTTGATCAAAAATTGATTGAAGATCACATATTCGCTATTATGGATTTGGTGTTTAATTCCTCAAATAGAAAATTTATTTGCATTGGATATGATAAGTCCTTTTGCTCAATAAAAAATATAATGGTTATCACTGTTTTGATAAACAGAAGTTAAAAGAAGCCATACATTTCCTATTATCACAGACCTACGTCACATTCGGTAATTTAGTTTTCAGGCAGATTAAAGGCATTCCATTGGGAGGAAATTCTATTCCACTCCTAGCTGACCTATTCCTCTTACACTGCGAATATGTTTTTATGCAAAATTTGATAAAAACTAAGAAATATCATTTAGCACGCTTGTTATCACCTACATCAAGATACATAGACGATATATGTGTTGTCAATTATAAACACTTTAATTCGTTGATTCAAAGAATTTATCCACCTGACTTGTTGGCGGAGAGAAATGGTGATAACAATAAAGAGGTAGTTTACCTTGATGTGAAAATACAAATCTCACAGAACGGCTTGAGAACTTCAGTATATCACAAGGTAGATGACTTCTCTTTCTCTGTGGTGCAACTGACTTTTCCGGAGAGCATGATCCCATTACAGATGGCCCTTCATGTTTTCGCGTCGCAGGTAGTCAGATATTGTAGAATATGCTCGAAGTTACAAGACGCTGTACACAAAACTAACAAGACACTAAATATCATGAAATCTAGAGGTTATTCTCAGCATGACTTGATGAGTTACACAGAAAAGGCTCTCACAAGGCATAAGGAATCGCTTCACAAATATGGTCTTTTCTCGGCTCGACAATTCACTTCAATCTGTGAATTTCAATGAGGCACGCGACCAACAAACGACTTACATTTTCCTTAATGCCTTGCTACATAGGTGAATAAACGACTAACAATGACTTGTAGCCATCATATGGGGGCGGTGAAGAGTGAATACAGAGCGCTTAGCGTGGCTTACGGGAGATGAGAGAGCTCCCATTGTTAAGTCTTGATGTATGAGGCGAAGTTTGTGTAAAGACGGATTACATATTTATCACACAGCGATTACATCTTTATGGGATTCGAGGATGAACAGGATCAGTTTACATGTGGGAAACGCAACAACTGAATGATGTCTGATTTATCTTTGTGACATATCTTTCAAGACATATCATTATTATTGTGACCTATTCAGTATTTTGTCAGCAACTATGTGTGGGACCCCGCTCGTCTGGGTTTGAGTGTTCAGGTTAGGGGTCGAAACACAACTAGACGAGTACCTGCTGATGACTGACGGACTGCAGTATTATGTTTTATATCCCTTAATCGGTAGCTGAAGTAGTGGTCGGTGTATTGTAATTCAAATGAAGAAATGTGGAATTACATGAAATACTATAGACGGATGAAGAAACTGGCGATAACAAATTCAAGTGAAGAAATAGTATTTTCCATGTGTAGTCTTAGGTATAGTGTGTATAGTTTCATTGATTTCGGTGTAGTAGAATGTCATTGTAGTTCTATTGTTTACCTCCATTATCCAACTTCCACTTATCCACTCTTACCATTATCCACTTAGTGTAGTGTCAGATATAGTTCACTTGTAATCGGTGTAGTAGCATCGTTGTACTTCCATATTTTACCTCCACTTTTCCAATTTCTATTCATCGGCTTCATGTTGTTTTATAATATCCATTTTTAATTTCCTTGACCTATGGTGACCATTGTCCTATTCTATTTCCACTATCAGCATCTGTAGTCGGTACAGTATATTAGACGTCTGTTTTGAACGTGTATACGGCAGTGTTTGGAATCTATGGTATTAGCACAAGTCTTAAGATTTCCATTTTTACCAGATATTGGGCCAAACCTGATCAATTTTAATTCGTTGCCACAAGAAAGCTACATTCAGTTCTTTTAAGAACTGATTAATCCAATGGTTACAGTAGCATTGCCTTTGTACACTTGCGGATTGGAGAACGCCATCAGTCCTCATTAGGACTACTTTAACTAATAATTTAAATTAGTAAACATTATATTCTATTAAAAATGGCTACTGGGATGACTTTCATCATCGTATGAAAAATACGGATTAAATCACGATTTAATGTCTATTCACGCACGTTGTAATGTGAGCTGTCACTATTCATTGGGCATTAAGCTGTGACTGGCTGTCATGCTTCACATGAAATGCAATTGCCTTTTTTTCATGCCGATTTCCTATTATCTCGAAAATTGAAAGCTTCTTTGATGAACATTTTAATGGATTTGAATTAGGTCCTACAGGATTATACTTGCAGGCCTATATACTTTGATTATATATGATACACGCGTATGAGAAAGATTGAACAGCAATACGTGTAGTAACTTATTGAAGACATGGAACAATTTCACAATATAGGAGCGAACACATGATTTTTATGAAATTCATTTGTGCTTTGGTTTGTACGATTTCGGAAACTCTTTGAGATCGAGTAGGAATACGGCATTGAAGTAGATGTATAAGTAGATAATGGATCAGTAGTTAATCAGCATCGACGTGTCCTCACTGCCGCCGTCGAGCCAGCTACGAAAATTTCGCAGTAATCATTACGAAGAACAAAACTTAAACCACAATCAGAATCCTCTACCAGAAACAGCTGTGTATTCAATGACTAGACTTGTTACCTGTACGTATTAATGTACTTCCAAATAGCTGTGTTTTTAAACACAATTCCTTAAAAAGCAGAAAAACAGCAAAATTAATGAACATTCCTCATTCGTTGTAAGTTGTAGCGGTCATTCTAAGTGCGGTAATAAGTCTTTCAAGAAGCGGTTCCAATGTTTACGTCATACAAATGATGCTATCATACTCATACAATGTTGCAGTTCTATTTTAACTGACTATAGGATCATCAATTCTAGAATGAACGTCGGCAATCATCGACATACACCTATAATTCGAATAACAGGCCGGCCGGTGTAATGAGGGGTTCGCCGGTTTTTAAACCCGATGTCCTACATGTGCTGGCAAATTGTGAATTTATCTAATAAATTATCAAGGGCTTACAAAATGCTTTTTATGAAAGTGCGTCCAATGTTTTCCTGTATTCGCTTATTTATGTTTGATGCTGCGCGGAAAACCATCAAATGTTATGTGCAGAACAGAGATATCTGTGCACGAAAAGCAGCTGCAGATCCAGAGATTTGACAGCATTCAGCTAACCGAAACAGTAGTCGAGAGCGTGTGTGACCACCACAGGCTAAAAGAAGGCTGCCAGCGAGGTATTCCTAAAATATGCCGCCTCCACGGTCATAGTCGATCATGTTCATTGCCAGAGACTGTGATCTCATCAAAGACACGTCTGGCTACAGTTTGGCGACATATCAACAATGCAAGGTTGGACCTTTGGTAAGCGATACAAAACTTAGGTTTTCTATTATTGCTGCATATATACAAATCAGGTTATTATAATTGATATTTAGATTTGAATCTTAGGAGAGCTACATGATAAGAGCTTAAAGTTCTGATTTTTGTCAAAATTCCACCCACTTCACAGAATATTTCAAGTAAGAAATACTCGTGGTTATTAATTAGCTATTTCATTTTGGGCTTGACAATACTGCGCATTAAGAGGTCGCACATATTGTATCTCCCATAAGATTACATGTATTTTGTTGCATGTGTGAATGTTGAATTTTTAAATATTTCATATATTTTTTATCTTCCTATCCGTAAAATGTCTGCAATATTTTTCAATATTAATTCTTGTCCATGCTGCCCTGGTGCTTTGTTCTTGAAAAGAGTTGCAGCGCAGAAAAGACGAATGCCATAACTGTTCAAATATATCTAAATTGTCAATTTGATAGCGTTGCAGACCAATTTGTATAATAATCACATGATCAAAACTTATAAATCACTTCGTTCATTCAATAAAAGAAAGTTTGAGCATCGAAGTGCGGTAGTATGAACCATGTTCAAAGTGCTCCATCTTGGGTGGTTCAATGTGCCCCACATCGCTTACTTTTCGTGCTCGTATGCAAGTAAGACTGGACTTAAATAGTTTTAACCATTAGATTAATGAAATTGATAAAGAATACCTGAGAAACAGCTGTCTGATGAAAATATGCGCAAGTTGCTGGTTATAATCAAATAAAATTCTGAAAATTTACTTTTTCATTGAAATATTGGGAAATCCTGTGAAAATAATGATGGAGAGCATAAACAATTGAAATTATCAGAGTAATCATGTTCATTTATTTCAATAAACAATGTCTCAAAGCACAAACGAATGTTTAGACGGTGGAGATCTACTCAGTCAATGTGTTCTATAAGTCACGTGGTTACAATCTGCAACGAAGAAAAGGTTATTTAAATACTACGTATAAACAATTAAACAATAGGAATTGTTAGATAAATATCTTTAAGAAATAAGAGCTACCATTATAACCTAACGTTCGGTTAAGCAATGGATTGCTACTAAAAATTTTTATAGATTCAACAATGCTAATCTCAAAGTCTGAGTTTCCACGGTAAATGATTTTAAAGCAATCATTATAGTTACGAAAACAATGGTTACATTGTTCTATGTATTTTGCAATGGCACTATTGCCACTTAAGTGTGCAAGTTTACGTTGATGCAGACGTCTTTTGGTTTTGCCAATATATTGGCAATCAGGATCAACCTGACATTGAAAGCAATAGACAAGACGCGATTGCATGTCTGGACCTAACTTACTTTTAAGGGAGAAATATCTTCCAGTTTTGAACGAGGTCATAACAACCTTGCATTCCAAGTTAAGTTACCGAAATATTTTTACTAACTTATTACTAAATTTCTGTGATGCATAACCCACGAAGGGGATTTTGATTATTTTATTGAATTCATTATCAATTGTAACGCGTGAAGAATTGTTTAATTTGCGACCTATAAATTTGCTAATTGTTGATTGAATTAATTGCAATGGATAGCCATTACTACTTAAGATACTGGTAATTTTACTACATTCATTATGGAATAGATTCCAATTGGTGGATACATTGTAAGTACGATGAAGCATGCCTAATACTAGTGTGTTTTTCCAATTGCGAGGACATAAAGCATTGAAATTCAGTAAAAGACCTGTAAAGGTAGGTTTACGATAAATCTCAGTAAGTATATTGTCCTCATCAATTTTCAGAAGGACATCCAGAAACAGTAATTCTTTATTGCCCACTTCTGATGTAAAGTGCAAGTTAGTGTGTTGAATGTTTAGAAAATTATAGAATACATCTATGTGTTGTTCATTGTTAAATACAGCTATGATATCATCCACATAACGACGATACACAACAGGAGAGAAAGGTAAGTCCTGCCATTTATGTTCTAGATTAGCTAAGAAGACGTTAGCAAGGGTTGTACCCAACGGGCTACCCATACTTACACCATCCACCTGTTGGTATACAGTATCATTCAAGAAAGCAACCAGACGTGGCAAATTTTAATAAGTCTTTAAATACTTTTTCTTCGTACTTCGGTTTATTGGCATTACTAGGTGAGTACACTAATTTAGTTGCAATGTTGATTGCTTCAGTTACGGGTACGTTGGTAAATAAGTTTTCGACGTCAAAGCTCACAAGGGTGCTATGACGGTTTATTTTATGTTTAACATCATCTAATACACTAATGAAATCATTAGTTGATTTCAACATAAGGCCATCATTGATATGTGGTTTAATTAAATTGTCTAAGTATTTAGCTAATTTATAATTAGCAGCACCAATAGTACTAACTATCGGTCGAACAGGGTAGTTGTTCTTATGTACTTTTACGGTACCATAGATACGTGCTATGTTACTACCAGAAGGCAGCATGTCCTTATAAACGCTGTCATCAACTATATTTTTTACATATTTATTGAGATAGCGAGATAATTTATTTTCGTCGATACAAACAGGATGTTTTTTAATATCATTAGGTACAGGAATTATTTTAAATTTAGAAGAATCACTCAATATCCCATTAAGTTTATGATTATAGTCATCAGTACCTTTATCAAAAGAACAGATCTTTAAGTTGCGAATCTTAGATAGTCTATTTAAAGTCATGTGTAACATACGGTTACGTTTACTTTTCAAAGTGTCATTGCAGTTATCTTCGAATTCCTTCAGTGAGTGTATTATATCTAATTTTATTTCTTTGGTCCAGTTAGGATCATTGCGTGGTACGCCACAAATTGATTTTTCTAGTTCATATTTCATTTTATCTAAATCAAGGTGTCTAGGAGGAATAGGATTTTTTAAACCATACCGTAATGCTTCACGTTCAAACAGAGAGAGTGAATGGCTACTAAGGTTAATGATGCAATCCGGGGTTGCAGTCCTTTGTTCAAGCCAAAGTTTACTTAATTTACTACGATGAGATTCTTTTACTTGTAGGAGAGAGTTATTGACATGTTTATAAATAGCCAATTTTAACGTGAGAATACGAAACCACGATAATTGACTCGAAATGTGACTGGTAAGCTTTTGGAGCTTAAATTTATTGTGTTTCAATTTTTTATTTAAGAATTTTATATGCGATGTAATGGCTAATTTGTTGTATTCATCAACATCATCACTAATTGGTTTAAGTTTAGGTTTAGTGAGAAGAAATTTAGGACACAAGTGAAAATATCACAATCATTGAAATAGGTGATATCCAATTGTAATTTTTTGACTTTGATAATGCATTTTTCCAGTTTTCGGAGATCATTCACATATACATTAAAGTGATTACTTATTCTAAAGTATAGATCAGCAATATTACTACTTTTTACAAACCACAGTATACAACAAATGACTAGTGAGTATAGACTCATAGTTAGGTAAGTACATTAACAAAATAGAAAACACTTGTATTTTGCTGAGACGTCTTTCGATTGTTACCAGCAATCTTCATCAGAGCCACTAAAGTTAGGTTAACGTGCGGTAGGAAATTATGCAAAAATTAAGTAAAATCAATACAGTAGTATGAAGATGAAGTCGACAACATACGAGGTAAAATAACTTACTGTGTAGGTAAGATCAGCAGGTGAGTTGCGGTAAGCCACTTAACCAAACGTGTAAATACAAAACAGTACAGTGGTAGGACACGGAGCCACAGGAGCTCGGCCAGCAACAAGAGTTCTATGATGCTATGTTACACAACCCAGTAAAATGTTGCAGTGAAGACCACGCACAAGACAACGAATGCTTAGACGGTGGAGATCTACTCAGTCAATGTGTTCTATAAGTCACGTGGTTACAATCTGCAACGAAGAAAAGGTTATTTAAATAGTACGTATAAACAATTAAACAATAGTAACCACGTGACTTATAGAACTCAAAGCACAAAGTCTCCACTATTTACAGTTTCGGAAAAAAGGATGTTGGTTCAATGTGCCCCACTCTCCCCTACTTAATTAAGTGTTCACTTTGATTTATGCAGGTCTCATATTATCTCCACATCACGGTGGTCCAATGACAGTCACACCTGCGGCTTAAATGCTTCAAGTATCTGTCTCTCAATTTCTTCAGAGAGAACGAGAAGAAAAGCATTATAAGTGGGCAACATTGTCAATGTAGATGACATGCAACTGTTTTCATATGATTACTGATTTAAAATACTGCGGACCGGTGCTTCTTCCTCTCCTTCAGTTCCCCAACACAAATAGCAAGCTTGATTACATCCTCTGATTGGAAATCTGACGTAACTCCTTGTGTTGGTGCTTTTCATAGCAATCAGCTCCTAGGCTCTTTCATATTTTTATATTAGTGATGTTGGTAAATCAATTCATTTTAGTAACGTTTGAATTCCTTTTGTAAGGCAAAGGACAGAATTTCTCAAAGGAAGACTTTGATAAATACTTCATATTTCTCGAAGTTAATCATATGTACTTCATTTACTACTACTGTAAAAAAGCATTCATGCTTCCCAGTTTATAGGTTCTCGACCGTTCTCAACATTCACAGGCTCATACATGGACGACCATGCTGCTTCCATTTTCTTCTTCTCCGATAGTCTCATGTGTCTTATTTCGACGGTGGACGTGATGTTTCTTTAAATACATGAACTCGGGAATTTCGCATGCTGTGGTATCGAATCATCTTCACATGGAACTCTATCAGTGTAGTCAGAAGCTGCACAGTGTTAACTTTTACCTGCTGCACAGTGCATGTTGCCGCTTTAGGTTTCCTAATAGAGACCAAGAATTCTTCTTTCCAGTAAGAATATGCTACGAAGATTACACAATTTTCACTAGGAAAATGAAATCGAGGGAAAATGAAGAACGCAACACCGGGCTGGGGTCGAAAATCCAATAACTTATCCCCAAACATGCTTTATTAACTCGTGAATACAAACGGCTACTTTTGAAACTGTGGCATTGAAAAGGTTTAAGTTTGCTTTAAACATCGCTTTGGGAGCTTGCGTTAAAATTGCTTTGAAAGCATAACCACTATGTTGCATGTGTTGAAGATCAGAAGTCGTTGAAGTTCCACTGTTGATGATGCCATCCTAGGAAGTACTAAATTTGTTCGTTTTATTCCTACTTCCTGGTCAAGTTGTGATGTCAAAGTAAGGCGATGTCGATTCGATGCTTCAGTGGCCATCGTTTATTCACAGTTGTGCCATACATGCTTCTTCATAGCCTGAGAGTTTGGTAGCTAGCACAATCGACATTTCATCTGTGACCTTATACATACTTGGCCGATCACCATGTTATGCAAATGTTCGATGCTTGTGATCAGGGATTGTAAAAAATTAATTGGTTAATAATTAACTGCAATTTAATTGGACCAATTAATTGATTGATAATTTGCATCCAATTATTAATTGATTGAATCATTAAAATTAATTGCAATTAATTGTCAATAAATTCCGCCTATATTAGCACTTGGTACCATTCCTACTTTTTTAAAAATGTACCTTCAACATTTGTACATTCAAACTCCATCTAGGTCTACACACACTCGTTTAAGATCAACTTCCATTTAACAATTAAAAATCGCAAGCGTGCGGATTGCATACACACATGTCATACTCGTGTGACTGTTTAGTCTCAGGTGAGGGATGATTGATGACTAGTACAGGTTGCTTCTATAGTATGAATACAAAAATTATTTAAATTCACCTCATTTCGCATTTTTCACTTGAGAACATAGTTGAGATATTCTTAATAGATCTTAGTACCTGTAATTTGAGTCTTTAACGGTTGTCCTACTTTACGGGTATACAGCACCCGACGCCATCTTCAACGCAATATATTTTCGCTTGTACTTATATTTGCGAAACTTCCTTTCGTGACTTTTAGCGAATGTATGACCTCATTTGACCATGAGAGTCTTGAGTTACAATTCCACATAAACAACTAGAAAAAACAAGATAATGGTTTAAGGACGGATCGGGTGAGTCATACCCGTGTACTATTTGTATAGCTCGATTTCAGTTCAATCTCGGAATTGCTAGTGATTGATGCTCAATAATCCACAAAATAGTACATCACAAAATCTTGAGCCAGAAGCCATAGAAAAACTGCGCAATTCAACATTGAAAAGACACATAAAATTTAAAATTTTGAATGGCAGTTCATCTCAATGTATATTTGTCATTCTAAGACAAATACCAACTTGGTACTATATGCAAAATGATAATTTGACTCGTAATAGGAAAGGATTTTTCAGTTCTGTAATGAACAGCACACCGCTGAAACACACCGCACGACCGAATAGTGTTATATCAACCTTGCGGTGTCAACCTTGTTCGACATCATGAAGCGACCAATCAGAATCATTCACAGACATGAGGGAGTGCCATGCTCTTATTTGACATAAGCTTATAGAACAGGAAAGCGGTGAATAAGCCACATTGTGTATCCTTTCTTCGGCTCGTAGGATGGCCTCTCGTCCCAAGCGTCAATGCAAAGACCGTGCCATTGAGGCTATGAATAATATTGTGCAACGACGCTTCGAAGATAGTGATGAGGATGAGGACGACTCCTCCATGCAGATATTTGACAACGTCGCTAGTGATGAACAGGTTCCTGAGGAACAGTTCGACGAGTTGCCTGTGGACGACGAATCTCTACATGAGAATGATTTAGTGACCATGGACAGCGATTCGGAAACTGAATCAGGTGATGAGAGAGCCGATGTGCCTATCCACTCAGACTCATATGTATCTCCCTCCGGACGTGTGTGGAAGACCAATACAGGTGTTACTGCGGGAAGAGAACTTGCCAGAAACATTGTACGTTTTACGCAAGGGCCTGCTGCATGTGTGAATCCGTCGAATGAACGAGAGGCTATACTGATGTTCTTGTCAAAGACACTTACAACCACAGTGCTTTACTCCAATTTGCAAGGTCACCGAATCACCGTCAACTGGAATCGAGCGAACCCCAACAACCAGAAGAAGTTTGTTCCTATTGATTTGCCAGAACTTTAAGCCTTCGTTGGATTGCTTATTTCGCTTGGAGCTTTTCGTTCGAAATATCGGGATGTGACGGAACTCTGGGGTGAACGCCATGGCTCCACTGTTCTCGAGTACAACAGGACGAAATCAGGTGTCGACATCGCGGACAAGCGACTTCGTGGATTCAGCTGCAAGCGGAAGTGTCGGCGTTGGCCGGTCTCGATATTTTCCAACATGGTGGACATAGCTGGAAATAACGGTTGCATAGTGTATTACCACAAGCATCCTGAAGAAGCGAGAAAATGTCAACAGCACTACAAATTTCTCGTAAATGCGGGATATCAGCTGGTGGACAAGCAAATCAAAAGACGCCTCCAGACACCAGCAAACCTTCGAGAATCTACAAAATCTGCCATGAAACTCTATGCGGTTACTCAAACTGAACACTTCGGAGGACTTCGTTTGGAGAAGAGTGTTCGATGTGCTTTCTGTCCTTCGCGCAATGATCGAAAGACATTCGTTCGTTGTGCAGAATGTGAGAAGCCTGGTTGCAATAGTCATCGATCTGACCTCTGCAAGGAATGTGTGTAGCTTTTCTTTCCAGCAATAACAACAGATGATTTCCAGGAATTCATTGTCTTTTATTTACAATTTTATTGATGATTGATAGCATTTTACAAACATGTAGGCCTACATGTAAGCTTATACATGTATCGAATATGCGTCTAATATGCACTGTAGCATGCCTGACTGCGATAACTACCAGTAGTAGCATCGTGATTAATGATATTACAGTTACTACATGTACCGGCACATGTATTCACAATGATGTTGAAGTTATTGGGTATATTCTTGCCACAAATTTTTATTTTCATCAATGTTCAAGCGTGCTAACACATTATTAACAAAAACACTCAAAACGGAACAATAAAAAGATGCAATGCGATGATATTACACACGGGTTATTTATACCCGCTTCGTCTTTAACTGCTTATTGAAAAGCGCGTAGGACAACCGTTAATCTAGTCTCCCAGTGGAAAAAATTCTGTCGGCCCATTATCATCCATCTGATGTTGGCCTGATAAGCAAAGTGGCCCAGCGCATTTGTATCGGCCCAACATGAGTTGCCAACACTCACCCAATACGCGCCCAATACACGCCAACGCTCACCCGACACCGATCAAAATTTTGTTTTATATACTGCTGGTTAATTCGTCATGCCCTTTCTGTATTATAGCAAAAAGAATATCATAAGTTTGATATCACTATGGAACCTCTTACTTCTCCTTCCACCTCTTCCTCACTTTCTTATCACCCATGAAGCAAGAGCGGAACAACGAGAACAACTGTACTTCACTTCAATATTTATTATAGTATGCTTCATACAGCAGAGGAATTACCACAGGCGCCTCCTGTTCTTTCTTCCACAGTTCAGGTCATTTGCGTAAAGTAAATGGGATTTTCACCTCTGCTTTCTCGACGTTCGCATCGACTTATCGACGGTGTAGGGATTCTGGAAGACAAAAAAATGAAAATAACAGTGCGATGTATTAAAAAAATAGTTCGGCTTCAGGAAGCTAAAATTGATTCTAACAAATGAGAAACATTTTAAGCACATTTATTGGGTTAGCATTACCAACTTCGCAATTTCCTGATAAATCTTATTTTCAATAAAATCCAATACAATTAAACCTACATTATATAGTACGAGTCTCAACTTTGTCCTGAGATAGGGCTTGGAAGAGAAGAAGGTCTAATATTCTATTCAAAAGGCATGGACTCCTAGATATATAACACCTGGACTGTCAGCCAAAATGTCAGGTGTGCATCAGGGGCTAATCTCTTGTTCATTATGTTACAAAGCAAATGTTTTTTTTAATTGACATGAGCATAATAAGTAAAATTTATTTTTCGGCTAGTAACGGCAAATTCTCTGTATCAAGAATATACTTTCTCACTTGAGCTGTGCGTCTGGGAAATATTCGAGGATAGATACATGCATAAGAGCGCAGGCCCATGCATTCCAAATACTTTTAAGTGTATTAATTTTGAAATCGCTCTTTTGAAATCAGATATTATGTATGTTTTATTTCTTGAGCCACATGTTTAGCCATACAATTCTCACAAAATTTAATTTGAGGTAGATGTAATGAAAAAATAGACGTCTTAGGTCAATAAATCATATAATACTCCCAAATTTTTGAATGTCTCTTTCTCAGGGGTATGAAATCACACTGACAGTGGGCAAATTATCTTACAAACAACTAACATAGTACAAAATTCAAACACAAATAACTCAGAGGTCCTACTTCTCATACTAAATAAACATTGATATCTGGGCGATACTGAGAAATGAAATCCTTCTCTAGATATCTTCCGCTCAATCGTATTAGCAAATCCTCGCTTTAAAATAAAAGGGGTCACAAATGAAAGGTCAGGTAACATACCATGAGTTTTAACAAAATGTTTATGAAATAAACTCGAATCAGTTGTAAGGTGCTCATGCATACGTTGACGAAAAGAACGAAAAGTCTCACCGATATAAAAACTTTCACACAAATTACATTTTTCATGTAACAAAAATTATTATTCTTACACAAACAGTTACTAGTACAAAATAATTTTTCTTTAAATGAAACACTTCTTTTCAAATTAGGCTGGGTCACAAATACTGGCTTCAAATCAAACAAATGATACTGGAAACTTTTAAACTCTTTTCTTATCTTAGTTGCCTGGAAATCATTAATGAACGGTACCCTTAAATATATTTGTTTCCTGTTTGCTTCTTTTCTATGTCTTCTTTTGCTTTCATTCATTGGTTTAGGTTTCATGTATCGTTCAACAATATCTAAAGGGTACCCGTTTGCAAGAAATCTTTTTTTCATAAAATATTGTCCATGCTTGCTCATGGTGGAACAATTGCGATGTACTCGCAGACACTCTGTACGTAGCAGGTTTATCTTTCTCTGCCACGGCACCCAACTATAAATCTATAATGTCTATAAATACCTATCGCACCATTAACATAAAATAGTGGTTTCAAAAGAATAGAAGAAAACTTTATAACGATTAAATACAACTTCATGTATCAATTCTGCAACTTTCATCATGTAGACTTTTATCATGTCAGAAATCAAAGTGGACTGGACACATAAGCAATGCCTTTATCATTCATAAAATCTATTGATCGTGAAGCAGCGTCGTCTTTGCAGTTTAATTGTCTGAATGAATTTTACCACAGTATATTCGGCTATTCGACTTTTTTGCAGTTTATTTCACATATCATTCGTTAAACCTCATTCCCATTGTTCGAATAATTTTGCATGTTGTATAGGCAGGATTCCCAAAGGGATTCATGCTATTGATGAGGAGTTATCTGTATGGTCGACAGCAGCGAATAAGGCTCAATAATGCGAAAAGCGATTTGAAGTTGGTAACAAGTGGCGTACCTCAGGGCTCATTGCTCGGTCCCTATCTGTTCGGATTATATGTCTCATCTTTGAAGCCAATTAATTCGGAAACCTGTCTGGTTAAGTATGTCGACGACACTTGCATCGTTGTGGGAGTTAGAAAAGACTATGCCTCCGATGACATACGGCTACTTAACTCTGAAATCAACAATATTTCACAGTGGGCTGCTGATTCAAACCTCAGTCTGAACACTGCCAAAACCACTGGCTTGATTTATTACCGAGGAAATTTTAAAGATGTCCTTAATGTTGAGACACACATCGCTGACGTTAACTTCCAAAAGAGTGTCAAAGTTTTGGGTGTCATTTTGAATGATTCCTTGGGCTGGGGGTCTCATGTTGACCTTATAGAGAAGAAATGTGCTCAGCGAATGTACATCCTGCGACGAATGAAACCGTACACGACGCCTCAGGAGTTCATCCAAATTTACAACGTGTTGATACGCTCCCTCATAGAATACGCCTCTCCAGCATTTATCGGTTTGTCCAAAGGGGACTCTACTAGGCTGCAAGTTATTCAAAACCGCTGCCTCAAAATAAAGGGTTGTTCAAGTATGAATGATCTGACTCCAAGAAGAACTGCTGCTGCCTTGAAACTATTCGAACAAGTTGAGTCTGCACAAACTTCAATAAAGCTCGCATTCCCAAGGTACTTACCTAGTGGAAGAATCTCTGTGCCTTTCTGTCGAACATCTGTACGTCGCAACTCTTTCTTCCCAAGAGTATGCATTATAAAATCATCTACCTATTATGACTGACGTAGTTGATGCTGGCTAATTTTATACTGAAGAAATGTAATTGACTTGTAACTTCTGATTTCCATTTGTGATTTAATTCAATATACACATTCTCTCTCTCTCTCTCTCTCTCGCAGGAGAATTTAACAAGAATTTCTGTTAATCATTTATGTATAATTAAGCTGTTGCATTGCTAGAATACAGAAAGAAAGCTCTTTCTTATTCACTCGATGCACACAGGTTGTGCGTGAAATATTGTGTCCCCTTTGATTCAAAATCAAAGAAGACTAATAACATCACAAGTTCAGATTAAAAACTTTTTGTCATTTTTGGCAACCACTTTTCAACTAGAATCAACTAACTATTTTCGTCAATTCTCCTGATTTTAATCTGTATGCTCTAAAGAATATTTCGCATGAGTCACATTTTTGGATATTCAAAACATACAAGTGTCCGTCACATAATGATTAGGAGTCCATGTCTAAAGGTCTCAATTTGTATTTGCCTTGTTTATTGAGTCTTAAGATATCTACTGATATTCTTTACCGTAGTATTTCTTCATGTATGATTGTATGCGTTATATAGACTACTATCGTTTATTGAATAGAGATTTATAATAATAATATAATAATATAATTATAAGAATAAATTGCTTAATACTATTATTATTATTTGTTTTTGTAATTTGAATCTAATGCAGGAATTAGAGTAAATAGATTTCTGACGGTTCATTTCAATATTTTGCGTCGTTCGCAGTGTTTTGAGCCAGTTCGGACATTCTAAATTTTAAAAAAGTCATGATATTTAATATATCAATTTTTGAATGGAATTCTCAATTTTTACCAAATATTTTTATAGTGATAAGATGAAACTGTCTTTATTATTTTATAGTTTTAATCTATTGTTGTCTATTTCGATCATCAGTAGAAAATTAAGTATAGACTATAAAACTACAGTGCATGCGTTTTTACACCAAAACCTAGATGCAGCATATGAGAGACGAAAACATTTCACTTCGATTGATCATTGTGAGAACTGCTGAAGTTTCAGAAAACTCAGCATGCAATGAGTTGCTGATTCTCCGAAAGTGCACATTTTGTTTATGACGGATCTGCAAATATTGCATTTAGAATCTTGCACATAATGAAGTGATGAATTGCGTACCTTTGAGTATGTACCAGAGAATTCGATTAATTTGCAGCAGGGAATGGAGCAGAAGACCACAGAGAAGATTGGACAGAATGAATAGCGGATTATACACCTCTACAAGAAAAATCCAACATGATTTAAACATTATTGCAAATATATTACGGTACATGAATTGCAAATATGCTCCTTTATTGATATTTATTTCTTACACGCAAACATCGAAAAACACTTGTTCGTTGTTACCGGTACCGTAAATTTTGCAAGATAACTAATACGAAGTATAACTAGCGGCTAATTTTTTGTTGGCATTAGATTTTTCGGTGTAAATAATCTATGATGTGATGCTAACTAATTCTATTTATTTGTCATGTAGGAATCTACGAAGAACAAACGGTATTTTCGCCGAATACATTGATGTCATTGTCAATGGATAAAACTCCGTGGATGTAATAGGTCATTTGTTCCTTCCACAACTTCATAATTATATGACTTATTATATCAAGAACAAGATTTTCTATTCCATGTTTCATCAGTCGTAGCCACCATGCAAAATATTCTTTTCATGAAATATGTTAGTCGTCTATCAGACATATTCCTCCATTCTATTTCCATAATCAATGTTATCGTTGATTATGGGAAATGTAAACATGTAAGCTTTTATAAGATGACAGTCAACTAATGCATAGAGGCCCCTACAGAAGGCACAATAGGCTTCGATTTTACAATTATTGGAAAACTTAATTATATGACACATATGCAGTCAATGACTTACCTATTGCTTATTCACAAAATTATGGACTTCGGTGAATTGAGCAAAATTGGACGGAAGAAGATTGCACACAAACAGTCACAATGAATGGTAGAGAAAGTGAAGAGAAAATGATCCAAGTCTGCATGCGAAATTGACGTCATCTCAGTGGTGATGCATTGGAAAGTTCATCCGTGTTTAGGGAATGCTGATGGGAGAAGCGAGAGGCGAGCTTTGATATAATTGGTGGCGAGAGAAGTTTCCCTTGTTCATCACTTTCCACGTTTCCGCCTACAGGATCGGCACTTGAAAGGGAAGTTTCATAACTGTCCCAAATGTATCGGGAGCACCAAGTTACGCCAACAGGAGAGACAAATGATCACACGCTTTCATCTCCCGACAACTGCCCAACAGCTCTCTGTCGGGCAGATATTGGCCCATCATCATATTATCAAAATTTTTCCCCTGGGCTGATTTCAGAAATAATTTATTGAAAGTCTAGGGAATATCCGTCGATAAAATGTTCCTTTCTATAAAAAGTCAAAATCAAGTCGAGAAAATGAATCACATCTAGGGTTAAATGAATGAATGCAATTAAGGCCCACATAGGCCTATTAAGAAAATTGACAATTAATTGCAATTAATTGATTGATGAATTTCCAATCAAAAATTAATTGATTGATAAATTTCCAATTAGAATTAATTGATTGATGGCAAAATAATTGATTTTTATTTGCCAATCAATTATTTACAATCCCTGCTTATGATACAACGGCGTGTTGATGACAGATCACAGTAGAGGTCATGATGTACTCATTAAAGATGATAATGACAAGATAGGTGGATAGATGGATAGATGGAGAGAGAGAGAGAGAGATTCGGAAAGTGGTAATCTTCCACATTTTTGGTCGCTGTTTTCGCTGTGCATGTGCGGGGAACACAGAGTAAATATATAAATCATTTTTGTCTAGTCATCCTTTGACTCGGCAACGCCCAAAATTTATGTATTTATGCTAAATTATTTTAATTGCTTGTGACTAGTATATTTACTAT
The DNA here is from genome assembly GCA_907163375.1 of Prostheceraeus crozeri. Classification (NCBI taxonomy): domain Eukaryota; kingdom Metazoa; phylum Platyhelminthes; order Polycladida; family Euryleptidae; genus Prostheceraeus; species Prostheceraeus crozeri. The sequence goes on along the minus strand of CAJQUW010000926.1, from coordinate 273,174 downwards.
CCAATATGACTACTAAAGTGAAAAAACTGATTATTTTAACTTTCTTGTATTATTTCCAGCATGTGACGTATGTGTCACACTGGGCGGTTGTGGAACGTCAAGTCTAAACCAAGTTTTAAAGCAAGTGATAGTTGCGAAGGCACAAATGCTTCTCACACTTTTGACACTGAACATACATGTATGTACGCTTCGCCTTGCAGATGACTGACACATCGTGACCGGCTTGCAGTCCATCTTGGCCAATGTGATTTCCCGTCGTAGCGAATGTCAGGTAGAAGAGATGAAAATCTTCGCCTCTTATTTCCTCGAATGTTTTCATTGTTTCTTGTTTCCAATGAGTTGCAAACCGAGGCAGTGAAATCACGAAGACGCATTGGCTTGCTTCGAATGATGGTGCAATCCCGTTTGTAGATGAGCCACGCATTGTTCATTGCATGGTGAATGGTATAATAAAATAAGTACATGTACCAACGCTTGCTCCGGAGATTGTACTTATGGAGTGATATCAAGCTGTCCAGTACGTCAACTATGTGCTTATTGTATTCTGCAATACAATGAGGAGTTTGCACCGCTTCCCTTTGCTTACTTTGCCTGTTCCAGCGCTGCTTTTCATGGAAAGGAGACATGTGACCACAGAATTAGACAGATCGTCTCTTCCTCTGTTTGACTAGAAGGGAAACATTGGAACATGTAACGTTATTGAAATGGCGCAATCTCCTGACTAAGTACCATAGCAATCGAACAATGAGCAGCCAGTTCAACATTAAACACGCCAAATCGTGTTAAGTGTTTCAGTGACTGTTATCAAGCGGATCACACAGCAAAGAGACACAGACGATGTCAAGTTCTACAGAGAAGTTTGTGAACGTTTTTTCGTGCGCCTGCTAACTTTTTTAAAAATGATCGGAGGGCACAACATTATCGAGAAAACTTTTGCGCAATAATCTGAATTCTTCGAATCTGAAGGAATCGCCGCGATCGGAGCATTTTGAAGGAATTCAGAGCAATCCGCAAGCAACGCACGACTATTTTTCATATCTCTGCAAGGTATTGAGAAATTCATTTTGCCCACTTAATAAGTTCCTGCATGTGCCATTATTTTGATTCAGTTTGCACTTCTAGCAAAGTGATACAGTTAAACAATCTATTTCTGTGCACGTGACTGTAGTTCGTCACAATTGTAACTGCTCTATTGTGGAACCAGCGGATGAAGGACAAAGGTTTTTCTAAAGCTACTGCAAATACTAGAAGCCCCACGTCCTTCACGTTTCAGTTCCTTCTCAGTTTTCAGAGAGTCTTCGCACGTCTACGCAAAGGCATGTTGAAGTCACACACTGCCAAACTGACGGCTGAACAACAAATGAACTTGCACAGACTATAGAGCAACGGCATTATTCAGTTCTAAGTGGTAACCATGGTCTTCATCACCTATGATATCTCATCGAGTTTCCCTCTCACACAAGCGCACACAGATTTCGCTGTAAGCGCATCGATCTCAAGGTCATTCAATTAGTGATTCAAGAAAGCAAGTAAAATCTGTAACCAGTAGTTTATAGTGTGACATCCGGCGCGACGCTTCGCTTCGCTTCGCTTGCGCCGGATGTCACACTTTTGCGGGTTTTTTTCAAAAAATCAAAATTTCAAAAATTTCAAAAATTTAGGTAGACTTCAAATTTCACGTGGCCGAAGGTCGAAGGGCGAAAATTTAAGCGTTTTTAAAAATACCCAATTTTCAAATTTTTCAAAATCTCAAAATTTGAGAATTACAATTTTACACCCGCCCTTAAAATCATGACCGTTCCAGGACACCGAAAAAATCATAAAAGTTAAGAATCTCAAAATTTGAGAATTACAATTTTCACCCCCAAAATCATGACCGTTCAAGGACACCGAAAATCATAAAAGTTGAGAATTTCAAATTCATGAGTTTAGACGTTTTTCAGGTTTTTAAAATATATCATGTGACTAATAATATTTCTTTAACAGGTAGCGGTTAATGCAAAATGAAAACACATTCTTTTTTCTTTATGAAATATTTTATTCACATATATGTGCAAGTTTTTTAGATTACAAAGTAAATATATGACAACTAGAAAAATGTTACATTCATAAACTGGGAATGGCATTCCCATTTTTCTATTGTTACATAAAATGATTGACAATACACACCACTACGTCAAATAATATGCTAGAAGTCACACAGTATAAGAAAAAAAAAGAATGTTTCATTTATAAGCTGCGAATGCTCATTCCCATTCTCTTATTCCGTCTCACAAAATAAAATGTTAATGCATGCTACTCACATAATATAGCAAAGTCTTACAATACAAGAAAAAGCAACCACTGTTTCATTTATAAACTGCGAATGCTCATTCCCATTTTTCTATTCTGTTACATAAAATGATTGTCAATACATACTACTCATTTTGTGTTTGGCGCTCCTGTATATGTTGTGTCTCTAATTGCTGCGTTAGTCCAGTTGTCATATCAGATGTTTGATTGGATTCTTGGGAAGAAAATATCCCTGAGCTAATTTGAAGCAACTGTTCCTCTTTTTCAAATTCAAAATAATCTTCAAAATACTTAAAGTTTTTGAAAACAAAGAATATACTTAAAGTACATGTTTGAAGCTTTGTGTTAGCTTGAGAAAGGCGATATAATTTTATCAAAAACGTTACATACCTTCTTGAGAATTTAATGTTATATTCACTCTCCAACTTTTCAGTAAAGGCTACCATTGACAAATGTTCCATTGATTTTAATTTAGATATCACAAATCCTTGGCAAATAGCAATTGATAAGGAAGAATTATTGTGTACTTTTTCTTGATAAATTAGAGAATGTAGAGTTGTAACACAGTTTTGGATAGTGCATGTCGCCTGTGCACTCACGTCGAGCTGTCGTTGGATTAGTTGTCCTGATGAAAATGAGTTTCTTATTTCAGAAAAAATCTCATTTTTCTTGTCTTCTTTTTCTGGTTTTATCTTCTTTTGAAAATAGAATTCATGATTTACAATAAGAGTTTTGAAAAAATCTATCTTCTCATCTTTGATGAGTGGAAGTACTTGATCACAAAATTTGAGGAATTCGCGATGAATAGAAGCACTCATTTTTGACACAGCTTCGATATTTTGGGTCTCGGATAAATTGTAAACAGTCAACAGTCTCGTAGAACGCTCACAGAATGAATGCACGCAGTAATTAGAGCACGCAGTAAGACTAAAATTGTAATACTTGGAATAATGGCAGCAGCTGTTTCTGAGAGAGAGAGAATCTTTATGACCTTTGCCCCAACGAAGCGACTAAATCATACCCGCATTGGCGCTATTGTCTGCCACAAGCCGCCGCAGCTGTCACCACTTCAATGTTCAACGTCAAACCAAGTCAAGCGAAACAAAACGAAGATTATCGACTTCTTCTGCAGAAACTAATTAAAATGTGCATTAAGATGCATTTCTTCCCAAAAAGGATATTTTTCGTGGAATGAAGAGTAGTTTTTTATCCTCATAACATGTACGATTGCATCGGTATTGGGCAGTAGAGCTATACTGGAGTAAACAAAAAATTCAATTGCTAATCTACGATTCATACTGGCAAACAATTCCTTTGTTCTCTCTCCCTCTTCGTCTCATCCTCTCCCAGAGCTTTTGGTCTGACTGGGTTCTTAGAAATATACGGCAAACAAACAACTGCGTATTTCTATTTAAATCAAAATTCAGAAGATTGTATTCAAAATATTTATTCAAAATATTTCTTTAAAAATGGAAGAAGCCGCAAGAATATATCCTTCAATATCATATGAACGTAGTTCTACTTTAATGGACATTGAAAAAATGAACAAAGAAAAACACAAAGATAGAGTTAGGTATATGAAAGATAAGGAATCTCAATTATTATTAAGATTAGAGCATTATAAAAAGTTAAGAAAGAGATGGACTAAAGTTAAGAATGTAACACAAGGAATTGGCATATTCTTAACAATAAGTTTAGGTGCTTTGACAATTGTTATATCTTCTGGTGTTTTAGTAATTCCAGTAGTTGCTACTGCTTTAACAGGTACGGGTGTTTTTGCAACTTCACTTGTTACAATGTTAGATAAATCTTTAATAACTAAGAAACGAAAATCATTAAAAACTAAGCATTTACATATTAAAGAAGTCTATGATAAACTACATTACTACTTTCAAAGAGTATGTGATGATAATGTTATTACGTTAGATGAGATTGAAAAATTTGATCAAATAGCTAATGAAGTAAATCAAACCTTTCAATTACAGTCCGAAAAAGTTGATGCTAAGAATAGACAGGATGGCAAAATTTCTAGTGATGGTCAAATTTCTAATGAAGAAAATGACAAAATTTTTTTAGAAGAGCTAAAAACTTTATTAGACAAAACTTTATTAAACAAAACTTAATACGAGAAAATTTTAAACGAAAAGATGTCAAACAACAAAGCAATAAAAAATAATTTGTTCAGTAAAATGTTTTTGTTGTATTCCAATGTTACCACAAAATTCAAATATTATATTTTAAAAATGGATAAAATTAGAGCTGATAATTTTAAAAGAATAAAACAATTAGAAGAGTTAATAAAACAAAGAAATATTATGAAAGAAAATCATCTTCAACATAGAATGATAAAAGCTGGTATTCAATCTGATATGTTTGAAAAAATGCAGCAAACCGAACAAGTAAAAACTGATTTTGAAAAAACTATGAAACCATTTAAAACTCTTGAAAAAGAACTAGATCCAGAGCACAAAACTATATTAGATGACTATGGATTACTAGAATCAAACATTAATAAGAAATTACCAAAATCTATGCAATTTGAACATTCTATTTCATTTATAGATGGAAAAACAATACCTAGATTTTATCTCGGACAAAAAGAAATATTTCCACAACCTTTTCGAGGTTTAATTTTTTCACCAGATAAATCTCCTTTTAATTTAGATAGAAATTTTGTTAATCTTTTAAGAGGAGCAGATTTAAATAATTATGCTGTAGAAGATCTCATAAAATATAAAGCTATGTTAGACAGAGTTGGTGCAGTACAATCTCTTAGACGTTATAAACAATTAGAAAATTTATTATCAACGGGAGTTAAAGTAGGGAAAGGTTTATCTGAAAAACAGAAAACTGAAACAACTGTATTTTTACCAGATGAACCACAAGAATTACTAAATAGATTAAATATTTTAATATCTGCAATAAAAGAAGGACATAATTCTAGTTTCAATGAAATTCATGCTATATTGAAAAGACTGTTAGAAAAGAAAATTCTAAATGAAGAGGATTATAAAAATATAGCCGAAATATGTTGTTTCTAATTTTTATCTATGATTTTTATCTATGATTTTTATCTACGATTTTTATCTATAATATTTATTTAATTTTTTTAGTTTAAAAATGTGTTCAGCAGATTTAGACAAAATTAATGATCATTTAGAAAAATTGACAGAGATTTTGGGTTCATCAAAATTTAGTACGACGTTAAAAATTATAACAACTACTTCATCACACACTTGTAATTTAGAACCCATTCTACATTTAGAACAAAATAAAAATTATCAAATTGCATTGACTAGTTTCTCTACATTTAACACTATACAAAACGTTATCAAAGATGCGAATGATCAATTTAGATATTCTACTGATAAAGGTAAAACATGGAAAATACTAACTTTTCTTCCTGGTTCTTACGAAGTTGAATCAATATCAAATGAAATTAAGAGACATTTAGGTATACCATTTAAAGATAAGAAACAATTACATTTTGCAGTTGAACCGGCAGTTAATAAATTTTCTCTTACTTTAGACGAAAATCATCAAGTTGATTTTAATCATGATAGATCATTGTCAAAGCTATTAGGATTTAATAAACAAACTTATAGTCAAGGTTATCATTTAGGTGAGAAGATTCCAAAAATAACTGAAATAAATTCAATTGTTGTACATTGTGACATTATTGAAGGAGGATATATAAATGGTAAATTATCAAATTTAATATTCAGTTTTCCAGCTTTTACTGTACCCATTGGTTATAGATTAAATGTATTTCCACAAACATTAATATATTTTCCTATTACAAGAAAAACTATTAACAACATTAACATTAGAATCACTGATGAAAAAGGACAAGAAATAAATTTTGGAGGTGAAGAGATTATGATAGATCTTTTGGTTCGAGAGGTATAACCTCCCGTTCGGGAGGTATAAACTCCCACGCGAAGCTAGAGAAGTTTAATTTTCTTCTTCCTTAGAAACAAAAAATAAAAAAAATAAAAATAAATTTTTTTATTAAAAAATGAGTGAACTACCTCCATTAAATAAAAAAAAACTTAAATTTAATCATCATCCAAATTTATCTAATAAAGTTTTGTCAGTTATTTGTGGAAGATCAGGATGTGGAAAAACATATCTATTATTTAAAATTTTAACGACTCCAAATTTTTTGGATTATAACAATCTTATAATTTATACAACAACGGCAGAACAACCCGTCTATCAATTTTTAAAATATGGATTTGAAAATAATCTTAAAAAAACAGAAATTGCTTCATTATTCAAAGAATATGAAAAATCTGAAGATGAAGAAGAAATAAGTTCGTGGTGTGAAGAAGCAGCAAAAAATAATCAGTTAGTAGAATCTAATAAAAATAACCATATAAAGATACAACTAATAGATGATAGTGGTAATATGCAAGATCCTAGTAAACTAGATAAAACAATGAAACATTGTGTAATTTTTGATGATTGTGTTAATGATAGAAATCAGTCAGTTCAGAGAAATTATTTTACACGAGGTAGACATAATAACTGTAGTGTTTTTTATTTAACACAAAGTATGTATTCATTAGACGGAAGTGTTATTAGAAAGAATGCAAATATATTTATACTATTTGAAATAAATGCAAGAAACTTAAGTGATTTGTTAAGAGATTTATGTGTAAGAAATAAAGATGAATTTAAACAATCGTGTAACAATGCTTGGTCAAAAGATTATGGATTTATTACAATTAATATTGATAAAAAAATTCATGAAAGAGTTATAGAAAATATTTTCGAGGAGTGATCGAACGGAGTGATCGAACGGAGTGACCGAACAATTTTTTCTTATAAATTTTTTGTTAATAAAAATAAAAAAAAATATGTTGAATGATTATAAGATAGAGCATGTACCAGTTTTAAAAGATTATCGTCATCCTACGAATCCTGTAAATTCGAAGAAAGAAGTTAGATTTTATTATCATCATAAATACGTAGCGCTCGTTACAGATTATAAAACAAAACATGGTATTAAACCGTGTGTTAAAACAAAAGACTTTCCACTTTGTTTAAGAAGTTTCCGAGTATTTTTGGCGTATAATAATTTATGGTGGTTGGTTAAGAAAGAACATTTAACAGCACATGAATTAGAAACATTACATCAATTACATATTCCTGTGTATATGCAAAAACGGAACCGAGGTTCTATGTAAAAATTCATTTTTTCTTTTAAAAATATGAATCGTGAAATGTCTCTCGGACAAACGTCTAGGATTGATGAATTAATCAAGAAACAAATTGCTGAGTTTGATGCACAAATTAAACATAGTAAACGCAGTAAACGTATTAAAAAACAGAAACGTACTAGGCGTAGTATTAGACGTAATACTAAAAAACAGAAACGTGGAACAAAAGAAATATTAGAAACCCCTATTACTGATATCTTTTTTGATGATAGAATTAAGGATGAACTTGGTGATGATTTATGTAATTTATTTAATCCAAATGAAATTAAATATGAAAATGTATCTTTTATTAATGTAGTAAATGATATGCGGAAACTTTTAGCAAATGGTAAAATTATTAATTTACTTGGAAAAGTTATTAAAGATCAGGAAAATATAATTCAAAATTTTTACGTAACCTTCTATAATAAAAAATCATTTGAAACATGGTTTTCGAATCTGGATGAGAAATCCGATGCTAACGAATGGATTTTTACAGGTAATATTAAATATGAAGATTTTGGAATGAAGTTAGTACAAAGATCGCATAGAGGGGCAGGGATTAATATGAAATATAGAATCAAAGAATATTTCGGTGAATATTGTTATATTCCTTCTGAAGATTTTTGTTTTATTAAATGTTATAATGTTTTACGAGGTTTTAATGAAGAACAAGGAGAAATTATGAAAGAAATGTTTAATAATTTTTTATATAAAGAGAAAGCCACATCTAGAACAGGAGTAATGTCAAACTGCAAATTTTCTCAATTCAATAAATATTTTGGAGAATGTGTTCAATATTATAGTCCTGCCAATCGTCATTTAAATCCTAGAGGAATTGAAACGTTTCATAATTATGTTTATTACAATTATTTTCACGCAGGTTCAACAATTGGTCACTATTGTTTAATTAATAAATCTCATAAATTAAAAGCTATTAGAGAAATTGAAAATAATTTCAAACCCATATATAAAACAGTTACTGATGAAAATCTAACAACGCGTCCATATAAAATCATAACAAAGAAAAAAATTGACTATGGTTCAACATATATTTGGGATCTCGAAACTTTTCCTGATCCTAACTGTTCAACAGCTCATCCTATTCCTTATGCTGTAGGAGCTATTAATTTTAATAAATTTATTTGTTGTTTACCGAAACAAAGATTGAAAGAATTAGAAACACGTTTGTTAAGTGATATGATTAAAATTAAACGATCAAAAGATGAAGATGAAATTAAAAAACTTAAAAAACAGATTGATGAGTATAATAATTTAACTGAATTAGAATTCAATAAACTTCAAAATTGTGTGAAAATATTTACGAGAACTGTGGATGATGAATGTACGATCGGGGGAAACCCAGAGGACGTATGTCCGATCCATCAATTTTTTAAAACTCTTGGAAAATTTAATTATTCTAGAGTAACTTTAATAGCTCACAATTCATCAGGTTTTGATTCCTATTTTCCGATAAAAGCTAATTTTAAATTATCTAAACCGCCTCTTAAAACTTCAAGAGGAATATTGACTGCTTCATTACAAAATCCTTATACAACTGAATGTGTTAGTAGATACATTCAAAAATCTTTTAGATTTAAAAACAATATGAAAAAAGATTCACCTTCAGGTAAATTAGCACTTCAAACTATTATAATGAAATGTAGTTATCAACATGTAAAAACAAGTCTTTCTAAATGGTGTGAGAATTTTAAAATTCCTACGAATGTGTGTAAATTAAATTATGAAATTGGAGACATAACACATGAAAATTATAAAGAAAAAGAAAATGAATGGAGACCATATTTAGTTAACGATATTCTTTCTTTAGCTTTTTGTATCTACAAATATAATAATGTTATGCAAGATTTAGTTGGTGAAGATATAACTACTAATTTGACATCCTCTGCTTTAACATTTAACGGTTGGATGAAAAGCGTACAAAATGACAATATAAATATTCATTCTCATATAGATTTATGGGCTAGAAATTATATTAGAAAATCTGTTAAAGGTGGAAGAGTTTCAGCAAATATAAGAAAATACATATCGCCATTTTGTAGCATCTTGTTACCAATATTAAAACAGTATTTACCTGGTCGCTGCGCTGGGGGGACTTTGTCCCTTGGTCGCTACGCTGGTGGGGCTTTGTCCCTTGGTCGCTACGCTGGTGGGGCTTTGTCCCCTGGAAATAATTTAATAGATTTAATGAAACAGTATCGAGATTTAGGAGATAAAACTGAAATTTGTAAGAAAATTTCAAATCAACTACTTGAAAAAAAAAACTGAATTTCTAATGGCTTTTGATGCAACATCTTTATATCCATCAGCTATGTATGATGAAAATTCAGAATACCCTAAAGCTGAATCAGCTAGAAAATTTCGTCAAGAAGAAGAGCGGGAAATAGTATATAAATTTAATACACAAACATTTAGACCTAAAACTGGAATATTCTCTGTTGTGTTTCAATATCCGAATGATATGTTTTTCCAACCAGTTCCTATTAAAGATAAAGTTAAAAATCAAAATAATAATTCTCATGTAAAAGTAATCAGGTTTAGAAATGGTATATGTTATGATGTATTAACTTCTGTTGACATACAAGAAATTGTTAGATGTGGGGGGAAAATCTTACATATTACTGATGGTATAATTTATGAAAAAAATTATCAAGTTTCACCATTTCGAAATTATATTGAAAAACTTTTTAATTTGAGAAAAAGATATAAAACAGAAGGAAATACTGTAGGTGATGAGTTAATTAAATTATTGATGAATTCGCTATATGGCAAAACTGTGCAAAAAGATATAACCACTAAATATCATTTATGGAATGAGAATACATTGAGAAAAAATTTCACTCAAGAAGTAAAAGATTATGAAAAATTAAATGATGAACAATATTTAGCGAAAGTAGAAATGGAAGATGATGAATTTCTCAAAACTAATATTGTAAAAGATGGGAAGACGTCATTCATGCCATCACACTTAGGTTCTTTCATTCTTTCTCACTCTAGAAGAATCATGAATAACTTTATTTTAGAAATTAATGGTTTCAAAGAAAAATACATTCATTATACAGATACTGATTCAATATATATTTCCAATGAGCTCTTTAATAAATTAGACGCTGCTGGATATGTTGGAGGAGAATTGTGTCAAGGGAAAAATGATTATGGAAATGGTGGAATTATTTTTGCAATGTTTATTGCACCTAAAGTAAAATACTGTATTACTGTAGATGAACAAGGGAGACTTAGTGAAAAGAAAACATTCAAAGGATATTCACAAGATAAAGTAAAAGTAGAAGATTTTCTAAAATTATATTCGGGGAAAACATTATCGACTACAGTTAATAAACCATGGAAAAGATCTTTAGAAACTGGAATTAGTATTCCTGATAAAAATAATAATACTGAAGAAAAAAAATTTTCTGGTCAAATAAATATTCTTAAACGTCAAGCACCTGATGAAAATGAAATTATGTTACCTTATAACGGAGAAGATATTCAAGCTGAAATATTTCAAACAATCATCTGTGAGAGTAATTTAAGTGATGATGATGACACGTGGGAATAATAATTTTTTTATAACATCTAAAAAATTTATAACATCTAAAAAATTTATAACATCTAAAAACTTACTCCATCTAAAAAATTTATTACATCTATAAACTTATTACATCTAAAAACTTATTACATCTAAAAACTTATTACATCTAAAAACTTATTACATCTAAAAATTTTATTACATATGAAAATATATTTATCGAATATTTTGGTATTTTCTATTAAGTTTTATCATATTAAGTTTCATCATATAATGTTTTATCAAAAGATAATTTAAATTTATTTTCACTAACTATTGATTCTTCATCATCATCATCAATTGATTCTTCATCATCATCATAAATTGTTTCTTCATCATCATAAATTACACTTTTTGGTATAGGATGCCATTCCCTGATAGGATACCATTCCCTGATAGGAATATCTAATTCTAAATTACATTTCTTATCTGATAATAATATAATAGAGAAAAATATTGGTCTTTGATCTCTTTTGGAAAATTTAATAACACCACCATAATCTGAATCAGTTTTAGTTTTTATTAAAGATGATAAAATTTTAAATTGATTAGATGTAAATCCTAATTTAAATTTTGTAGACCCGACACATAGTTGTCTAACAGTATCTTCAACTATACCATCATTATTATTTTCAATTGTAAGAAAATGAAATTTAGATAAATTTTTATAATTACTAATATTTTTATAATCTTTTTTACCATTTACACCTTTTTCAGATGTTTCAGAATCATCATTATTATCATCTATATTATTATCATTATTATCATAAGATTCTTTAAGATCGGGCAAAGCCCTAGAACCTTCGGTTCGTTTATTATGATTATGATTATGATTATGGTCATTGTTAATAGTATAAGGTGTTGTCCACATATAAATTTTCTCTTGTTGAGCTAAACCATTTATATAAGATTTTAATAAATTAATATTTAAGTTGGAATATAATCCTATATACGTATCATCATCATATCTTTGCGGCATTTCTAATGTTTCTTGTTTATAAATTGTGTCTCTATAATATACCTGACAAAATAATTCTTCATTATGTTTTTTACTCTCTATGTGAATGTTATATTGATTTTGTTCATCAACAAATAATCTAATTTTTTCTTTGGAAAAAGATTTTAATTTTTTAACTAATTCTTTAATATTGATATAATTAATAATTTTAGTTTCTATCCAATCAGTATTACTAATCGGCAAAACTGCTCTAATAAAACCATAAAGATTATTATGACCTATTATAACCATATTTTCTTTATTTAATTCCACATAAGCTACATCATTATATTTACTAAGAATCTCCATAAATTTAATAAATGGATCCCCCGGAAATAAACAATAATTAGTTTCTATAGAAGGTAAACCTTTAGTCTGTTCTCTAAATATTTCGGCTTGTAATTCAAACAAAAGATTAACATCTATACATGGATTATTATTATTATTATTATCAAAACATTTATTTTCAAATCCCGTTGATCTCGTCGAATAAGAAGAACAGGATGATGCGGACGAATATAATTTTTTTAAATTTGGGGTTTCCATTTTTTTTTTTTATTAGAAAAAATTTTATTTTTTTATTTTTATTAGAAAAAATTTTATTTTTTTATTGTTAAAAAATGATGTTACCAAATGTTGGTGGAGGTGCATATATCCCGAATAATCGTGAATTAGAAATAGAGATAGAAAATTATATTATGAAAACTGGAGACGTTTTATCTGGTCCATTGCATCTTTCTATTCTTCCACAACAAAATACAGAGTTAACAAATAAACAATATGTTGATGCACAAATCAATGACTTAAAAGAAAAATATATAAACGATGTTTTGGTTCCACTGATGAATGAATTGAAGTTGCTTAAACTTAATGACAAATCATTAAACGAAAAATTATTAAAACTTGATAAAAAGGATAGAGAGCTAGAAGCAGATATAGCAAAACTTTTTAAAAAGATTTCTGAACAATCAAAAATTTTAATATTACTTTCTATAAATTTAAAATCTGCAGTCATTAAAAATAAACATCAGATAAAAATGTTAAAAGAACAATTAGAAGATGAAATAGAAAAACTACCTGAAAGAATTAAAAAAAATTTAAAGCAGTTACAAACTACATTCCAAAAAAGTGTTGATGAATTGAGTTCTAAAATTACTCAACAAATGAAAAAGATGAATAGAATAATAAATGAAGTAAACTCACTTAATGAAAAAGTTGATAAAATGAAAACTCTTAAAATCAATTTAGAAAATGAATTAAAGAAAAATTTACAAGAAAACTCTAAAGAAAATAAAGAACAGTTAGATGCTGTTAAAAGACAATTAGATGTTCTTAAAATTAAGTTAAATGCTCTTAAAACGGCGTTGAAGATTAATCAGCAGAAAATGCAAGTTAATAGAAGAGAAATTAAAGTACATCACACGCTGCTTGACGCAATAGATAAAGTGCAACAGGCAATTAATAAAGTTATCTCGAAGTTGTTGTCCATTCACAAACGTAAATCTTAAACGGACCAAAGGTCCTCAGGTTACTAACCAATCGGAGCGAAGCTCCTCGAGGCTTTAGCCGATCGTAAATATTTTTTCTCAAAAGTCAAATCTAATCCTAAAAAATGCCTATAATTTATAAACACAATCTTAAACATTTTGCTTCAAATCAAAAAATTGCTCATGAACCACGTATGAATCCTGTTTATCATTATGATAATAGAGAAACAGTCGGAACAGAAAAGTTCCTAGGCACCGCAGGTGCCGTTCACACGGAAGGAGCTGGGATCTTCTCTGGTATTGGTAGTATCGTTAACTTAATTAAAAATAATAAAGATTTGATTACATCTGCTGCAAAAGGAGCAGCTGCTATAGGTAGTACAGCTAGTGCAATATCAAATGCTGTCAAGTCTCAAAACGAATTAAAACAACTAGAAGCTATTCGTAAACTTAGGAATGATTCCGAAGAACTAAAAAAATTAAAAAAACTTTCAGATGAAACAAAGAACAAAATTGCTAACATAGCTGTTGATGGTGATAGTAAACATAATGAAAATAAAAATAATAAAAAAACAATTGAAGAAATAAGAGGTAATGGCGTGAGCAGCAACCTTCGGCCTAACCAGCAAAGCTGTAGCGGAGCTGGTCTAGCAAAATTCTAAAATTATATTTTAGTAAAAATTTTTTTCTATCTGTGAGAAAAACAAAAAGTCAAATTATTTTTTATAAAAATGTCTTCGCTTATCGAAAATAAATTTAGATTAGATGATCCTCCGTTCACCAGTTACAATCAAAAAAAGAATGACTATATAAGAATTGCTATGAATCCCGGATCTTCCAGTAGAGTAAACACTGGAGGTGATTTAATTTTTGAAGTTGATAATCAGCAGAGCTATTTATATTTACCTGATTCATTTTTACAGTGTGAATATTCTTTATATAGTGATGCTAATTTTACAACACCATTACCAGAAACCGATAATATTGCATTAGAGAATAATTTTTTTCCAAGATTATTTACACAAATGCGTTTAGATGTTGCAACTCAAAATATAGAAACAATAAGTGATTCTCCAGGTGTAATTGATACAATGCTTAGATTTATAACAATTGGTGAAAATAATAAAAAGTATGAAATCGAAGGTTGGTTTCCTGATACTAATGATGGTATAATTGTTGATGATTTAACTCACGCTGGAACAGATGCAGCAGGAATTGCGAAAGATGTAGAAAATATTGCAAAACATTTAAATAAAACAAATAATGAAGCATATAAAGAAAGACGTGAATTTAACAAGAAAAGTAAACAGACAGTTAATTGGTCATTGTCTCCATTATTCGGATATTTAGATTATGATAAAATATCATATCAATTAAAATTTAAATTAATAATTCATCGTACAGCAAATAATGAATTAATCTTTTTTGGTAAGACTGGGAAAAAAGCATATTTAAAAATTGATAGACTTGAATGGTGGATTAAGCATATTACTCCTAGTTTAGAGGTTGAAACAGCTATTGCAAAAAGATTAAATACTAACAAACCAATTCCAGTAAATTTTCTAAAGCGTACTGGTAGTTCAGTAACTTTTTCCGAACAAAGATTTAACTGGCATTTTACTAGAACTGCGAATACTCCAAGATATTTATTACTAACATTTCAAAGAAATAATTCTCCAAGTTTTGATAAGAACAACAATATTTTTCATATTAATACAATTCGAAGTTTACAAGTTTCATTAAATCAAACCCGATATCCAATTGATCCATTAAGATTCGATGATACCAATAATCAATTTATGGAAGGATATGATTGTTATCGAAATCTTTGTACAGAATTTGGAGTTGAACCACAATTAACTCCTGGAGATTGGAGACATTTATATCCAATTTTCTGTTTCGATTTAAGTGCACAATCTGAAGATATTATTAAAAATGGTTGTGATGTAACAATTAATATTGAAAAGAAAGATTCCACAACTTCATTGATGGCTTATGGTTTATTGCTAGAAGATGTAAAATATTCTATTGAAATTCTTAATGGAAAGATGGTAAGGATAGGCTAAAGCCAGAGGAGCTTTGCTCCGATAAGTTAATTAAAATTTTTCATAACTAGAATAGATTAAAAAAATTCTTAACTTATAATTTATTCATAACTAGAATAGATTAAAATTTTTGATAACTTAAAATTTTTTTATTAAAAATGTCGCAAGCGAAAAGTAATAATAATAAAACTGTTGAATTAAAATTACGTAATATTGTTGACAAAAATACCCCTAAAACTATTACGATTAACAAAAAAAAGTATTACATAAGTAAACCAATGATAGAGAATATTCAATTACAAGAAGAAAAGAATGGCGGGATTCTCCCATTAATTCCACTAATAATAGGTGGCATAGCTGCAGCAGGAAGTGTTGCAGGTGGGACAGCTGGTATTGTCCAAGCAGTAAATAAAAATAAATCAGAGAAGGCAGCATTAGAAGAACAAAAACGACATAATAGAGAGTTAGAGAAAGTTGCTAGGGGTGAAGGAGTAGTAGATAATTTTATTAGTAAATTAAAATTAGTTGATGAAGGAAAACGAGTTCTTAAAAATATTCTCCACAATGTTGATGATTTAATTGAAATTAAAGAAACTAAGGATGGTTCTGGAATATATCTAAGTCCTAGTATGATTCGGTAATAACCTCAGGACCTTTGGTCCATAAGGTAAAACATTTATTTTATCTTTTTAATTTTTTTTATCTTTTAAAATGAATTCTACAAATTGCGAAAATTTAACTAAATTAAAAATTTCTAATTTAGATTTATTGAATTATCTATTAAGCAAAAATAAAAACTCAAATTGTCAGCATATTGGAGGTGACAAGAACAAAGTTCCATACCACTTCGGTGGTGATATACAAAAAACATTAGAAAACTTTCCTGGATTTATTTGGAGTAAATATTCGAAAGAAAAACATCTTCCTGGTCATTCATATACTGGTCCAGGAACTCGATTAGATATAAGACTAGATGAGAATAATAATCCGAAACCAGGTGAAGAACCAATAAATAGAGTAGATGCCGCAGCTTACAGGCATGATTTAGCTTATCGAAATCATGATCTAAGTTCTCGACATGCAGCTGATAAGAAGATGATTCAAGAATTAGATAGTATTCAAAATCCTACATTTAGAGAAAAAATTGAAAGAATGTTTGTTAAGAAAGCTTTACAAGCTAAAATATTATTCGGTCAGGGTTTAAATGAAACGACAGCAAAGCTGTCTGAGAGCAACGCTCGAACCTACGCCTCCGAAATTCATAAAGAATACAGAAGGCCTAAATATTTATTGAAGGTAAAAGTATTTAATAAAGATGATATTTGGAGTGCTGATCTTATTCATATGCCGAATGAAAGGGACTACAAATACGGATTGACCGTTATAGATTTATATACACGATACGCTTGGGTAAAGCCTTTAAAAAATAAAAGTGGTCTTTCAGTTAAATATGCGTTTGAAGAAATCTTTAAAGAAAGTAAGAGAAAGCCAAGGAAATTGTTTGTTGATAAAGGGTCGGAATTTTATAACAGAAACGTTCAGCCACTATTTGAAACTGTTTATTCAACTGAAAACGCAGGAAAAGCTGTAGTGATAGAAAGATTCAATCGGACGTTAAAAAATAAAATTTTCAAGAAATTTACTCAGCAAGGAAATCAGAAATGGTTGAGGATATTACCAGGAGTTGTAGAAGAGTACAATAATAAAGTTCATTCTGGTATTGAAGAAACTCCAAAGAATGCTTCTGTCGACCCTGATTTGATAAGAAAAAAAATATTCGAGAATAATAATTTGAATGAGAGTAATCCGAATTTGCAGAAACTTAAGCCGAAATTTAAAATTGGAGATAGAGTTAGAATATTTAAATATAAGAATAAATTTGAAAAAGGCTTCGTCGGATACTGGACGAAAGAGATATTTGAAATTTCTAAAATAAATCAAAGTTATCCGTTTACTTATGAAATTAAAGATTTAGATAATGAGGATATCAGAGGTCGTTTTTATCAAAATGAATTACAACGAACTGAGCTTTAGCTTTTTACTTATCATTATTATTATTATTATTTTTATTATTCAATTCTAACATAATATCAAGAAATGATACTCCTTTTTGTAATTTAAATAAAACATAAAGACATAATTGACCACAGTAAGTAGTTCCCGGTTTTTGAATTTGAAATGTATTATAAGTTCCATTTTCAAGTAATTTTTTAACTTCGTTTGTAGGTGGAAGACCGTATGAGTCAAAATAGTAATTATCTCCATTTTTATTAGACATACCTGCTGACCAATGTACGCCTTTTTCATCTGACGTATGGAGATTGGTTACGAAATTTACAGTTATTGATGGAACTTTGTTCCGGGAACTGAAGGTTCCTGTTGGCTTATTTTTTAGGAATTGTAATTCGTCTCTCATTAGAACATGAAAATTCTTTATTCCTAATTCATTTGCGATTTTCTTTAGGTCGAAATTTGTCGTAGTTTGCGTTCCATATAATTTAAAAAACTTATTTATGTTGCTCATTTTATAATAAAAAAATTTCTTAAGGGACCCCTAGAAGACAGAAGGGAGGGGGTAGCAGAACTACGTTCATATGATATTGAAGGATATATTCTTGCTGTTTCTTCCACTTTTGTTTCTTCCCCTATTAAAGAAATATTATTAGTCACATGATATATTTTAAAAACCTGAAAAACGTCTAAACTCATGAATTTGAAATTCTCAACTTTTATGATTTTCGCTGTCCTTGAACGGTCATGATTTTGGGGGTGAAAATTGTAATTCTCAAATTTTGAGATTCTTAACTTTTATGATTTTTTCGGTGTCCTGGAACGGTCATGATTTTAAGGGCGGGTGTAAAATTGTAATTCTCAAATTTTGAGATTTTGAAAAATTTGAAAATTGGGTATTTTTAAAAACGCTTAAATTTTCGCCCTTCGACCTTCGGCCACGTGAAATTTGAAGTCTACCTAAATTTTTGAAATTTTTGAAATTTTGATTTTTTGAAAAAAACCCGCAAAAGTGTGACATCCGGCGCAAGCGAAGCGAAGCGAAGCGTCGCGCCGGATGTCACACTATAAACTACTGTAACCGACTGAAGCATTTCAAATAATCAATGCTGGCAACTGACTTGAGAGAATGAAAATGGAATTTTTCAATGCACAAACGCCCACTATGACACATAGTCACACTTATGTTTTAACCGAATATTTTCACATTCACCAAATCGGAATTAAAGCTACAACTACATTGTAATGATTATAGGTAAATCAACAACAAATCAGCTTGGTTTGCCTGATGTGTCGAATAATGTATATTGAGCAGGGTGTCACATTGTAACCGGTACTGTTTCAAAAATTCAATTTCTATTTTTTTCTAAGTTTGAAGGCTCTTAGCAAGAAAAATTTAGCAACTAGAATAATTTGAGCAATTCTAAATTAAGTACTGATCTTTGCCTGCATATACTTCAAATATAGGCATATAGATATTTATAGATACACATGCACAGCCCCACAAAGTTGTGTGACATATATGTCACGTTGGGCGTTGCCGTGTTAAGACAATTTTCTAAAGAATTTGCAATATATCAGCCACCGCAAAGGCTGTCCAAAAGTCACACATGAATTTCCTGTAGGATGTTCACTTCATACAGGATGACACCACACGATACATAACTTCTATCAAATCTTGTAAAAATAGCTATGAGATGCATGATGATCAACTCGTTCGACAAACGATATGTTTGAAGGGATTTGATTTACACATTAAGTGAAGCTGGATAACATCACCTGGTTATATGTCGGCCTACATCTTTGGACATGCTGTGTTGTGAAGAAGTATACAAGTTTTTCTGGAGTTCGAAGTGCTCAACAAATGTTTCATAATAGTTGAAAACAATTAAAGGGATTCAAAATCCCCTCAAATTGTGGCAAGTTTTTAATTTACAGTCTCGCTGAGCGTAAATACCAGCTCATTCAATCACCAGAGCATTTTCAGTGCTAAATTTCATCTCTTTGGAAGTCCTTCATCGATAAACGCCATAACGCTCACATTCAGAAAATCTGACGTGACCTACAAATATCTAATAAACATCTCCAAAACTATACATTACAAGGCTACGTGGTTCTTTACATGATTGAGGTTGACGAAGGCAAATCCACGGTCTGTTGCAGCCTGTGATCCGTCGAATCGTGTTTCCCTCTGCCAACCTCAACTTCACATGATGTCCACATCCAATCGACACGAAATGATCTGTTTACTTCATAATCAACACCTTGTCAATAGAAGATGATCCACGAATTTTAATGAACCCTTAGATCATTTCGACTTAATCGAAGACTTGCTTTCTCAAGTAGTTCTCGATGCATGGTTTTATCATTGCTTGTTGCGTCAGCGGGTTGGTTCAGGTTGCATCGGATTGAGATCTTGGCGAAGATGCGAGGAATCGTGCCTTTGACATCTTAATTCTCTTGCAGGAAATGCTGCAAAGGACTGTGACATCTTGCTGGGAATAGAAACTTGATTGTATAGACTTTCAAATACTGCCGTCTATACTAGGGCTCTCTACTTCATCCGTTCTTGCGACGACTCAAGATTTGCATGAATTAGAACCAGAAGCTTTTTGCTGAGTGACGTTTTATTTCGAATTTTCATAAGTATTTGTTGAGTGATTGCAAATTCTATCACTTCTTATCAGAGAAGGGTAATCCATGAAAAGATAGCAATGAAAATACATTCTCACACAAACAGTTATGCTTCATGATTTTTGAATGAAACATCGGATGAATTGAAGAAATCATAATTAATGCAAAGTTCAATACCTAGAAATCAAAAGCTGATGTAGCTATAAACTAATTGCTGGGCAATGCAACCATCGATAATGATTGTCAGACAATTTAAGAACGTCAGACTTACACACATTGTCACACCAAGTTATTTTATAATAAAACTCGAAAAGGCTGTTCATTTGTATTGTCTTGATATTAGTCTCATTATTATCAATTTACATAATTTATTAATTGTATAAATATTATAAAATTGTTAGATATTTATGAATTTATTATTATTGCATTAATTTTATTAATTGATTTTTAGCAGGGTTTTGGAGCCATGGTCCAGCTACCACGGTTGCGGCTTCGGCTGCGACATGTTGTCGAGGGCCCTCAGCACGAAGACAAAAACAAGAGACTTTCACAGAATGACGTACACCCCATGGCTTCTGCAAAGCTGCACATCTGTCAAGGTCTACTGGGTACCTCTTCTTGTCAGACAAGATCACAGGAAACACATACGTATATATCCAATGGGAGCACGCTGAGGATTTCGGTAAAATGACATCTGTCTGTGTTTCTGTGATTAAGTGGGAAGTACCTCAGCATGTAGAACCATCTTTAGGTCATGCAGTTTATACTGTTTAAGAAGCGAAACACATTTGGATTTATTAGATCGCTATTTTGTCGTAAAACACAGAATTCTGATTAAGTTTTAACTGAAACTTTTCAAGTCTTTCAATACATGTTCGTACATATCACTGATCGGAGGCATAAACACATGCAGGATAGAAAAATGACAACTATGCTAAAAGTTATGACTAATGTGACTTGACTAGTCCTTCCCGCTTGAAACGACAGCTGCGTTTTCGGCTAGATCAGAATCCTAGGGAAGTTCGCGATCTCCTTTAAAATCTAAATAAATGATTCGCAGTAAGTATTGTTGGAGGAGATGATGACCAGCAGGTTTTGAGAGGTCTACAATGATGACTAGAATGTTCTATATTGTCTCAAACATACAATTCCATGAGAGCATTGTAAAGTCACTAGACCAATACATAAAAGACTGAAGATAAAATTTATATGCACTGTAAATCGCTCAATACCAATCACATACGAAGGATGCATACCAAAATTTTTCTTTTGTTATTTTTCTGCATTCTCTTGGTATATATTTGTATATTTTTCGCATGCTATTTCAAGTGTAGTATGCTTTACATACGAAAGCCATACCAGCACAATGTCAAAAGAAGGGATCAATTATGTCTAAAGTATGTCTCGTATATAAAATATACTAAAAACTCGCATTTCAGTGTAAAGCAGCCAATCACAGATAGAATAGTTCGCATCGATACATGCCAATCACATACGAAAGTAAGTGAGATTTCGTAATGAAAAACATACCAGATCTCTGTAAGCATGCGAGAATCTCGTATTAGATGTTAGTTTCAAATTTCATGCGATTTTGGTATATCTTTGTATGTAATTTTCGTATCCAGTGATCTACAATGTGGTAGATGACAACGATCATAGGTATTTTCAAAAAAGTATTTTACTTAGAGTATTTTACGAAAGAGGAGCCGAAGCGCTTCTGGATGGTGCAAGGAAGTTGAATGACGAGTTACACGAATTAAGGGTCTAGTTTCAAATAGTTCACGTAATGGATGATCAGGATGAGATACTATGTTGGCAAAAAGCTTTTCACAAGAACGCACACTTACAGAGTCAAAAGATGCGTTGGAGTCAACAGAAACACCAATGATTCTGAAGATATGGCGCTCAAGCCGCAAAAATTCTTTAAATAGGTACGCAGGCAAATTACAAAAACATGGAAAGCAATTAAGAAACAATGAGCGAATAAATGTGGTATAACATCATTGAAAGTCTATACAATCAAGTTTCTATTCCCAGCAAGATGTCACAGTCCTTTGCAGCATTTCCTGCAAGAGAATTAAGATGTCAAAGGCACGATTCCTCGCATCTTCGCCAAGATCTCAATCCGATGCAACCTGAACCAACCCGCTGACGCAACAAGCAATGATAAAACCATGCATCGAGAACTACTTGAGAAAGCAAGTCTTCGATTAAGTCGAAATGATCTAAGGGTTCATTAAAATTCGTGGATCATCTTCTATTGACAAGGTGTTGATTATGAAGTAAACAGATCATTTCGTGTCGATTGGATGTGGACATCATGTGAAGTTGAGGTTGGCAGAGGGAAACACGATTCGACGGATCACAGGCTGCAACAGACCGTGGATTTGCCTTCGTCAACCTCAATCATGTAAAGAACCACGTAGCCTTGTAATGTATAGTTTTGGAGATGTTTATTAGATATTTGTAGGTCATGTCAGATTTCCTGACTGTGAGCGTTATGGCGTTTATCGATGAAGGACTTCCAAAGAGATGAAATTTAGCACTGAAAATGCTCTGGTGATTGAATAAGCTGGTATTTACGCTCAGCGAGATTGTAAATTAAAAACTTGCCACAATTTGAGGGGATTTTGAATCCCTTTAATTGTTTTCAACTATTATGAAACATTTGTTGAGCACTTCGAACTCCAGAAAAACGTGTGTGCTTCTTGACAACACAGCATGGCCAAAGATGCAGGCCTACAAATGACTAGGTGATGTTATCCAGCTTGACTAAATGTGTAGCTCAAATCCCTTCAAACATCGTTTGTCGAACGTGTTGATCATCATGCATCTCATAGCTATTTTTACAAGATTTGATAGAAGTTATGTATCGTGTGGTGTCATCCTGTATGAAGTGAACATCCTACAGGAAAATCATGTGTGACTTTTGGACAGCCTTTGCGGTGGCTGATATCCTTCAAAGTCTTCAGAAAATTGTCTCAAAGGATGACCGGACAAAACTTTAAAAAACATGATTTATATATTTACTCTGTGTTCCCCGCATATACGCAGTGAAAGCAGCGAACAAAAATGTGAAAGATTACCACTTTCCGAATCTCTCCCTCTCTCTCCATCTATCCATCTATCATGTCATTATTTTTTTTTAATCAAGAAATTATATATTTATAAGATGAGAGAAGTCCTTGCTTTTATGTCTTTTTTCTTTATTGCATCAGCATGTGCGAGACTTTTCGGCCGCTACAGGCGACCATTGTCAGGCAAGTGAATGAAGAAAAGATTGCTGTGGATGAGCTCAACTCATTACATGCACTTTTCATTCAACCCGGAACATTTTATTGACTGTCCAAAATATAATACAATGCGATAAGCGAAAATACATAAAAACAAATACGATTACTTAAATTGACAGTAGACGTAATGAACGCTAGAAATATTCAAGAGAAAAGTAAAACGTCAAAAATTCCAGCAGCTGCTTAAAGAAAACTTTACTCGATTGGACGATGCATAACTCTCAGTCCAAAATATGTAGCGGCTGAAAGGCCTCGCACATGCCGATACAATAAAGAAAAAAGCCATCGAAGCAAAGATTTCTCTCATCATATAAATTAATGGCTGGTCCTTTATTTTCTGAAAGAAATTATATTTGATAAGGTAAAAAGTTTCCTTACATAATTTACAAATATCTGTCGTATATTATCAATAAAAAAAGTAATGTACAAAAAACTAATCAATTAAAAAAGAACGCGTGATTTCGATGTCAGAAATGTCAATGACAGGTCTTGAAGAAACTCGTGATCCTCGAACACAAAGAAAAAGCAGTTTTCAAAATATGACAAAGAAGACTCGTGGCGAAGGGATTGAATATCCTTACATGAAGGAATGCCCTTTGTCCTCTTTGCCAAAAGCCACGTGCTGCAATATCCAGACGATCCCCACTTCCTTCGATTACGCCATTAGGAAGATTTTCTCCTGTCAGAAGTTGTGTTCAGTTGACACATCACGGCACACTTCTTGCAGTAAACTGCCGAACATTTCCTTCATTTCATCATGTCTTCCGAAATGAAAACTCCCTTAGGACATGAAAATGCATGGTCCACAGTATAAAGGTTTCCAGAGGGACAGGTGGATGGCATGCAGTTCACTGGCTATCTGTATCTAAGACTCAATGCATCACAAAACTCTCCTTTACTCAAAATAAAGTTCTCCGCGTTTGCAGGTAAAGCATGCTAACCATGACGAGGCCCCCTTTTGAGATGCTATCTCAATTGTTCGTAGCTATTATCATTTCCATAGCTATGCGGAGTTCTTCCAAGAGGTCTTTTCTAACTTGTTTTCGAGCTGCTTTGATTTGCGCCTTTATTTCCTTCAGTTTCTCATGGTGAACTGTATTTTCCTTTGATTGCTTGATCACACTGAGAACTTGATTCAGTGTTGGGGTGCGTGAATTATTGTGTTCCGCTTCGGCTATTCGACTAAAAATAGGTATTGATAAGCCACCCAATTTTCACTGGCAAAGAAAACAAGCGCCTTTCATTATCCGAACATGAATGACCATCACTAAGAGCAGGTATGAATTCAGCACTTACAACATCATTGAATCTCTCAAGTTCTTATATGTTCTTTTGTTCGCATATGATGTGCTGGCTTTTGGATGAAATCCCTTACGGATGAAGTGTAAGCAGCATGAGGCTCACTTTTTGCTACTTTTGAGAGGCGACGTACTTGCATTTTTATCCATCGAATAGAACATCGGGCTAGAATCCATTTTTGGATCACCTGGAGAAGACGTGTAGTGAAGGAGGCTGTGTGGACAAACCGCCGGAAGTGAGCACTGTCTCAGCAATTTTTGGAGTGCTCTCTGACTTTTCATTCTTTTGTTGCAATTTTTTTGTTTTATTTTCTCTGTACATTTCATTCTACTTTCGCTATTATAATTTTATTTATCTATTTATTGTGAGTTTTACTGATTTTTTATTATTTTTATTTCCTTATTATTTTTGTCAACAAATAATTGCATGTCAATTGTTGCATGTGTTTTTTTCTTTGTCTTGTTAACTTCATGTGGTTTCCAGTTTTCTTGTGAATTCATTTTGTAGCGTTAGTTCTCGTGCACTTGATCTCCTATTGTCTATTTCTATGAAGTCGTATTTCGATGTGTCTCTAGTGTGTAGCAAGTTGTGTGAATTTTGTTCCGTGTATGCAGTTTGGCTGTGCGCTTTAGTTGGTTGGTTAGTGGCTCTGATGATGACCGACGGTGTTGGTCGAAAGACAGAATTAAAGATTCGCTTTGTATGCACTGATCGTGTTTTTTGGGCTTCCTACAATTGAGGAAAAAATTGCATCATCCATTTGTCAACCAAAGACTGTGCGTATTCAACTTTTCCTTCTTCACTTCCAATAAATCCCCTTAAATACCGTGGTCCTTTTGTGGCTATATTGATATCGGTATCACGAAATTCTTCTTCTGCTTTCTCATACTTTTCTTTTGATTTCATAACAAGCGAGGAGTTGTGATCTAATTAGAGCGTTTGGATTGTATCCCAATTTTGAGCCAAAATCAGCAATTCTCTTCCACCATTGTCTCAGTTGTTCAAAACTGCCGATTCTACATAGATTATCGGCATAGGCAACATGCCTCAGGTCTTCATTTGCAATAAGTATTGTTGATATCAATAAAGGAATCATTCCAATAGCATATAAAGACATTGAAATGGGGTCTCCTTGCGTTACACCTTCGCAAGACTCCAATTCCCGGTTTCCTGTCACAAACAATCTAGCTGGAACCCCATACGAATTTCGAACATAGGTCGCCATTGGCGGACATTGGAATTTCATGTTATGAAGAAATACATTCCGGTTCAAATAATTAAACACACTTGTAGCATCCACTAACGATATTCCATCTGAAATGTCTTCGGCAAATATATCAGACGTGGCATGAAGAGCTGTCTCACAACCTGATGGCTCGCCCGCACATAACTGAATATCACCAGGACTTTGAATAATGTCAGGTTTAATGACAGAGATTATTGCCTTTCCTTCGAAGAAGTTCGCCTATCCCAATCCGTCTGACTCCCGAATTCTTACTTAATGGAATGATTCTACAGGCAGTTTACGCTGAGATACTACATTGTTGTTTTCCAGACTGTGTACGAGCAAAAGTTGTTAGATAAGGTCACAAATCTTTTCCAATTTGTCCATGGCTTTTTGAAACCAGTATCCGTTTCCATATTTCTGCGTCCATTCCTGAACCATGAGTTCCTCTACACTGTAAACTGTAAGGCACTAACTTAGGCATGAAGCCGAAATTTCGTGCCAGTTAGCGACTAGTTAGTGCCTCGAGGCACCGGTAGGGGCCACCAGGCACTGATAGTCACCAAACCAAATAATTGTTAATCCAAGGAAATCGAAGGAAAAAATCAATGGGTACGAACTCGGCACTATGACCTTCGTGCCTACTCGTGCCTTGTGTTGGTTGGAATTGATGCCTAAGATTCGTGCCTAATTCACGCGAAATTTCGTGCCCTTGAGTTTGCAGTGTAATTCTTAGGGCAGCTCGGGCTATTGTTTCAGATGTAATATTGTTGAACATAGATGGATCGACAGATGGAACACTCCCAGACATCAAAACTGAATCATCGGATGGTGCTGAAGGTGGATGCTTCTTTTGAAGGTCCTTCATTACTTCTTCAGGGAGCGGCAAAATTCCTCCAGGCTCATTTTCATAACAAGGCGCAATGCTGAGTTTATTCTGCCTTGAAAAATAAGTCTCGCAAAAGTCTTGGAAATGCTACTTGGGTTGTGATATTTCCGCTTTGTTTCTCACTTTTCTTAAATGGTGCGACTCCCAAGTAACAATGTCGAAATCTCCTTCAGCCCAATTCTTTAGTCTCCTATTCAAACATTCACTATGTACTTAAGCACCTGAATTGAAACTTGGCTTCTGAAGTTGTAGAGATGGCATCATCATTGTTGCTGATATTGCTATATCTGTCATCATTGTGAAATCATTGTTCCAAAGTTCCAAAACTCAAACAACTTTTTTAACTCTTTGATGTACATCTTACCAGAGGATCCAGAAGGAAGCGACAAAATATTCTTCTTCCACCACAATATTTCTTCTATTATTATGGGAAAAGTCAGGTTAGTGCACTTCGAATGAACAATAATATACAATAAAAAGTTAATATATGCTTAATAAGTGTAGCCCTGAAAAGGGCTGTTGAAAGCGTTCACGCCGGTCATCGGGTAATATAAAAGAAAGAAATAATACTTAGATGGCGTACCGAACAATAAAACATATTTACAATCTTTATACAAGACATACCAGAAAAGAATAAACATAGAAGGGGTTCATCAGCAAAATGACCAGCTAGGTCGCGTTTCGGGTCCTTTAACATTTTGTACGCTCAAACCCTAGCTGGCGGACCCCCGCCAAAAAGGCGGACCCCACACATGACTTAACAATGATAACACTCTTAAATGATAACACGCCTTACTTTGACATCATAACTTGACCAGGAAGTAGGAATAAAACGAACAAATTTAGTACTTCCTAGGATGGCATCATCAACAGTGGAACTTTAACGACTTCTGATCTTCAACACATGCAACATAGTGGTTATGCTTCGTATATTAAATTGATTTTATCAAATAATTCCTCTTTCGTAAGTTTCCCCCATACTAATGGCTGTGCTATCGGTGGTGCATGTATTTCATTTGTTCGTTGTGATAATGCAGTTTTGTCTCCAGGCTTCTGGGGGACTCCTAATCGATTTTTACAAGTGCTCAAGTGAATAGATCGCCTATGGTCAGTGTTGAATTTACGTTGACATATAGAACATTGAAAAAGACTCATCGCGTAATTTGATAAGCTTTCAGACATTATTCTCTAGTGGTTATGTTAGACTGCATTTTGCATCTGCATGCAACAAACCGACCGAAAAAGGTATTGTCATCATCTGTCATTATGAGATCTTCATGACCTCTACTGTGATCTGACATCAACACGTCGTTGTATCAGAAGCATTGAACATTTGCATAACATGGTGATCGGCCAAATATATAATGTCACAGATGAAATGTCGATTGTGCTAGCTACCAAACTCTCAGGCTATGAAGAAGCATGTATGGCACAACTGTGAATAAACGATGGCTACTGAAGCATCGAATCGACATCGCCTTACTTTGACATCATAACTTGACCAGGAAGTAGGAAAAAACGAACAAATTTAGTACTTCCTAGGATGACATCATCAACAGTGGAACTTTAACGACTTCTGATCTTCAACACATGCAACATAGTGGTTATGCTTTCAAAGCAATTTTAACGCAAGCTCCCAAAGCGATGTTTAAAGCAAACTTAAACCTTTTCAATACCACAGTTTCAAAAGTAGCTGTTTGTACACTGTAAATCGCTCAATACCAATTACATACGAAGGATGCATACCAAAATATTTTTTGGTATATTTCTGTATTCTCTTGGTATATATTTGTATGCTTTTCGTATGTTATTTCAAATGTGGTATGCTTTACATACTAAAGCCATACTAGCACAATGTTAAAAGAAAGCATAAATCATGTTCAAAGTACGTTGATTTCAGGCCTTTTGTCAATAACGATCAACTAATGTTACTACTCTTCTGCAAGTAGTGAGATGAGGACATTCAAGAGTCTTTCTTTCAACACTGAATTCGATTTTAATACACCTAAGTCTAAGGCATTTCATGAATAATCAATAAGATTTCAACCATCAACAATTATGCATTATGTAATTTTGAAATTAAGCATATTATCAATCCGAAATAAAAACACATTGTAATTCATGAACGCAAAAATAGTCATGTTTGAGATATATCAGTCAACATGATTTCACTAAAGATATCGTTCAAATGAAATGATGTTTATCAACTTGGGTCATAAAGTAGGGTTGAGTTAAATAAACGTCTTGTTAATGTTGCCAGACAAGTAGCATCGACCGCATAGTCGTAGAGCATAAAATTCACAATAAATCTAGTGTACTCAAATATCACTCTATCAAACAAAAAATATTCACCACTTGTATTACCGAAAAAATTTATTTGACAGTAGTATGTGAGACATACATTTTTTTGATATGTGACTTTTTGTGGTAAGCTGCACATACCAAATCGATACCAGAGGCATACGAATAAGGATAAATTTCCATTGGGTCTCGTATATAAAACATACCAACAATTCGTATTTCAGTGTAATTCGTCCACCGTCGAAATGAGACATGAGACGATCGGAAAAGAAGAAAATGGAAGCAGCTTGGTCGTCCGATCTATGAGCTTGTGAATGTTGAGAATGGACCGAAGGACCGATAAAGGCCTAACCAACGGGGTCGAGCACCTACAAGCTGGAAAACATGAATGCTTTTTTACAGTAGTAGTAGATGAAGTACATATAATAAAGTGCGGGAAATATGGCTTATTTATCGAATTCTTCCTTTGAGAAATTCTGTCCTCTGCCTTACAAAAGGAATTCAAACGTTGCTAAAATGAATTCATTTACTATCACTAATATACTGTAGACCCTCTTCCCTATCGTCAGGCGTTCGCTATTCAGCAGTACGAAAACATGAAATATCAGTAAACTTCATTCAACGCAAGTATTAAATTCGTCATATCACTTCATTCTTAAGATTCACTTAACACTGAAATCCTGTATTTTAGATCAGTAATCATATGAAAACAGTTCAATGTTATCTACACTGACAATGTTGTACAGTTATAATGCTTTTCTTCTTGTTCTCTCTGAAGAAATTGAGAGAAAGATACTTGAAGCGTTTAAGCCGCAGGTGTGACTGTCATTGGTCCACCATGATGTGGAGATAATATGAGACCTGCATAAATCAAAGTGAACACTTAATTAAGTAGGGGAGGGCGGGGCACATTGAGCCACCGTCCTTTTCCGAAACTATCAATAGTGGAGACTTTGTGCTTTGAGACATTGTCTATTGAAGCAAATGAACATGATTCCTCTGATAATTTCAATTGTTTATGCTCTCCATCATTATTTTCACAGGATTTCCCAAAATTTCAATGAAAAAGTAAATTTTCAGAACTTTGTTTTGATTGTATAACCATCAACTTGCGCATATCTTCATCAGACTGTTAACAGTTTCCTGAAGTATTTTTTATCAATTTCATTATTCTATTGGTTAAAACTGTTTAAGTGCAGTCTTACTTGCATACGAGCACGAAAAGCAAGCGATGTGGGGCATATTAAACCACCCAAGATGGAGCACTTTGAACATGGTTCATACTACCGCATTTCGATGCTCAAACTTTCTTTTATTGAATGAACGAAGTGATTAATAAGTTTTGATCATGTGATTATGCTACAAATTGGTCTGCAACGCTATCAAATTAACAATTTAGATATAGTTGAGCAGTTATGGCATTCGTCTTTTCTGCGATGCAACTCTTGTCGAAAACAAAGCACCAGGGCAGCATGGACAAGAATTAATATTGAAAATATTGCAGATATTTTAGGGGATGCGAAGATAAAAAATATATGAAATATAGAAAAAATTCAACATTCACACATGCAACAAAATACATGTAAGCTTATAGCAAATACAATATGTGCGACCTCTTAATGCGCAGCATTGTCAAGCCCAAAATGAAATAGCTAGTAACCACGAGTATTTCTTACTTGAAATATTCTGTGAAGTGGGTGGAATTTTGACAAAAATCAGAACTTCAAGCTCTTATCATGTAGCTCTCCTAAGAATCAAAATATCAATTATTTGTTGATACAAGACGCTGTACACAAAACTAACAAGACACTAAATATTATGAAATCTAGAGGTTATTCTCAGCATGACTTACACAGAAAAGACTCTCACAAGGCATAATGAATCGCTTCACAAATATGGTCTTTTCTCGGCTCGACAATACGCAATGCGACCGTGAGTCACGCTGATTGGTCAATGCTGTCGTTCAGTAGCAACTGAGTAAACAACCAAGGTGTTAGGGGAACGCTATTTATGAGTAAGGCTATTGCAGTCTGCTGACAACGATGCCTCGGTATTGCTGTGTATACGGATGCAAATCCTCCGGTTATGACTGCCAACGATCTTTTTTCTTATTTCCGACTGCACCATCATTAATGTCTCAGTGGATAAGGAGGATTTCTCGTAAAAATTGGAAGCCAAGCAAGACATCAGTGGTGTGTGATCTACATTTCCGAGACTGTGATTTTAATATCTGCAAGTCAGATCGCCCAATCGAGTTTAGAAAACGAAGGCTCAACTCAAGTGCGGTACCGACATTACATTTACGAGGTGATCATCAAGAAAATTATAAACAAGACTTAGTGCGTACAACGAGGAACTCACAAGGCATTGTTTATGACACTGGACTAAGAGGCGGGGAACAGAGTAATTCTCCACAGATTTCAAACCATGATGCTGAAGATACGAAAGAAAGCAGTACGCAAACTGTTGAAGATACAGAATTTATGTTTCGACAACTTCGACTGCAACTTCGAGAATCAAAACTTGAGATCGAGATTCTTAAATCCAAAGTTTTGACCTTCGAACGATTAAGTGATGATGATGTCCTGGTGTACACAGGAATTGAACGCAAAGTATTCGTTTCATTATCAAGTTACCTCAAACAATTTCTGCCATTCAACTATTATACTGGAAAACGTGTGGTTTCCCTTGATTTCAATGATCAAATATTGTGTTGCCTTCTGAAGTTAAGACATAATCTAGTTGACCAGGATATCGGCTTTCGATTTGGTATTAGTCGAAAAACGGTGCAAAATATATTCATGACATTTTTGAGTGTTTTGTATGAAACCTTGTATGAGAGCATTATGTCGGCCAACGTTCCATCTTTGACTAAGATACGCAGAACTTCACCTGACTCTTTTAGTGGATTCTCTTCATGCAGGATGGTAATTGATTGCACAGAAATCAGAATGGATGCACCAAGAAATGATTTGAATGCAATCAGTGCTGTCTATAGTAACTATAAGTCAAGCTATACGGCGAAATTCTTGGTAGCAGTAGCACCGAATGGTACAATAATCTTTGTAAGCCAGGCCTATCCTGGTAATATCAGTGATAAGGGAATTACACGTGATTGTGGTTTTTTAAATCATCTTAATCCTGGTGACTTGATTCTCGCCGATAAAGGTTTCACGATACATGACATTTTACCGAAAGGTGTTCAATTGAATTTGCCTCCATTTTTGCAAGGAAAATCGAAACTGCAATTTTCAGAAACCGAAGCTCGATACACACGAGATATTGCTCGTGCTCGCATTCACGTGGAACGAGCCAACCAAAGAATAAAATCTTTTAAGATATTGAGCTCTTTTCCAACTCACTATCGACGCTTAGCAACGAAACTTTTTCGAGTCTGCTGTTGTTTAGTAAATCTGCAGAATCCTCTTATATACGGAATATTTATGAAGGATTTGACTGATATTTCTGAATAAATTTCCAAAAAAATATGACGGTTTTCATTTTTCGTTGCATTGATTTGATTGATTAATTCTCTCTGATTAAAATTAATTCTATGAAATTCTATTTTACTCATTTATCTGTTCTCAAAAGTTATATATACATCTATATAGGCTACACATTTCAGATAGAAATTAGTTATCTATATAGTCTGCTACAAGTCTATACCGGTAAGACTATACATGCAACCTAGTTTCATGGTAATATTTAATCAAACTCAAAACGAACGACAAAGTACAAAATTAACAAATGTATTCACCTAGACCCACTAAAAATCCATCGGAAACCAAACCGAACAATTCAGAATTGTCTACAATAGGGAAGGAAATGATCATAATAGAACAGTTCGATTTTCTGCATGTCACTTGCCCACTGATCGCTCCGAAATACTCTCTTGATGAAGATGTCTTTCATTGTCCATATCACAAAGTCACACCAATTTGAATTTGTTGCAAAAATGTTTCCCTGGATTTGATGATAATATAAGTGTTCCGTATTAACTTCCATTGCCTCTGTCAGGTAAAATGATTTCATAGTATTTCGCGCTTTCTCCTGTTCAAGAATTTCATTAATCTTACAATCACGATATTTATAGGGACACTTAATTTCAAGAACACCTTTGTCATCTAAATCGCAATTCGACACGACTAAACCATCAGGAGATGCGCCCATGATTCCATTTTCAAAAAGAAAAATCCCACATGGCTCAACATGGTTCCCGGTTACTTCAACATACCTTTCAGTAGCCATAGATTCGTGAATAGATCCCCATATAATGCTATCCTTGTTACTGAGATTGTATTCTCCGCATAATGTCTTGTACAAAGATGGTGGAAACTTTCCAATTTTGATAGCTTTCAAAACTCGTCCAAAATTACTGGCAGTAATCCGAAAGTTGCGAACTTCCGACCATCTAGGGTTATTTCTCTGACCCCTTGTCAATTCTTCTATAGTTTGTATAGATTTTGAAGATATGAAAAAGTTTCTCTTGAAATCAGAATCAGATAAAGTCTCAATGCTATGTCTGTCAATTACTTGTATAGCAGCAGTAGGCAAGTTCGATTCTTTAAGTTTATCCGTCTCATCTATGTCATTACTTAATATCCACGAAGTTCCACAGCGATGATTTATAGAGTTCAATGAATTTGCAAAATGCGCAAGTTGTGCTGAATTTGCTGGAGAAGTAGTCGCACGATAAGAAGAGCGATCGTCAGGGAAAATGTCACTATAACTGTTATTCTGCTTCTGTCGCTTCGGATGGGAAATCCAAGATGCTGGAAGATCAGTCTTAGATATACCGGACTTTTCGCCGTAGATAAGCGCCGCAGCCATATGTGAGCAAATCCATTGCCCTCTTGGACATTCACAGCTACAGTCCTTTATCCCGCCATCTTCATGTAATTCGATAATGACTTTATACGACCGGTTTTTCATGGTGGCACGAACATGACTACAGATTGTTCTTTGTGCGATGTTAAATGAGAGCACAAAATTAGATCTGTATTTCTCTTCTCCTCTTTTGAATGTCTTAACATCTTCAGCGAAGAATTGAAAAATATCAGTCATAGTTATCACCTGCATTGTCACTTATCAAGCAACTGATTCAACTGAGCGAGAGACAACTTAAGTCAGACACCGCAATAAGTGACCTTTGTCTCACACACCGATGTACGCCTGTGAGAATGTGCGCGATTAGGATCGCTTGTTTACTCGATCGCCATTAGTGACGCCATCTACCAATCAGAGAGCGTCCTTGGTCGCATTGCGAATTCACTTCACTCTGAATTTCAATGAGGCACGCGACCAACAAACGACTCACATTTTCCTTAATGCCTTGCTGCATAGGTGAATAAACGACTAACAATGACTTGTAGCCATCATACGGGGGCGGTGAAGAGTGAATACAGAGCGCTTAGCGTGGCTTACGGGAGATGAGAGAGCTCCCATTGTTAAGTCTTGATGTATGAGGCGAAGTTTGTGTAAAGACGGATTGCATTTATCACACAGCGATTACATCTTTATGGGATTCGAGGATGAACAGGATCAGTTTACATGTGGGAAACGCAACAATTGAATGATGTCTGATTTATCTTTATGACATATCTTTCAAGACATATCATTACCTATTCAGTATTTTGTCAGCAACTATGTGTGGGACCCCGGTCGTCTGGGTTTGAGTGTTCAGGTTAGGGGTAGAAACACAACTAGACGAGTACCTGCTGATGACTGACGGACTGCAGTATTATGTTTTATATCCCTTAATCGGTAGCTGAAGTAGTGGTCGATGAATTGTAATTCAAATGAAGAAATGTGGAATTACATGAAGTACTATAGACGGATGAAGAAACTGGCGATAACAAATTCAAGTGAAGAAATAGTATTTTCCATGTGTAGTCTTAGGTATAGTGTGTATAGTTTCATTGCTTTCGGTGTAGTAGAGTGTCATTGTAGTTCTATTGTTTACCTCCATTATCCACTTTCCACTTATCCACTCTTACCATTATCCACTTAGTGTAGTGTCAGATATAGTTCACTTGTAATCGGTGTAGTAGCATCGTTGTATTTCCATATTTTACCTCCACTTTTCCAATTTCTATTCATCGGTTTCCTGTTGTTTTATAATATCCATTTTTAATTTCCTTGACCTATGGTGACCATTGTCCTATTCTATTTCCACTATCAGCATCTGTAGTCGGTACAGTATATTAGACGTCTGTTTTGAACGTGTATACGGCAGTGTTTGGAATTTATGGCATTAGTACAAGTCTTAAGATTTCCACTTTTACCAGATATTGGGCCAAAGCTGATCAATTTTAATTCGTTGCCACAAGAAAGCTACATTGAGTTCTTTTAAGAACTGATTAATCCAATGGTTACAGTAGCATTGCCTTTGTACACTTGCGGATTGGAGAACGCCATCAGTCCTCATTAGGACTACTTTAACTAATAATTTAAATTAGTAAGCACTATATTCTATTATAAATGGCTAATGGGATGATTTTCATCATCGTATGAGAATTAATAGGGCAGCAATAATTTTAATGTCTAAATGGGCTAAGTGTCATAGTGTCAACTTTAATATAAATCATCAAATTCAAACCAACAGTATAGAAATTAAAAATGCAAGCTGGACTATCTGTAAACGTCTCATCACTGAATTTAAAAAAATTTCAAGATATTCAGAATCGTGCGATTTTCGATTAATCGTGCCCTGGGTCGCATGATTCGGAATCGCACCCGCCACACGGTCGCAAATGATACACCTTTTAATGTTCTTTTGATTTCTGTCTCATGAAATGAGAACTTTTCTCTCTTCAATGCCAACCCAAGAATAGTGAAGCAATATCACAAGTTGCGGCAATAAATAGCGTCATAACTAATTGATGGACAGAAATTTGCCTCCAGAAAATCATTGACTTGTTTTCAAAGC
Source organism: Prostheceraeus crozeri (assembly GCA_907163375.1). NCBI lineage: Eukaryota > Metazoa > Platyhelminthes > Polycladida > Euryleptidae > Prostheceraeus > Prostheceraeus crozeri. Next base: position 236,981 of record CAJQUW010000926.1, on the reverse strand, counting down.
AAATTGTTGTTCATCAAATTGTATGCAAACGCTATCAAATTGTCTATTTAGAAATATTTGAGCAGTTATGGAATTCGTTTTTTGTGCGCTGCAACTCTTATCGAAAACAAAGCACCAGGGCAGCATCGACAAGAATTAGTATTGAAAAATATTGCAGACATTTTACGGATGCGAAGATTAGAAATATATGAAGTATATAAGAATTCAACATTCGCACATGCAACAAAATACATGTAAGCTTATAGGAAATACAATATGTGCGACCTTTTAATGCGCGGTATTGTCAAGCCCAAAATGAAATAGCTAGTAACCACGAGTATTTCTTACTTGAAATATTCTGTGAAGTGGGTGGAATTTTGACAAAATTCAGAACTTCAAGCTCTTATCATGTAGCTCTCCTAAGATTCAAATCTAAATATCAATTATAATAACCTGATTTGCATATATGCAGCAATAATAGAAAACCCAAGTTTTGTATCGCTTACCAAAGGTCCAACCTTGCATTGTTGATATGTCGCCAAACTGTAGCCAGACGTGTCCTTGATGCGATCACAGTCTCTGGCAATGAACATGATCGACTATGACCGTGGAGGCGGCATATTTTAGGAATACCTCGCTGGCAGCCTTCTTTTAGCCTGTGGTGGTCACACACGCTCTCGACTAACGTTTCGGTTAGCTGAATGCTGTCAAATCTCTGGATCTGCAGCTGCTTTTCGTGCACAGATATATCTGTTCTGCACATAACAATTGATGGTTTTCCGCGCAGCATGAAACATAGATAAACGAATACAGGAAAACATTGGACGCACTTTGATAATAAGCATTTTGTAAGCCCTTGATAATTAATTAGATAAATTCACAATTTGCAAGCACATGTAGGACATCGGGTTTAAAAACCGGCGAACCCCTCATTACACCGGCCGGCCTGTTATTCAAATTATAGGCGTATGTCGATGATTGCCGACGTTCATTCTAGAATTGATGATTCTATAGTCAGTTAAAATAGAACTGCAACATTGTATGAGTATGATAGCATCATTTGTATGACGTAAACATTGGAACCGCTTCTTGAAAGACTTATTACCGCACTTAGAATGACCGCTACAACTTACAACGAATGAGGAATGTTCATTAATTTTGCTGTTTTTCTGCTTTTTAAGGAATTATACTTAAAAACACAGCTATTTGGAAGTACATTAATACGTACAGGTAACAAGTCTAGTCATTGAATTCACAGCTGTTTCTGGTAGAGGATTCTGATTGTGGTTTAAGTTTTGTTCTTCGTAATGATTACTGCGAAATTTTCGTAGCTGGCTCGACGGCGGCAGTGAGGACACGTTGATGCTGATTAACTACTGATCCATTATCTACTTATACATCTACTTCAAAGCCGTATTCCTACTCGATCTCAAAGAGTTTCCGAAATCGTACAAACCAAAGCACAAATGAATTTTGTAAAAATCATGTGTTCGCTCCTATATTGTGAAATTGTTCCAGTTCTTCTTCAATAAGTTACTACACGTATTGCTGTTCAATCTTTCTCATACGCGTGCATCATATATAATCAAAGTATATAGGCCTGCAAGTATAATCCTGTAGGACCTAATTCAAATCCATTAAAATGTTCATCAAAGAAGCTTTCAATTTTCGAGATAATATGAAATCGGCATGAAGAAAAGGCAATTGCATTTCATGTGAAGCATTACAGCCAGTTACAGCTTAATGCCCAATGAATAGTGGCAGCTCACATTACAACATGCGTGAATAGACATCAAATCGTGATTTAATCCGTATCGCAGAGAGCAACAGAAAATTGAATGTGAAGATTTCATTGGTGATGAGTGTATGTGAAAATATTTTCATTATTTGACTCTGTTTCAACTCAACCGATTTTTGTATGTGAAGACTAACTGTGTGCATCTGTGTTTTGCAATTTTCACGGTACTGAGCAATGTACAAATGTATACAATGTTCTACCCAATTTAGGTGTTTTGATTCCACCAGCAATAAATTGTGCGTAGCCCCTATAATGATAGTACAATGCAGAAGGAAATGACATCATTTTACATATCGTCCGTGTCATGACCGCCTTGGAGTGGCTATGTTTGAAATTAGCAACTCGATGACCTGCTATTGCTTTCATGCTGAAACTCAAAAGAATCTTTTTAAGCGTGATCATCACAGGCAACCTGCTACTGGAAGAGCAAAATAGCAGAATCAAAGACAATGATTTCCATTAACTTTGAAAGATGTAAATGGGTCCACATCACTATTCAGATTCAAGAAATGATATATGAATTTAGTGAACCATAACACCATACCGGTGAAAATTGAATTAAAAACTTCAAACTTCAGCCAAAAAAGAACGAATAATATCGCGACTTTTTCATGAAGACTTTCATTATAATACAATTCATGAAATTCCCTTCATCATCACCTTAATTTTCGCTTAGTTAGGATGCTTATTAGCAAATATTCACTCCTTTTGATATCCAACTTGTTCCATACTACTGAAATAGGAGAATCATTTCGGTAGTATGTAAATTGGGAAATTTTGACTTTTTTCAAAACTGCTCAAATAATTTTTTGGACCACGGGAAGGTAATCTCCGCACAATAAATCTGAATCTTTTCATATACATTTTCACTGTATACAGATATGTTTTTGAGTCAACACTCTACCTATATATCCCATGGGCCATTATCATTTTTCATGCATTATCCCTCGCCCCATTGGGGGGTTCGTCTTTCCCCCCCTTGACGAATTAAAGCAATCGCCCTAGTGGGTTAAATGACATGTCAAAAATAAAGCTTATGATTGCATTTTGGTTTATACTTTTCCAGAACAAGATTTTGAACCCTAGTCACTCTCTATCAACATAAGTATTATCGTCTACAATCTAAAGCGTAGTAGCTGATCCTTCAACTGATCATATAGCCACATAATGTGAACATATTGCATGGGAACAAATCGTTATAAGGTTCAGGTTAGAAAGGTTTAACAGGCGCTTCCCAACCACTAAGTCATTGAAGAGTTTCAACCAGTCGTACGCAGAAAAACGAGTTGCTGATTGCATTCAGTGAAATTTGTGTTTATTGGTATTAGAATAAGCACACAACACACTTTTCAGAAATGTCAAAATCAATTGTTGTCTTTCCTTGGAATGCTTTTGCTATTTTATGATCCATCGAAAGTCCATCGACTGGAAGTGAAAGATATTCAAGGTCATTAAAGTGTCAATGGATGGTAAAAAATGCATCTGGATAGAGCTGCTTTAAGTTCGCTTAAACGTAAAAATTGTGAATAAAATACTGTGATAGTTGAAAATTCAGTGTATGGACCCCACAAGTATCATTTATCATCATACTACTATTCTAGAAAAAAAGAGTACCATTGGATCAATCCAAAATATGCATGAAATATCAAAAGGTTTCATTGGGATAGCGTGCACACCGAGATAAATTACTTTGTCTGCGTATATGGGTATAGAGATGACATTTTCTAATACTGATGGTCACGCTCAGAACTAGTCCATAGGGTCAAAAGGATCAATTTTCTATTGAGCGCAATCCAAGTTTGAGCTTGAATTCTGGCAGCGACATCTCGTGTGCTCCCTAGTGCAACTTTCATCATGCGATCATGCGAGCCAAAGGGAGTTGAATTTCTCCAATTCTCTCTACCATTGCATATAATGGCTGAGATACAATCGTGTCACCTCTAGAGCAACAGCGACAGACGATTCCACCTCTGTGGGCGCACAACATTATAAAAATGACCATGAATCACTTAAGAAATGTATAATGCATGAAACTTACATAGAGGTGACTTCTATTTTCTTTTGTCAGCCGCAAAAGAGAATTCTGAAATCACAAAGATCATCTTCACATAAAATCAACCAATAAATTCAATTTTGACGAAGTCAATCCTATGATTGAAAGGCTATTTTTCCGTACCACATGAATATGTCCACCGACGCCACTTTAATCCTCTACTTGAAAAGACAGAATTAATACAATCAGCGAATTACAGAGAAAAGGGAAAAAACAGAAAGCCCTTCGGAACATTTTTGAGAGTTAATGAGAGTCTGCATTTACATTTAAAATATGTGTTTGTGGAACTTACTTATTGTAGCCTTCACACGTCTTCTCGGGATCTTTCTGGTAACTAGAAAATAGAAGATTAATAGGATAAATTGATTTTGTGAACGGCGATTGCTAGTGCACGATCCTAGATGATCACACTATGACATCGATTTCAATTTTATAAATTAAAAGAATATTCTACAGACAAGTTTTTTGAATTCATTGTATGAATATCATCAAACTTCTCCATTAGAATTTTTCTCCATTTAGATGATCGACTTGATGAAAAATATGACAGGATTACATAAAACTTACCGTCAAATTTATCCATGCCTGCTCGACCGAATATCTCATCAACTGAAATGACAATAATTGACTTCTCACGTATCAAGCCGCACAGGCTATAGAATTATAGTCAGATTGTATGCATGACAGAATTGCATCAAACTCACCGCGACTAACAGATCAAGCTAGCTGGTCATACAACCGGAGTACCTGCGATTGCAATAATTTAATAAAAATAATAAATAATAATGTGCTTTGTTATAGAATGACAGACGCACAACGACCACAAATAAGCTGTCAAGAACGCGAACACGTGGACGTGCACTTAAAGAACATCCAGCTGTCAGGGTGGTCGTGGTAGAACTCAACCGTTTCTTTGGCCGCATCTCCATCACATGGCCTTGTTCATTTTAGCATGATTGGATACGAAATGACGATTGACAGTCATTTCTGTGACTTTTTGTCTGAAGTCAGCGAACTTCTTTTTGAAGAAGAATTTACCCTTCTTATAGCATCATCGCATTTATTATGCATTATCGCATTTTGAAGCAAACCTTCGATATCATACCCAAAGCATTCGACGCTTACCACGATATAGTCTATTCATTCCTAAATGTCACGCAATACACAAATTCAGCACTGAAATCCGATGTCAAGAGGGATCTTACTAATCCTGATGTCCAAAGACAGATAAGTGACAATCAAATGGCAAAAGACGCTTGGAAGACACTCCACATTGCAGACACAGAATGGACATTTTGAAATCGTTCATTCAACAGAACATCAGCGCTATAACATCCCAAAAGGTTCAGAATTGGCTTTGACAAGTGCTAGGCTACACAAACAGATACTTTGCCGAATCTGACATTTTTCACTGAACTTTCATTCCTTGTGAAGACGCAAATGTCGGACCGAGTCCGGGCAGAAAACAGCTAAGTGCGACTCTTCGACCATCTTGATCAGTTTCAATTCAAATGAACTTTCTATCGTAATTTATATTATCTGTGTTATGATATGAACTTCGAAAGATGTTTTAATATGAAATAAATAGAAATGTTTTAATAAACACGCATTTTTATGAATGTCGGCACAAGTGTGTCATAATTCGGTCAATCGACTTTCGGCAGAACTTCGGCAACACGAAAAACGTAGCTGACTTCGGAACATAGCGATTAATCGCACTGTGACGGGAATCCTGTATTGGGTACTATATTTAGAAGTCCGTATAAGGCGCTCAGGTAGAAATGCCCTCATTTTCCGATGTTTCACGGGTATGCATGTACGATAGTTAGTTTTCATGATTATTTATAAAGCATGACTTCATTCTAATGCATCCCGACCACTGTAATTACCTAATTTATATTTCTGACCTATTCTAAAAGAGGATTATCATCTTCATGATGGCGAGCAGCCTCCCGAATTCGAACATTGCAATGCATTTCATCGCCGCGTGCTACGTCTATCAGTTAGTTCACGGATTCCTCATGCTGTGTGTGGCTGTGCATCAACTCGTCGAACAACTGATGGTGCACTTTTCTCTATTCATTGAAGATAGTGTACATGTTGCCATCATTTGTTAAAGATTATCACCGCGGATATATGAGTACCTAAATGGAGTGTATATGGTGCGTCAAAAATATTAAGACTTGTGAGTAGCAAATAAATCGTACTCGTAAATCAAGTGAATAAACCGCATCAATAGGCAACTTGTATAGTAACAGATTCTAAGCCAACCATTCTAATTGTCCTGAAGTTACAAAATAAGATGTGTACTTGATTAAAGAATTAATCGCGTGATTCATCAGGATCGTTGAAAGGAGATGGAAACTTCGATCCTTGATATTGAAGCATATTTCCTAAAAACAGGAGTGGTGAATAAACATGAATGTCCTCCATCTTAAAAAATTCAATTACCTGATTGATGCTTTTCGATAATGTCGTTTGTGAGCAAGCCGTCTGTCGTTTTGTCAGGCCTACGTGTAATATAGTATAATTAGGCAGTGGGTTGTTTTATTAGGCCTATTGTACATGAAAGAGAGTTGAGGCAATTGAAAGCATTCTTATAAGCAAACAAAAAAATTAAAAGGAGATAATTATGCCATACCACTGTAATTATTCATGCCATTTAATTTCCGTGTGTATGCTAATGTTTCAGTTTATAGTCTCACGGGAGGTTTGCCATTGGTTGAAAAAAACGGAATTTCACTCACAATTTACGACCTTTCATATTGAATTAAACTTCATGAAATGACACCTGACACTTCATCGTCTGCCGACTGTGATAAGTAATTTTTTGTGATTCTTTATAACTGAGTGATGTGATCGACAGTATTTTGTGATGTGTAAATATGTTGTAAGGCTATTCTTGTCACTGCCTCCGAATGTTTTGATTTTATCAGCATTGGGTTATTCCCGTGATCAAGTCAGCATGCAGGACGTCGGGTGTCATTACCAAAGACATTTAATTGTTTTATAGGGCTAGACAGGAAGTAGATGCCTAAATTTGAACCCATTTTAGTATGGTCCTTATCGTGGCAAAAAAAGCATTACGGCAATGGGGCGAAATTGCTGTTTTGTCGACTGTGCGGTGTGCAATGCGACAAAAAGCCTCGGAAATGGCACATGATGTAAAGCACAATTCACTGATACTATATGATAAGTTTCAAGAATATTCGTTCAGTAGTTTCTCTGAAAAAAATTATTAAAGATGAGAGCGGTGATATAGCAATTTAGTGCAGTACTATCAATTTGGAAGAAAAAATATTCACATCAAGACCGATGAGTATTAATAAACACACAACTCCCTCTGTAGAATTCATGACTACTAACAAATTCAGTGAGAATCCGAATATTACACAGAGGAATTGGCTATTAATAAGGCTCAACCATGTCAACAACGCTCTTCGAGCTATTCACCAGGCTGAAACTACAACATGGATCCATGTATTGCAAATAATTAACAGAGGGCATTTTAGGTCCAAGTATAATCAATCATCGGATGTCTATCAATGTAAAAGATGCAATTGTCAATGTGCATTGTATAACATGCGTAATATATGTTGTTTGTTTTTATTTGCTTAAGCCAATTTTATATCAAATTTTCTGATAATTCATATACATTCTTTCTACTGCATCAAGTAATTTCTTACCGTAAAATTACATTTGCACGTTCGATTATTGCCAAACTTGGCAATCGCGTCGTGCAACGGTGGCACAGCAACGATGTACATGTACAACCATAGCCGGGCTTCGTATTTATTAATAAGAAGCAATCTGCATGATCAAAAGTAAAGACGCGGATCATTTTTCTATTCAGAAAAGTCATTTAGTCATGTATTAGGTGAATTATAAGTGAACTTCATTCTGCTTTTACCTAAGAATGAAACAATTGGTTTTCATTTGTGATATTCCTATATAATATGCGCTCTTCAGATTTAGTAATCAACTCACATAAAATAATGCAATGAATTATAATTGAAAGAATTGTATCAACAGCTAAGTGCTCTTATTTACAACTGGGTTTTGCAGGACATCTGAAAAAGTAGAATAGACTATTATTTGTTGCAATTGGGAAGATGTTTTCAGACATGTATAAAAATTCCTTGATATATTATCAAAATGAGTTTTGGTTCTGTAATTACTAAAAAGAGGTAATAAAAAGGAATATTTGTTGCTTGCTTACAAATATTTTCAAATTCATAAAATATCAGCTGATTTTCACTGGTTTCGTTGCACACAAGGTAAATACACCTCTATTTTCTATCTAGCCGTTTATAATATTAAATATCTTTGGTCATTACAAGAAGCTTTATTTAAAACATAAGGTCGTGAATCGTGATTGACATTGTTTTTCTAATATTTAAGGGATGAGAATTTTCTAGCCGATTTGTATTAGCAATAGTTCGGCTTTAAGTATTATTTTGTTGGCGTTTTTGGGCCTCCTTGAAATGTGAATTTCCGCCGGGACCACGTTCTTCCCTTCTCAACCCTGTTTGGCAACAAGTCGCAAACTTTGAAAATATGTCACAGGTTCGAATGTTTCACTGCATGGTTGGTTTGGATGTGTAAGTAAACCATCTTGCGGTACGTTGTTATTTATTTCAGCTAAAGGAGAAATCATTTTGAATTAAGTATCAAATTCATCGGACTTTCTGCTTTAACGGCATGTTATCCAACCTAGGAAAATGTGTTGTCGATCAATTCGTTGCTGTTGTAATTTATTGGAATGATGAAACATAAAAATAGTTTAGATTAATTATCACCTTCTTTCATCTTACCATAAATTAATGCTCATTTCTGTGTCATGTACTTCTCTATTATGTGTCGTTGTAGAGCTCTACATGGTTTACGTTTTACATCATTGTTCACAGTTTGTCTGCGTTTTACTATCTTAATTCGCTTATAATGAATTTTTGTTGGTTTCAGACATCAAAATTTAGGAGCAGAATATCCTAATGAACCTCATCTACGATAGTTTTGAATACCACTGGATACGGTTGTTATTATCCATTGTATTCAAGATTTAAACTTGTTTGAGGTACAATCAACCTGAATCCCGATATCTACGTTTACAAAATTGACTTTCAGTGGACTCAATACAGGAAAGTTTCATCATCTGAGTAGTTGCTATTGCTTATTACATGCGGTTAGGTAAAGCCAAGCCAACGCAAATTTCGCGGACGGGATTCGGCCATCACAAATCGATCCGCTTCATGCGGGCCGATGTCGACCAGCCGAACCCCGGCCGACTTCGGGGCGTCCGGGCACGTCGCGTTCGGGCCGAAATTGTTTGCCGACTTCGGCCCAGACTTTGGCTGACTTTCCGTTCGCACAGGGTTGTCTTATAGGATTTTATCCTACTTTCAGTGTTCTCATATTCGAATTAAATTCCTTTGAACAACACAGATACTTTCTTAGATCAGAAATTGGAGATTTCATAGACATAAGCACTGTAATATGAGAAAGTCAAGAGAAATTGAATTCACTTATTCAATGATAGAATGCCAAAGGGTATATTGATATATATTAGGATTATATTTCAAAATTTCTCTATTTAATTTTTTCTCTATTTAGATGATCAACGTGATGAAAAACATGACAGGATTACATAAAACTTACCATCTAGATTTTCGTATGATGCAGGGTCTACTCCTTTGCTGCCAACTGAAATGACAATAAATGACTTCTCACGTATCAAGTCGCACAAGCAATAGAAGTCAGATTATAGTCAGATTGTAGGCATGACAGAATTGCATCAAACTCACCGCGACTAACAGATCAAGCTAGCTGGTCATACAACCGGAGTACCTGCGATTGCAATAATGTAATAAAAATAATAAATAATAATGTGCTTTGTTTTAGAATGACAGACGTACAAACGACCACAAATAGGCTGTCAAGAACGCGAACACGTGGACCTGCAATTCAAGAACATCCAGCTGTCAGGGTGGTAGAGGGACATCTTGGCCGAACTCAACCGTTCCTCTTGCCACATCTACAACACATGGCCTTGTTCATTTCAACATGATTGGATACGGAATGACGACTGCCAGTCATTTCTGCGACTTTTTTTCTGAAGTCAGCGAACTTCTTTTTGAACAAGAATTTACCCTTCTAATAGACAATGAATCATCGCATTTTGAAGCAAACCTTCGACATGATGCCCAAAGCATCCGACGCTTACCACGATATAGTCTATTCATTCCTAAATGTCACACAATACGGGAATTCAGCACTGAAATCCGATGTCAAGAGGGATCTTACTAATCCTGATGTCCAAAGACAGATAAGTGACAATCAAATGGCAAAGACGCTTGGAAGACACTCCACATTGCAGACACAGAATGGACATTTTGAAATCGTTCATTCAACAGAACATCAGCGCTATAACATCCCAAAAGGTTCAGAATTGGTTTCGACAAGTGCTAGGCTACACAAACAGATACTTTGCCGAATCTGACAGTTGTCACTGAACTTTCCTTGTCTTATAGGATTTTATCGTACTTTCAGTGTTCTCATGTTCGAAAAAATGCCCTTGAACAACACAGATATCTCCTTAGATCAGAAATTGAAAATTAGTATAACGAAGATTAACCTGTTAAGCCCCAGTTTTGTATTTGCTACACCGCCTCAACTGCCAATGACGGGCGCTGCCCGTCATAACTTCCATGACTTCAACTGACCAGAAAATAAGTGAGCTACATGTCGCTAACTGACAATGACGGGCACTGCCCGTCATGTAAATTCTATGTTTACACTGCTCTAAATATTTTATTTCTTGATTTACAGTACTTATTTTCTGAGATATCAAAAGAGCAAGTACTCGTAAAATTTCACAACCTTCTATAGCAAAAAGCAAAAACGAACACAAATAGAAACGCATGTTCATTTCGTATAACCAAAAACAAGAAACAACTCAGCAACAGCTATCCACTTGTATTAAGAGTGAAATTTTCCAAAACATGGGTCCACACAAAGTCCCGGGGTTGAAGGGCGTGGCCTATTTGGTCTAGGCGACAACCGCTTTGGGGCATGCGATTGCTTTAAGACGGTTGTGGCTGCAGGACGTCCTCCATTTGAACTCCATTGAATCAATATCGTGGCTTTCAAGAGCAATTTCAGCTCTGATGTTCGTCCATGAAGTAAGCATTTCAAACAACTCATCAGTAAGATACATATTTATGAAATACTCTACATCACTTGTCGTTGGAAGTTGAGAGCGTTGAAGTCCTGGATTTGCAGCAAAAGAATGTTCAGGCTCATATGTATCGTTGTCTTTATTAATGATTTGTCACTCACCTCTTTCTTCGACGACGACATTAGTATCCATGTCAGAATCAGAATCCGAAGATTCACTTGAGGAAGAGTTATCACTTATATCACTGTTAGGTTGACTGTGTGTTCATGATTCAAGTAGGTCGCTCTGTTTTGTATCTATATTGAATAGATTCTGCTTAATGTAGATATCTATCAGGAGTCTTATCTAAAATTTTAGTCTTCTTCAGTCTAAAGATAATATCCGTTTAAATATGTTACAAAGTTTGTTCATATTTGTTTCACCAACATTCGGTCATTCGTGACTTCCTTATATTGTAAGAAAGAATACCTCCGGTCTTTCAGGAATGAGCTTATTATGCACACCACCAGTTCAGTCTTCCTTATCCAAGTACAAATATTGAAACATTTTGATATTGGTCATTTTATAAATTCATTTTCACTACAGAATCAATGAAATGATGAAACGATTTCACAACTGAAATAATTTTGTAGAAAAAACAGAAAGAACTGGGCAGATGCGACAATGCTGATCATGACGGACAGTGCCCGTCATTGGCAGTTACGGTCATGTACAGAATCAGAAACCAGTCAGTTGTAGAAACTATCTCATGACGGGCAGTGCCCGTCATTGGGGCTCAACAGGTTGATGCACTAATATCTATGAAATTTGCCATATCATAGAAATAAACATTTTGATAGGAAAAAGTCGAAAGAAATTGAATTTCTCTATTCAATGATAGAATACAAAAAGGTATATTGATATATAATAGGATTATATTTCTAAATTTCTCTATTAAAATTTTTCTCTATTTAAATGATCGACTTGATGAAAAATATGACAGGATTACCGTCAAATTTATCCATGCCTGCTCGACCGAATATTTCATCAACTGAAATGACAATAATTGACTTCTCACGTATCAAGTCGCACAAGCAATAGAAGTCAGATTATAGTCATATTGTAGGCATGACAGAATTGCATCAAACTTACCGCGACTAACAGATCAAGCTAGCTGGTCATACAACCGGAGTACCTGCGATTGCAATAATTTAATAAAAATAATAAATAATAATGTGCTTTGTTATAGAATGACAGACGCACAACGACCACAAATAAGCTGTCAAGAACGCGAACACGTGGACCTGCAATTCAAGAACATCCAGCTGTCAGGGTGGTAGAGGGACATCTTGGCCGAACTCAACCGTTCCTCTTGCCACATCTACAACACATAGTCTTGTCCATTTCAACATGATTGGATACGGAATGACGACTGCCAGTCATTTCTGCGACTTTTTTTCTGAATTTAGCGAACTTCTTTTTGAACAAGAATTTACCCTTCTAATAGACAATGAATCATCGCATTCTGAAGCAAACCTTCGACATGATGCCCAAAGCATCCGACGCTTACCACGATATAGTCTATTCATTCCTAAATGTCACACAATACGGGAATTCAGCACTGAAATCCGATGTCAAGAGGGATCTTACTAATCCTGATGTCCAAAGACAGATAAGTGACAATCAAATGGCAAAAGACGCTTGGAAGACACTCCACATTGCAGACACAGAATGGACATTTTGAAATCGTTCATTCAACAGAACATCAGCGCTATAACAACCCAAAAGGTTCAGAATTGGTTTCGACAAGTGCTAGGCTACACAAACAGATACTTTGCCGAATCTGACAGTTGTCACTGAACTTTCCTTGTCTTATAGGATTTTATCGTACTTTCAGTGTTCTCATGTTCGAAAAAATGCCCTTGAACAACACAGATATCTCCTTAGATCAGAAATTGAAAATTAGTATAACGAAGATTAATGCACTAATATCTATGAAATTTGCCATATCATAGAAATAAACATTTTGATAGGAAAATGTCAAAAGAAATTGAATTTCTCTATTCAATGATAGAATGCAAAAGGGTATATTGATATATAATAGGATTATATTTCTAAAATTCTCTATTCAAATTTTTCTCTATTTAGATGATCAACTTAATGAAAAACATGACAGGATTACATAAAACTTATGATCTAGATTATGATCTTATGAAATGACAATAATTGATTTCTCACGTATCAAGTCGCACAAGCAATAGAAGTCAGATTATAGTCAGATTGTAGGCATGACAGAATTGAATCAAACTTACCGCGACTAACAGATCAAGCTAGCTGGTCATACAACCGGAGTACCTGCGATTGCAATAATGTAATAAAAATAATAAATAATAATGTGCTTTGTTTTAGATTGACAGAAGCACAGCGATCTCACGTAAGCTGTCAAGGGAGAATGCCCACTCTTTATATGTTGCAACTCGACTGTTGTTGTATCGAAATTGTCCGGCGGTACAATAAGATATCTATCATCTGCATATTTGATTATGATGTTGCCTACGGTGGTTGGTTTCACGTCCGATAGAATCGTGAAGAATGCATTTGGTCCAATTGTCGATCCTTGAACCACGCCTGCATTGGTGTTTGTTGCATGCGACATTTGCCCATACATCTTAGTTGCCTTCTTACGTGACGTATAACAGTCAGCAGTGCAATTGCAGATTTGGTCGGGAATTTTCAAAATGTTAAGCTTTTCATGTAACTTAGATCTTCTCGCTGTGTCGAAAGCTTTCGCAAAGTCCATAGAGTAGGTATATTAGGTAGAGTGGTAACTCCGCACCTATTAAGTCCCCAATGTACATACACTTTTGATGTTTTTTAATGAACTCGAGGGGAATATAGTTGGTAATTGTTGCCAAATGTTACGCAAGTTTTTGAAGTTTTGAAGAAATTGCCACGGAATTGAGTGATCATTGCAATGCAGAAGGAATGATGGTGTCTACAGATTCTCAGTGTCATGACAACCTTGGCGATTTAATGTTTGCTAAATTAGCAATCCGATGGGCTGCTATTGCAGTCATGCTCAATCTCAAGAGCATTTTCTTAAGCGTGATCATATCACCGGCAATAACGTACCACTGGCACATCAAAATCACATAATCAAAGACAACGATTTCAATTAACTTTGAAAGATGTAAATGGGTCTACATCGTGATTCAGATTCATGAAGAATGAAACATGAATTTAGTGAATTTTAAAATCATGCCGGAGAAAATTGAGCTAAAAATTTGAAATTGTAGGCAAGAAAGCAAAATCAAATCTCGACCTTTTTCATGAAGACTTTCATTATAATACAATTCATGAAATTCCCTTGACAATCAGCTTAATTTTCGCTTAGCTAGGATGCTTATTAGCAAATATTCACTACTTTTGATATCCAACTTGTTCCATACTACTGAAATAGGAGAGTCATTTCGGTAGTATGTAAATTGGGAAATTTTGACTTTTTTCGAAAGTGCTCAAATAATTTTTTGGACCACGGGAAGGCAATCTCCGCACAATAAATTTGAATCTTTTCATATATAGATTTTCACTGTATACTTTTATATACATACACTGTATTACTTTTTTGAGTCGGCACTCTACCTATATATCCCATCGGCCATTATCATTTTTCATGCATTATCCCTCGCCCCATTGGGTCTTTCCCCATTCGTCTTTCCCCCCTTGACGAATTAAAGCAATCTCCCTAGTGGGTTAAATGACATGTCAAAAATAAAGCTTATGACAGTATACAAACTGGGAGTTTTGACTTTATTGGACCACGGGAAGGTATTCTCCGCACAAATCTGAATCTTTTCATTTAAACATTTTCACTGTATGCAGATACTTTTTGAGTCGACATTCTACTTACATATACCTGCTCTATGGAAAAGTCTAAGGTGACCATTCGAGCAGAGGTGTGATTTTCTAAAATAGCCCTTACTTCACTTAGAATTGCAATCAAGGCTTCTGTGATTCCTCCTGTTGGTCCTCGTCATTGTTTGATTTATGATTTTTTAGAAATATTTTTTTCGCAAAGTCGTGACAGAACTGGTGTTATCGAGATCGGTCGGAAATCGCTTGGTTGTTTTGGTCGTGTGGTCTTAGATATATGGTTAATAGGACCTATCTTCCATTGCTCTGGATTAATTCCAGTTTGGAGTGAAGAACTGATTAACTTCGTGATTGGTTCGCATATTTAGTCAGCTGCTACGCAAAGGAACCATGCTAGCATATGATCATTGTCGGAGATGTTTTCTTCAGTTTCATTAGAGCCATGTATGTTTCAGATGCAAAATGATGTTTGTTGGTCCTTTACGCAAAATATTTTCGTATTATTTGTCGGTTGACATTTGAGTGTAATAGTCATTCATGATGTCATTCTTCGCACTCTTCACAATATTCTCCTAAACCTGTCTAAACATTTGTATGTGAATGAAATTCAAGTTGTGGTTTGCGACAATTGTATTGGAAAATACATATATAAGTACTACCTGAATAATCTAAAATTAGAAATAGAAGCAGAATTGCATAAAACTTGCCTGTTTCTCCTGCAGGGTAAAATGCTGGTATCATTTCACCTGAAATGACAATAATTAACTCCTTACACATCAAACAGCTCAAGTTATAGAATTGTAGTCAGATTGTAGGCATGACAGAATTGCATCAAACTTACTGTGTGAGCCAGCTGGTCTTTCAACGGGAGCACCCGAAATTGCAATAATGTAGTCAGAGCTTTGAGATCAATCTCTATATCATCACTTGTTAAAGACTTCTGACAGATCAAAGAAATCGATAAATAATGAAAAATCATTCTTGTTGCAAAAAGTCATGCAGCTGTGCTCACCACAGAGATAATTTGCTTTGTCTGCGTTGTTTGGTCTAGAGACATTTTATAATACTGATGGTCACGCTTAGAACTAGTCCCCAGTGGCAAAAGGATCAATTTTCCATTGAACGATATGCAAATTGAAGTCTGACTTCTGACGAACTAAATCATTGACACCGCATCGAACCTTCACGGTCAGTAAATTTAGATCGTGAGGAGCCGAACGATGTGAATAATATTTCCATTTTCCGAATTAATCATGGAGAAGCATTGAGTCACAGATATGTAATGTTCACTTGACGGATGTTCAGACTTCAATGTGAAAACGGAGCTCGCATGCTACCTAATGCGACTTTCCTTGCGCATTTCGCGCTTGTCGAATCACGTAAGCCGAAGAGAGACATGTCTCTCCAGCTTTCTCCGTCCCTCTCTACCATTGCATACAATGGCTGAGATACAATAGAATCACGTCACCTCTAGAGCAACCGTGACAGCCGAATCCATCTCTGTGTGCTGGTCACATGAGAATGAAGCATTTTCACTCATGTTTCCTCATGTCTCCTCCTGCGGAGACGCAACCCGAAGATATTCCTTCCCACCAACTGAGCATACATAGGGTCTACAAGTGAATAAATTACATAAAGCTTACCTGCGCAGCAAGATATTTCGCTACTCTTGGAGTCGAATTACCTGTTTGATTCCTAATGCACATGTAAACGCATGCTTTGAATCAAGATCTGCAATCCGTAATACTATAGTGCATGCAGAGCAGTGGCGCAGTCTCCATGCCTGCGAGGTCTTTACCACATACCCAAAAATAATCATCAGCATTCATAAAAGAAAAAAAATTAATTTCCATTGCAAAAAATTGCAATTGATTATGATTACTAATTACATCTTTATCAATGCAATTGACTACGCTTACAAATTTCTCCTTCTTTCTTCAATTGCATTTCAATTACTTTGCAATTAATTACTCTAGATAACTGCCGGCATTGCATTATCTGTTTTCCCAACTTTTATCTTTCATGGCACATATGCAAGGTCAATCATTAGGTGTCACTGCCCGGAATACAGACCACGCTTATAGCATTGATATAAAAGTGTCACATTTTCATCTCCCCTCCCCACCAAGTGCTTTCGCTTTACATCTCTGCTACGATTCAAACTGGAGATGCATCATTCTGTGATACCGACACTTGTGACTTCTTACGATTGCAATTACAACTCCGTTAAGGTTAAAATTGATTGAAAGATTCAAATTGTGGCTTCTTGAAGAGTTTATGTGCATCTCATTTAACGAAGGGAAATTAAAGCGCTAGTTTTCTGATTTCTATTTTCCGATCAGCAATTAGAGGGAAGCAATATCACGATACTGGCACTTAATTTAGATTTGACAATCCGTTTTGTAGTACATTTCTTCGACAATTTTCTGGTAGTTGTGCACCTGATGCATGTCTAAGCATTTCACCGCATTATCGACGAGGAGGTGGGGTTATTTAAAATGTGCGCTAATGAACAGAGTTGACCGTAAGGTAATTGCAATTACTTCTCAATTACATAGCTAAAAATGTTGTTGATTACAATTACTAATTAGTAATTACTCATCAGAAAATGTAATTGGCTAACAATTACTAATTACAACAATTCTAATCACAAATTCAATTTCAACGCAAGTCTGATGAAAATAAACGCATAAACAATACAATGGTTATTGCACATTTGCCATAGATTTACAAGAAAAGCTATTCCATGAATCCAGGCGTGCAAGTAAACCCTAGAAATCCTCGAACGCTTCGCGGCCTCGGAGTTCTACATTTTCTTGTCCTTCTGGCTTCATAGAATACCTAATTTATCACGCACATACAGAAGAGTGCAAAGACAAGTATGCAGCTTCTCTCCAAGACTGTTGGTAGGATCTTGGAAATATTTGAAAGGATCGTTGTTCCAAAAGCAACCAGAAGATTTGTAAAATTGCAAGCTTTGTGTCCGTGCATCTGTTGTAGATATCGTTGTATCGTTTTATTTGACCTGTAAAGCAGATTATTGCCCGCGCGGGAGATAATATTTACTCCAATGCAGTGGAAGGAGCGTAATTATGAGTGCTCTTGTCCTGCTTTATACTACTAGATCTGTGATTTTCACGATTGATCAGGTTCAATTTCTATTCAAATACTCTTGATAATCATAGAAATATCAGTCACAATCTGCCCTTGATCATCATAGCACGTCGGCAAATAAAATTCTCTACACAACTCGTGCATGACATTTAACTTTATAAGCTATGTTCAGAAATAAGTAAATGTTACAAAAACCGCACAACAAACTCGTGCATGACATTGCTTCATCATAGCATTTGAACTCGTTAGATATAAATAGTCGTCACTTTGCGGGCTCGGGCATTTAAGATATCTAGATCGCGGAATGCTAAAAAGAGGCAATCATACACGAGTTGCGCAAATAACTATGCATTTTATTTCTAAATAAGTTAATTCAATTTCTGTTGAGTAGAATATTCATTCATTTATCATGTCATATTTCCAGATTTCTTTTCAGTCAGCTCATGGAAATCAATCATGCAATAAAGATGTATTCATAGTGCATTCGATTTATGATTTTTTAGAAATAATTTTTTCGCCAAGTCGTGACAGAACTGGCGTTATCGAGATCGGTCGGAAATCGCTTGGTTGTTTTGGTCGTGTGGTCTTAGATATATGGTTAATAGGACCTATCTTCCATTGCTCTGGATTAATTCCAGTTTGGAGTGAAGAACTGATTAACTTCGTGATTGGTTCGCATATTTAGTCAGCTGCTACGCAAAGGAACCATGCTAGCATATGATCATTGTCGGAGATGTTTTCTTCAGTTTCATTAGAGCCATGTATGTTTCAGATGCAAAATGATGTTTGTTGGTCCTTTACGCAAAATATTTTCGTATTATTTGTCGGTTGACATTTGAGTGTAATAGTCATTCATGATGTCATTCTTCGCACTCTTCACAATATTCTCCTAAACCTGTCTAAACATTTGTATGTGAATGAAATTCAAGTTGTGGTTTGCGACAATTGTATTGGAAAATACATATATAAGTACTACCTGAATAATCTAAAATTAGAAATAGAAGCAGAATTGCATAAAACTTGCCTGTTTCTCCTGCAGGGTAAAATGC
This sequence comes from Prostheceraeus crozeri, assembly GCA_907163375.1. Classification (NCBI taxonomy): domain Eukaryota; kingdom Metazoa; phylum Platyhelminthes; order Polycladida; family Euryleptidae; genus Prostheceraeus; species Prostheceraeus crozeri. The sequence continues at coordinate 217,962 of CAJQUW010000926.1, read as the reverse complement.
TGGTATCATTTCACCTGAAATGACAATAATTAACTCCTTACACATCAAACAGCTCAAGTTATAGAATTGTAGTCAGATTGTAGCATGACAGAATTGCATCAAACTTACTGTGTGAGCCAGCTGGTCCTTCAACGGGAGCACCCGAAATTGCAATCATGTAGTATAGAGCTTTGAGATCAATCTCTATATCATCACTTGTTAAAGACTTCTGACAGATCGAAGAGATCGATAAATAATGAAAAATCATTCTTGTTGCAAAAAGTCATGCAGCTGTGCTCACCACAGAGATAATTTGCTTTGTCTGCGTTGTTTGGTCTAGAGACATTTTATAATACTGATGGTCACGCCTAGAACTAGTCCCCAGTGGCAAAAGGATCAATTTTCCATTGAACGATATGCAAATTGAAGTCTAACTTCTGACGAACTAAATCATTGACACCGCATCGAACCTTCACGGTCAGTAAATTTAGATCGTGAGGAGCCGAACGATGTGAATAATATTTCCATTTGACGAATTAATCATGGAGAAGCATTGAGTCACAGATATGTAATGTTCACTTGACGGATGTTCAGACTTCAATGTGAAAACGGAGCTCGCATGCTACCTAATGCGACTTTCCTTGCGCATTTCGCGCTTGTCCAATCACGTAAGCCGAAGAGAGACATGTCTCTCCAGCTTTCTCCGTCTCTCTCTACCATTGCATACAATGGCTGAGATACAATAGAATCACGTCATCTCTAGAGCAACCGTGACAGCCGAATCCATCTCTGTGTGCTGGTCACATGGAAATGAAGCATTTCCACTCATGTTTCCTCATGTCTCCTCCTGCGGAGACGCAACCCGAAGCTATTACTTCCCACCAACTGAGCATACATAGGGTCTACAAGTGAATAAATTACATAAAGCTTACCTGCGCAGCAAGATATTTCGCTACTCTTGGAGTCGAATTACCTGTTTGATTCCTAATGCACATGTAAACGCATGCTTTGAATCAAGATCTGCAATCCGTGATACTATAGTGCATGCAGAGCAGTGGCGCAGTCTCCGTGCCTGCGAGGTCTTTACCACATACCCAAAAATAATCATCAGCATTCATAAAAGAAAAAAATTGCAATTGATTATAATTACTAATTACATCTTTATCAATGTAATTGACTACGCTTACAAATTTCTCCTTCTTTCTTCAATTGCATTTCAATTACTTTGCAATTAATTACTCTAGATAACTGCCGGCATTGCATTATCTGTTTTTCCAACTTTTATCTTTCATGGCACATATGCAAGGTCAATCATTAGGTGTCGCTGCCTGGAATACAGACTACGCTTATAGCATTGATATAAAAGTGTCACATTTTCATCTCCCCTCCCCACCAAGTGCTTTCGCTTTACATCTCTGCTACGATTCAAACTGGAGATGCATCATTCTGTGATACCGACACTTGTGACTTCTTACGATTGCAATTACAACTCCGTTAAGGTTAAAATTGATTGAAAGATTCAAATTGCGGCTTCTTGAAGAGTTTATGTGCATCTCATTTAACGAAGGGAAATTAAAGCGCTAGTTTTCTGATTTCTATTTTCCGATCGGCAATTAGAGGGAAGCAATATCACAATACTGGCACTTAATTTAGATATTGACAATCCGTTTCGTAGTACATTTCTTCGACAATTTTCTGGTAGTTGTGCACTTGATGCATGTCTAAGCATTTCACCGCGTTATCGACGAGGAGGTGGGGTTATTCAAAATGTGCGCTAATGAACAGAGTTGACCGTAAGGTAATTGCAATTACTTCTCAATTACATAGCTAAAAATGTTGTTGATTACAATTACTAATTAGTAATTACTCATCAGAAAATGTAATTGGCTACAATTACTAATTACAACAATTCTAATCACAAATTCAATTTCAACGCAATTCTGATGAAAATAAACGCATAAACAATACAATGGTTATTGCACATTTGCCATAGATTTACAAGAAAAGCTATTCCATGAATCCAGGCGTGCAAGTAAACCCTAGAAATCCTCGAACGCTTCGCGGCCTCGGAGTTCTACATTTTCTTGTCCTTCTGGCTTCATAGAATACCTAATTTATCACGCACATACAGAAGAGTGCAAAAAGAAGTATGCAGCTTTTCTCCAAGACTGTTGGTAGGATCTTGGAAATATTTGAAAGGATCGTTGTTCCAAAAGCAACCAAAAGATTTGTAAAATCGCAAGCTGTGTGTCCGTGCATCTGTTGTAGATATCGTTGTATCGTTTTATTTGACCTGTAAAGCAGATTATTGCCCGCGCGGGAGATAATATTTACTCCAATGCAGTGGAAGGAGCGTAATTATGAGTGCTCTTGTCCTGCTTTATACTACTAGATCTGTGATTTTCACGATTGTTCAGGTTCAATTTCTATTCAAATACTCTTGATAATCATAGAAATATCAGTCACAATCTGCCCTTGATCATCATAGCACGTCGGCAAATAAAATTCTCTACACAACTCGTGCATGACATTTAACTTTATAAGCTATATTCAGAAATAAGTAAATGTTACAAAAACCGCACAACAAACTCGTGCATGACATTGCTTCATCATAGCATTTGAACTCGTTAGATATAAATAGTCGTCACCTTGCAGGCTGGGGCATTTAAGATATCTAGATCGCGGAATGCTAAAAAGAGGCAATCATGCACGAGTTGCGTAAATAACTTTGCATTCTATTTCTAAATAAGTGAATTCAATTTCTGTTGAGTAGAATATTCATTCATTTATCATGTCATATTTCCAGATTTCTTCTCAGTCAGCTCATGGAAATCAATCATGCAATAAAGATGTATTCATAGTGCATTCGATTTATGATTTTTTAGAAATAATTTTTTCGCAAAGTCGTGACAGAACTGGTGTTATCGAGATCGGTCGGAAATCGCTTGGTTGTTTTGGTCGTGTGGTCTTAGATATATGGTTAATAGGACCTATCTTCCATTGCTCTGGATTAATTCCAGTTTGGAGTGAAGAACTGATTAACTTCGTGATTGGTTCGCATATTTAGTCAGCTGCTACGCAAAGGAACCATGCTAGCATATGATCATTGTCGGAGATGTTTTCTTCAGTTTCATTAGAGCCATGTATGTTTCAGATGCAAAATGATGTTTGTTGGTCCTTTACGCAAAATATTTTCGTATTATTTGTCGGTTGACATTTGAGTGTAATAGTCATTCATGATGTCATTCTTCGCACTCTTCACAATATTCTCCTAAACCTGTCTAAACATTTGTATGTGAATGAAATTCAAGTTGTGGTTTGCGACAATTGTATTGGAAAATACATATATAAGTACTACCTGAATAATCTAAAATTAGAAATAGAAGCAGAATTGCATAAAACTTGCCTGTTTCTCCTGCAGGGTAAAATGCTGGTATCATTTCACCTGAAATGACAATAATTAACTCCTTACACATCAAACAGCTCAAGTTATAGAATTGTAGTCAGATTGTAGGCATGACAGAATTGCATCAAACTTACTGTGTGAGCCAGCTGGTCCTTCAACGGGAGCACCCGAAATTGCAATCATGTAGTATAGAGCTTTGAGATCAATCTCTATATCATCACTTGTTAAAGACTTCTGACAGATCGAAGAGATCGATAAATAATGAAAAATCATTCTTGTTGCAAAAAGTCATGCAGCTGTGCTCACCACAGAGATAATTTGCTTTGTCTGCGTTGTTTGGTCTAGAGACATTTTATAATACTGATGGTCACGCCTAGAACTAGTCCCCAGTGGCAAAAGGATCAATTTTCCATTGAACGATATGCAGATTGAAGTCTGACTTCTGACGAACTAAATCATTGACACCGCATCGAACCTTCACGGTCAGTAAATTTAGATCGTGAGGAGCCGAACGATGTAAATAATATTTCCATGTGACGAATTAATCATCGAGAAGCATTGAGTCACAGATATGCAATGTTCACTTGACGGATATTCAGACTTCAATGTGAAAACGGAGCTCGCATGCTACCTAATGCGACTTTCCTTGCGCATTTCGCGCTTGTCCAATCACGTAAGCCGAAGAGAGACATGTCTCTCCAGCTTTCTCCGTCTCTCTCTACCATTGCATACAATGGCTGAGATACAATAGAATCACGTCACCTCTAGAGCAACCGTGACAGCCGAATCCATCTCTGTGTGCTGGTCTCATGAGAATGAAGCATTTCCACTCATGTTTCCTCATGTCTCCTCCTGCGGAGTTGCAACCCGAAGCTATTCCTTCCCACCAAATGAGCATACATAGGGTCTACAAGTGAATAAATTACATAAAGCTTACCTGCGCAGCAAGATATTTCGCTACTCTTGGAGTCGAATTACCTGTTTGATTCCTAATGCACATGTAAACGCATGCTTTGAATCAAGATCTGCAATCCGTGATACTATAGTGCATGCAGAGCAGTGGCGCAGTCTCCGTGCCTGCGAGGTCTTTACCACATACCCAAAAATAATCATCAGCATTCATAAAAGAAAAAAAATTAATTTCCATTGCTTAAAATTGCAATTGATAATTACTAATTACATCTTTATCAATGTAATTGACTACGCTTACAAATTTCTCCTTCTTTCTTCAATTGCATTTCAATTACTTTGCAATTAATTACTCTAGATAACTGCCGGCATTGCATTATCTGTTTTCCCAACTTTTATCTTTCATATGCAAGGTCAATCATTAGGTGTCGCTGCCCGGAATACAGACCACGCTTATAGCATTTTCATCTCCCCTCCCCACCAAGTGCTTTCGCTTTACATCTCTGCTACGATTCAAACTGGAGATGCATCATTCTGTGATACCGACACTTGTGACTTCTTAACGATTGCAATTACAACTCCGTTAAGGTTAAAATTGATTGAAAGATTCAAATTGTGGCTTCTTGAAGAGTTTATGTGCATCTCATTTAACGAAGGGAAATTAAAGCGCTAGTTTTCTGATTTCTATTTTCCGATCGGCAATTAGAGGGAAGCAATATCACAATACTGGCACTTAATTTAGATATTGACAATCCGTTTCGTAGTACATTTCTTCGACAATTTTCTGGTAGTTGTGCACTTGATGCATGTCTAAGCATTTCACCGCATTATCGACGAGGAGGTGGGGTTATTCAAAATGTGCGCTAATGAACAGAGTTGACCGTAAGGTAATTGCAATTACTTCTCAATTACATAGCTAAAAATGTTGTTGATTACAATTACTAATTAGTAATTACTCATCAGAAAATGTAATTGGCTACAATTACTAATTACAACAATTCTAATCACAAATTCAATTTCAACGCAAGTCTGATGAAAATAAATGCATAAACAATACAATGGTTATTGCACATTTCCCATAGATTTACAAGAAAAGCTATTCCATGAATCCAGGCGTGCAAGTAAACCCTAGAAATCCTCGAACGCTTCGCGGCCTCGGAGTTCTACATTTTCTTGTCCTTCTGGCTTCATAGAATACCTAATTTATCACGCACATACAGAAGAGTGCAAAAAGAAGTATGCAGCTTTTCTCCAAGACTGTTGGTAGGATCTTGGAAATATTTGAAAGGATCGTTGTTCCAAAAGCAACCAGAAGATTTGTAAAATTGCAAGCTTTGTGTCCGTGCATCTGTTGTAGATATCGTTGTATCGTTTTATTTGACCTGTAAAGCAGATTATTGCCCGCGCGGGAGATAATATTTACTCCAATGCAGTGGAAAGAGCGTAATTATGAGTGCTCTTGTCCTGCTTTATACTACTAGATCTGTGATTTTCACGATTGATCAGGTTAAATTTCTATTCAAATACTCTTGATAATCATAGAAATATCAGTCACAATCTGCCCTTGATCATCATAGCACGTCGGCACATAAAATTCTCTACACAATCGTGCATGACATTTAACTTTATAAGCTATATTCAGAAATAAGTAAATGTTACAAAAACCGCACAACAAACTCGTGCATGACATTGCTTCATCATAGCATTTGAACTCGTTAGATATAAATAGTCGTCACCTTGCAGGCTGGGGCATTTAAGATATCTAGATCGCGGAATGCTAAAAAGAGGCAATCATGCACGAGTTGCGTAAATAACTTTGCATTCTATTTCTAAATAAGTGAATTCAATTTCTGTTGAGTAGAATATTCATTCATTTATCATGTCATATTTCCAGATTTCTTCTCAGTCAGCTCATGGAAATCAATCATGCAATAAAGATGTATTCATAGTGCATTCGATTTATGATTTTTTAGAAATAATTTTTTCGCAAAGTCGTGACAGAACTGGTGTTATCGAGATCGGTCGGAAATCGCTTGGTTGTTTTGGTCGTGTGGTCTTAGATATATGGTTAATAGGACCTATCTTCCATTGCTCTGGATTAATTCCAGTTTGGAGTGAAGAACTGATTAACTTCGTGATTGGTTCGCATATTTAGTCAGCTGCTACGCAAAGGAACCATGCTAGCATATGATCATTGTCGGAGATGTTTTCTTCAGTCTCATTAGAGCCATGTATGTTTCAGATGCAAAATGATGTTTGTTGGTCCTTTACGCAAAATATTTTCGTATTATTTGTCGGTTGACATTTGAGTGTAATAGTCATTCATGATGTCATTCTTCGCACTCTTCACAATATTCTCCTAAACCTGTCTAAACATTTGTATGTGAATGAAATTCAAGTTGTGGTTTGCGACAATTGTATTGGAAAATACATATATAAGTACTACCTGAATAATCTAAAATTAGAAATAGAAGCAGAATTGCATAAAACTTGCCTGTTTCTCCTGCAGGGTAAAATGATGATCCCATTTCACCTGAAATGACAATAATTAACTCCTTACACATCAAACAGCTCAAGTTATAGAATTGTAGTCAGATTGTAGGCATGACAGAATTGCATCAAACTTACTGTGTGAGCCAGCTATTCCGTCAACGGGAGCACCTGAAATTGCAATAATGTATTATAGAGTTTTGACATCAATCTCTATATCATCACTTGTTAAAGACTTCTGACAGATCAAAGAGATCGATAAATAATGAAAAATCATTCTTGTTGCAAAAAGTCATGCAGCTGTGCTCACCACAGAGATAATTTGCTTTGTCTGCGTTGTTTGGTCTAGAGACATTTTATAATACTGATGGTCACGCCTAGAACTAGTCCCCAGTGGCAAAAGGATCAATTTTCCATTGAGCGATATGCAAATTGAAGTCTGACTTCTGACGAACTAAATCATTGACACCGCATCGAACCTTCACGGTCAGTAAATTTAGATCGTGAGGAGCCGAACGATGTGAATAATATTTCCATTTGACGAATTAATCATGGAGAAGCATTGAGTTACAGATATGTAATGTTCACTTGACGGATGTTCAGACTTCAATGTGAAAACGGAGCTCGCATGCTACCTAATGCGACTTTCCTTGCGCATTTCGCGCTTGTCCAATCACGTAAGCCGAAGAGAGACATGCCTCTCCAGCTTTCTCCGTCTCTCTCTACCATTGCATACAATGGCTGAGATACAATAGAATCACGTCACCTCTAGAGCAACCGTGACAGCCGAATCCATCTCTGTGTGCTGGTCACATGGAAATGAAGCATTTACACTCATGTTTCCTCATGTCTCCTCCTGCGGAGACGCAACCCGAAGCTATTCCTTCCCACCAACTGAGCATACATAGGGTCTACAAGTGAATAAATTACATAAAGCTTACCTGCGCAGCAAGATATTTCGCTACTCTTGGAGTCGAATTACCTGTTTGATTCCTAATGCACATGTAAACGCATGCTTTGAATCAAGATCTGCAATCCGTGATACTATAGTGCATGCAGAGCAGTGGCGCAGTCTCCGTGCCTGCGAGGTCTTTACCACATACCCAAAAATAATCATCAGCATTCATAAAAGAAAAAAATTAATTTCCATTGCAAAAAATTGCAATTGATTATAATTACTAATTACATCTTTATCAATGTAATTGACTACGCTTACAAATTTCTCCTTCTTTCTTCAATTGCATTTCAATTACTTTGCAATTACTCTAGATAACTTCCGGTGTAACAGTTTATTTTTACTCCCTGACAAAATTTACTCCCCCAGTAAATTTGGCCTAGAATATTCTACTCCCTAGTAAATTTAGCCTATCCGATGCAGTTTGACTCGCTGATTTCAAATCTGTAATTGTTATCCCACAAAAACCCAGTTTTTGCTCAGTAATTGCGATTTTTTTTTTTTGGAAGTCAGTTTGTGAAGTTAGCGGAACCATTTTTTTTTACTGACTACTGTTTTCTTCAATTCATGCTAGTCCCATCAATTTGAGGTTCCTAATAACGAATATGCAATCAGAATTGAGAAATTCTATCTCATATCAGAGATATCTAACTCCAAAGTCGTCAGATTGGTTCGGCTGAAAATCGAGGGAGAGTAAAACTGGGGGAGTAAATTTTGTCAGGGGGGAGTAAAAGTATCCTAGGCAAAATTTACTGGGGAGTACAAATATCCTAGGAAAAATTTACTGGCACACAGGCATTGCATTATCTGTTTTTCCAACTTTTATCTTTCATGGCACATATGCAAGGTCAATCATTAGGTGTCGCTGCCCGGAATACAGACCACGCTTATACCATTGATACAAAATTGTCACAATTTCATCTCCCCTCCCCACCAAGTGCTTTGGCTTTACATCTCTGCTACGATTCAAACTGGAGATGCATCATTCTGTGATACCGACACTTGTGACTTCTTACGATTGCAATTACAACTCCGTTAAGGGTAAAATTGATTGAAAGATTCAAATTGTGGCTTCTTGAAGAGTTTATTTGCATCTCATTTAACGAAGGGAAATTACAGCGCTAGTTTTCTGATTTCTATTTTCCGATCAGCAATTAGAGGGGAAGGAATATCACATTATATCACATCATTATCACATCAAGAAATTCAGATTTTGGCAATCCGTTAGAGGTACAGAGGACCATTGTAAATTAGCTATTGCTACCAGTGTTATCCTCTTAAAATAAAGATTTTATTATTATTATTATCCGTTTCGTAGTACATTTCTTCGACAATTTTCTGGTAGTTGTGCACCTGATGCATATCTAAGCATTTTACCGCATTATCGACGAGGAGGTGGGGCTATTTAAAATGTGCGCTAATGAACAGAGTTGACCGCAATGTAATTGCAATTACTTCTCAATTACATAGCTAAAAATGTTGTTGATTACAATTACTAATTAGTAATTACTCATCAGAAAATGTAATTGGCTACAATTACTAATTACAGCAATTCTAATCACAAATTCAATTTCAATGCAAGTCTGATGAAAATAAACGCATAAACCAGAAGATTTGTAAAATCGCAAGCTTTGTGTCCGTGCATCTGTTGTAGATATTGTTGTATCGTTTTATTTGACCTGCAAAGCAGATTATTGACCACGCGGCAGATAATATTTACTCCAATGCACTGGAAGGAGCGTAATTATGAGTGCTCTTGTCCTGCTTTAGACTAGATCTGTGATTTTCACGATTGATCAGGTTAAATTTCTATTCAAATACTCTTGATAATCATAGAAATATCAGTCAAAATCTGCCCTTGATCATCATAGCACGTCGGCAAATAACATTCTCTACACAACTCATGCATGAGATTGCTTCATCATAGCATTCGAACTCTTTAGATATAAATGGCCGTCACCTTGTGGGCTCGGGCATTTAAGATATCTAACTCGTGGAATACTATAAAGAAGCAATCATGCACGAGTTGCGAAAATAACTATACCTTTTTGCATTCTATTTCTAAATAAGTGAATTCAACTTCCGATGAGCAGAATATTCATTCATTTATCATGTCATATTTCTAGACATTCCTTCTCAATTATAGCTCATGGAAATCATACATGCAATAGAGATGTATCCATAGTGCATTCGATATTGTCATTCTGAAATTCAAATTCTGGCAGATTACGTGTACAGCTGCTGGATATCATCACTTTAAATGTCACTTTTTCGTCTAACCGTCAGCATGTCTGACGTAGAAAGCAGCATTTTGTCTTATGTTAATACATAAAGTCAGAGAAATTATCAATACGATAGAAAGTTCTAGAATGGAAATTGCATGAAAATTATGGCACACTCCAGGGGAACTTAGTTGGGGCAAAATGCAAATTCTACGATCTGGCTTCCATGCTTTCTGATTGGCATTTATGATTATCAAGCCAATTAGTGATCTGGATTGTTGCCCAGTGTCCAAAGATCATATAAACAAAAGTAATAATGAATTTACAAATACTGCGCTGACAGGATGACAAAGAAGGAAATCCTTTAAATCGTTCTCTACGTTTATCATTTTGAAATATTGCTCCTATAATCTATCAAGAATATAATCAGACACATATGCAACTTGTAATGTCGATTTACAGAACATATATTACACTCCAGCTTGAAATCAGAGGACAAGAAATATTTTACTTTATTCATTTTACTTTAAAGGGCTTCCCCATTCATTATATTTCAACAACTTTCAAAATCTTTGCATGCTTTCAAACATCAGCTTCCAAAATATCATCACACTGTATCACACAAGTCATTCAATAATTAATTGAAAATTTCTAGCGACATTCTATTTATCTGAGTGATGATTGTAGGTAAAGAAGCCTTCAGAGTGTTTATTCCAGAATAGCTCTAGGTTTCTATATCGCTTGAAGGAGAAATTATCCAATAGTTAGATTTTTTATCTGAGAACTCTTGATGTGCTCTTACAACCGGTACACCGACCACTTTCCATTATGATTATGTGAGTCAATTTTTAATTCGTTTTCCAGGATTGAAAAAATTGGATGATAGTTGTCAATGACTGCTACAAATAGATACAGTATGTACAAATAGATACGGTATCCATGGAATAGTAGGCTATTTCAGATGAAACAATGCCACCATCTCACTTAAAATTCTCTTCATGAAAATCCTGTAATTTGCTGTCAACAACTTCACAACTAATTTGACAAATAGCTTGACTATAATGCAATGTTTTAGATCGAATCTGATCTATGTACAAACCATAGATTTTCCATGTACCATCATTGTAGATAAGCAAGATATCAAACTTCCATTCTTTCATGGTGTACCATTATCTACTTCTATGCATAAAGTGAAGATGTACGTAATAACACCAGACGAAGAAAATATATGAGTATAGCGAAAATTGATCGAGACCGTCTGATAACAGCCTGGCAATCCGATTCAGACTACTTACAGTTAGCAGATCAGCTAGACATTCATAGGTAAACTGCTAGAAGCACAACAGCCAAATTTTTGAAAGACGGAAAGCGAACAACTGATAAGAAGAGCGGACGAGCTTATAAAATGGCGAATGAATCGATGGTAGACGCAATGGTGAGATGCATTGAAGAGAAGTCCACCATCACCCTGATTGAAATCAAAAAGAAAGTCCAGCAGGAGCTTCCATCAAGTCCTACTACGGTTTGCGTCCAAACCATAAATCGGTGTGTGGACGGAAGACTGATCACAATGTAGCAGTTAAGATCCTCGCCTGTCCCATGGAACGAACCCAGCATCAAACTAGAAAGAAAGGCTTTCATGCAATGGCTGGTCGACAGTGGCATGCAGACATCAGTCTTTCAAGATGAAACTGACTTCAACCTGTGAACTGCGCAAACACGTGGACGTGCACTTAAAGGACATCCAACTGTCAGGGTAGTAGAGGGACAGCGTGGTAGAACTCAACCGTTTCTTTGGCCGCATCCCCAACACATGGCCTTGTTCATTTCAGCATGATTGGATACGGAATGACTACCAGTCATTTCTGCGACTTTTTGTCTGAAGTCAGCGAACTTCTTTTTGAAGAGGAATTTACCCTTCTAATAGACAATGCATCATCGCACTCTGAAGCTAACCTTCGACATGATACCCAAGCATCCGACGCTTACCACGATATAGTCCATTCCTAAATGTCACAGAATACGCGAATTCAGCACTGAAATCCGATGTCAAGAGAGATCTTGCAAATCCTGATGTCCAAAGACATATAAGTGACAATCAAATGGCAAAAGACGCTGGGAAGACACTCCACAGACACAGAATGGACATTTTGAAATCGCCCATTCAACAGAACATCATCGTTATGACATCCCAAAAGGCTAAGAAGTGGTTTCGACAAGTGCTTGGCTGCACAAACAGATACTTTGGCGAATCTGACATTTTTCACTGAACTTTCCTTGTCTGATAGACTTATCCTACTTTCAGTGCTCTCATGTTCAAATAAAATGCCTTTGAACAGCATAGATATCTTCTTAGATGAAAAATCGGAAATTAGAATGACGAAAATGAATGCACTAAAATCTATGAAATTTGTCATATCGTAGACATAAGCATTTTGATGGAAAATGTCAAAAGAAACTGAATTCACTTATTCAATAATAGAATACAAAAAGGTGTATTAATATATATTGGGACTATATTTCTAGATTTCTCTATTTAGATGATCGACTTGATGAAACGCATGACAGGATTACATGAAGCCTACCGGTAAATAGATCTACGTCTGGTCCCGGGGGTAGTAGTTTATTATCAGCTGAAATGACAATAATTAACTTCTCACGTATCAAACAGCTCAAGTTATAGAATTGTAGTCAGATTATAGGCATGACAGAATTGCATCAAACTTACCGCCACTTCTGAAGCTATCTGGTGTTACAATGGGAGCACCTGCAATTGCAATAATGTAATAAAAATATTAAATAATAATGTGCTTTATTTTAGAATGACAGACGCATAACAATCACAAATAGTCAAGGGAGAAGATAAGAACGCGAATACGTGGGCGTGCAATTAATGAACATCCAGCTGTCAGGTTGGTAGAGGGACATCGTGGTAGAACTCAACCGTTTCTCTTGCCACATCCCCAACACATGACCTTGTTCATTTCAGCATGATTGGATACGGAATGACTACCAGCCATTTCTGCGACTTTTTGTCTGAAGTCAGCGAACTTCTTTTTGAAGAGGAATTTACCCTTCTAATAGACAATGCATCATCGCATTTTGAAGCTAACCTTCGACATGATACCCAAAGCATCCGACGCTTGCCACGATATAGTCCATTCCTAAATGTCGTCACAGAATACGCGAATTCTGCACTGAATGAAATCCGATGTCAAGAGAGATGTTGCAAATCCTGATGTCCAAAGACAGATAAGTGACAATCAAATGGCAAAAGACGCTGGGAAGACACTCCAAAGACACAGAATGGACATTTTGAAATCGCCCATTCAACAGAACATCAGCGTTATGACATCCCAAAAGGCTTAGAAGTGGTTTCGACAAGTGCTTGGCTGCACAAACAGATACTTTGGCGAATCTGACATTTTTCACAGAACTTTCCTTGTCTGATAGACTTATCCTACTTTCAGTGCTCTCATGTTCAAATAAAATGCCTTTGAACAGCATAGATATCTTCTTAGATGAAAAATCGGAAATTAGAATGACGAAAATGAATGCACTAAAATCTATGAAATTTGTCATATCGTAGACATAAGCATTTTGATAGAAAAAGTCAAAAGAAATTGAATTCACTTATTCAATAATAGAATACAAAAATGTATATTAATATATATTGGGACTATATTTCTAGATTTCTCTATTTAGATTTGTTAACTATTTAGATGATCGACTTGATGAAACGCATGACAGGATTACATGAAGCCTACCGGTAAATAGATCTACGTCTGGTCCCTTGGGTAGTAGTTTATTATCAGCTGAAATGACAATAATTAACTTCTCACGTATCAAACAGCTCAAGTTATAGAATTGTAGTCAGATTGTAGGCATGACAGAATTGTATCAAACTTACCGCCACTTCTGAAGCTATCTGGTGTTACAATGGGAGCACCTGCAATTGCAATAATGTAATAAAAATATTAAATAATAATGTGCTTTATTTTAGAATGACAGACGCATACCGATCACAAATAGTCAAGGGAGAAGATAAGAACAAGAACACGTGGACGTGCAATTATGGGATCTCTGCATTTCTTTTACCGCCATATTTCAGTCTTCTGAATCATGGATTCCTCACAAAGAACTAAACATAGACTTCATCAGCGGATTAATGAACATAAAAAGAATCCGACAACAATTAATTAATGAACATACCTTGCATAACTGCAATAGATGTAATAGAATCAACAACATGTCACATTTCTGGCATTATCTGAACAACAAAATGATCACAAAATCCTAAAACCTATTCTTGAAAACAAATCAGAAATCGTAGATTTACTTACATTCCACATTGTAGATGTAAAGCATGAAACATGCCAAGAGTAAACTCGTAGACAATTTCATCTTCTCACTTCACCGACTATGAATGAGGAGATCCGAGCTGATTAGTGATTTATGCCGATCAGTCCGCATGGTATTGGTTTTGATCGAAATTCAATCATGTCACACCAGCGCACGACAGCTCGCTGTTCCTTTGTAAAGTGATTGAAAGATTGGAGCATTCTGTCGACCAGTTGTCGTCGGTTTGAAATTCTGTTGATTTGCATGTCATTAGAAGGAAATATGTCACTCAAAATCAATATTCAATATTAATAATTAAATGCTGAGATTTCTTCCAAATAATTTCAAAATCCGCATTTGTTGCAAAGTTCTGGAGCCACACAAATGCTCGCATGAGTATTCACATCAAGAAATGAGTTTCTGAAAACTAAACAAGAATCGTAATGAAATCAAAGACTTTTATTATCATTATATCGTATGACATGCGTGACATTAAAAGTTATTATTCGCCTGCTCGGCTTCGACTGTGAAGGGGCTCCTTGTAACATATTTTGAAAAAGTTAGTCATGAAATCTCATCGAAGAGAAGATTCCTGATCTCTGACATGGGCTATAATTAGTAGCATTTCACAACAATGTATCATCAACGTGGAGGCCACAAAAAATTTTACTTCTTTTCTATTTCAGTCATGAATACGCTGGCAAATGAATATGGGAAGCCTGGTCTGTCCTCTACTTGCCAGCCTATTCATAACTAAAACGCTCATCGCTTGACATCAAGTTGGTCTGACTCAAACAATGAATGTTAAAGAATTGTGTCATTTTCAAAAAATGACAAAATCCCATCCGACAGATGGAAATGTAAATCAAACATGTATCAGACAAAGTATGCACAACCGATGAAAGTAAGACTGAAAAAGAAAATTCAATGTTAATTTTTGCAGTACAAAGATGAGCAATCTACTGTACGACGACAGCTTCACAGCATCAAATGTGCAAATTGGTCTTCTGATCAAGCCAATATTCACCAGTCGCAAGACCTCATCGATGCCATGGCTACAAACACAGTAGAGAAGCCTCTGCTTGTGAACAGCAGCAATGTAATCTAACAATGCAAATGCGGCTCGTGCGATGCGAGCTATGTGGGATGCACGTCGCGACATCTGCTCCAAAGAGTTGAAGAACATCAGCACTCTGTAATAAGTGAGCATATAGGAGCATATAGAATTTGATGTTTGGAGCTTAATCATGTTTCAAATTTCACGGCATTCTGATAAATAGTTCATTTCCTGCAATAGAAAATGTACGAAAATTGCCAAGCGTTTCACAATCCATAGATATTTCTTGAATTTTACCATTGGATTCTAATGGGAATCCTTTAACCTTACCTAGAACTGAAAGCGATACTAAGCGGCTGTGATACTCAAGAATTTGATTTTTGTATTTGGCGTTTCAAGATCTACAAATCCATGCTATTAAGCCCTTTGTGCGCGAATTTAGGAAGTGTTAGTAGCTCCGGGACTAGAATAGACAACAACAACTAACTGCTTGTTGACACTCATTTCAGCTGCTTGGTTAGGCGCCGATTCATGTCAATGTCGCTGGATCCTAAGAAATAAATTACAGAACTTCGTCACTGTGGTACCTTCCTGCTGCAAGGCAAGACATTCAATTATATAAGAGTTTGCATTTAAAGAGAAATGACGAAATCTTCAATCTTTACAAAATTCCCTGGCAAGGAACCGGTGTCATGATGTCCTTTTTGTCGACAAATATAAATTGCTGACCAGAAGAAGAATTTCTGAAAACAGCTATTGCCTAATTTCCCCTCGGAAGAGGAAAGGCAAACAATTAAAGCAAGTAATTCTGGAAGCCACAGCATAGATCTTAGCAGAGATGTAAGTGCAAAGTTGATGAGGTCTCCACGAAGCTACAATCCTCGACATCTCAGCATCATATCTTCTTCACTTTGAATTGTCATTGAAATTAAATAACACGGAAACTTATAACTGTTTTTCTTCCGGAAATTCCAATCAACGCTACACTTTCAGTCCGAAAACTGAGAGCAGGAAAATGGAAGAAGAGCAATACAGATACCAAAAGATTGTCAACCACTGGCAGCCGCCATCATGTAGGCGCCGTCGTCATGACAACGCATGTCCACGACGTAGCATTGTTTTCAGTGACCATGACAGTTCACAGAGCTTCGGATCTCCATGTAACACGCGGCAATCATGAACATAATCAAGCGCTGTAGCTTTGTCTCACTGACTGCATTTACGTTCCGCATGGCTCTCACCATAGAAATCCGACACTATATAATATTAAAGGACTAGAACGGTCATTGACAAATAGTCGGGGAATTAGGAGCTTTGCCGTCATTAAGCCGAGTCGGCTTCCCGACAATGGAACGACAGTTCCCGACAGTTTTTTTCACCGGGTCGTTTTGATGGTAGCTGATCAAAACCACTAATCCAAACGTGTGCTCTATCCTATATACTGAAGACTTCAGGCGTCTGAACAACTGAACTTGATTGGATAGTGGCATCGCAAGTGCCGAGAAGGACCAGTGCTCTTCCTGTGATTCATAAACTTAACTACCCAGTTATCCTACGTTCCTTCTGCATAGGAAGCGCACATCTCCTCCTCGACAATTGAGGCCGTTTCTCTTTCCTGCAGCTCGGCAGTTGAATGAAAGCAACAGGGACAAGTTGTATTGGAGACAATGTTGAGCTGGTGGGACTGGAATCAAGACGGGAGCTACTGACATTTTCTTCCTAATTTCGCGCACAAAGGGCTTGATAGCATGGATTTGTAGATCTTGAAACGCTAAATACAAAAATCAAATTCTTGAGTGCTGCAGTCAGTCGCTTTCGGTTATAGGAAAAGTTAAAGGAGTCCCATTGGAATCAAATGGTAAAATTCAAGAAATATCTATGGATGTGAAACATTTGGCAATTTTCGTACATTTTCTTTAGCAGAAAAGAAACTATTCATGAGAATGAGCAAATCACCTCTACGAAATGAGTAAAATCGCCAAGATTAAGTCAAAATATGAAATTTACTCATTTTATAACCTTATAGTTGGTTTTCTCCCGGAAATTCCATGCAACACTATAGTGCAGTCAATCTACAGCGAATCACACTGCAAACCACCACAAATGCAATAGTTGTAATTTGTAAAGAAAAAAATTCCCTCATCAATATATTAGTGGAGCACCTTGAACTTTCCACTTGAAGTCACTAGTCCTTTCGAAATATAAATACACGTTTACTCCAATGAAATCGCAGATATAGACTGTAGCGCTGACTCAAAATGAAACGCTGTAGCTTTGTCTCACTGACTGCATTTATGTTCCGCATGTCTCTCACCAATATCAGCTATGTTTTCTGAATTGTGTCCCTTCCAAATGGTTAGATTTCTCAGTCACTAGTTCAACAATACTTATAGATATCTGCAGATGTGAACGGATGCATATTTGTACAAATTCGGCCACAAGTCTGAGAATTTTACCATCAATAAACGATTACTTTTTGTAACTACCGTCTTGTGGAAACGCGCATAGCTGTTCAAGCCGCTAGGTCGAAAACGCGTTTATGTGCCCTAATCTTGTAGATAGCCTTCCTAGATAGGTCTGCCTGTAGGGTGCAAATTGATAAAGATTTGGATAAGTTAGGACACAAACTTTAATTTTTTCCATCAACAAGCGACAAATTTTTTGCAATTACTTTCATCTGGATATGCATGGAAATTCAAGGGTCTCTATCAAAAACGTTTCCGCACACTTCTCATACGCATTTTGAAGTTACTGTAGATGTAAATTCATGCAAATTTGCAAATGGCAAGAGAAAAATTTGGGTGTGTTTCCAATAAATGACTCAAATCCATCTTAGCATCAATCAGGGATTGAAAAAAACAGAGTGTGAACGAAGCAGCTTAACTCAAATAACCAAATAAGATAAAAATATTTCTTCGGCTGTGTAAAATTGCAAGCAGTTTTCACCCTTTAAAGTTTCCTTAACCCATTAACGCCCAAATTTTTTTACTCGTCATATTGTGTTGAAAATCTCAGAAATCTACTTTAAGGACTTTGCTAAAGTCATGTTAAAGTTTCAATATGATAGCATTTTTAGTTTCGCCGGTATCGACACGCAGGATTTCCTGCGTGTGGGCAAATACATGTATATTCCTCTCAAAATTATTAGTTCATATAAGGGAACTTATAAAAAGCAAACTGCTAGTGTGGTATGTCTATGATATCCCAGGAAACAAGGAGGCAGAAAAAAACATCTTATTCAAGTGCATACGCATTATATTGTGTGTGTGTGTGTGTGTGTACATGCAAAGTGGGCACAACGTATAGGCAATATGCAATATTTCATGCACTGAACCAAATCATAACAGTTAAACTTCTGTTTATCATGTCGCTATCGACGATGGTAAATTTTAAAACACGAAATATGCAGGGCAGTATCACATTTTTCACATCTTATCTTGCTCCTTCTTCTGCAAATTGAGCAGACACCATTGAGTTTATTTGAGTCGATCGGCCAGTGATCACGGCCATCACGCCTGACAACATCGGCAGCAGATGAAATGATGGAACTGCGCCCTCTTCTATGTGTTGTTCCGTGGCAACGAATCAGTTGGGAGGAAACTGAGCGTAGGAATTCAAGCAAATGCATCTAGCCTTTCAGAGATGTATACAGTCTCCATGCATTTATCGCTGAAGCGTTGAGAAAGTAAACAAACAAAGGCCACCACCACTTTTTTGACCGAATGCGAACTTTGTAGTTATTGAAACTTTGATAGAAAAGATCAACACCGCCCATGTATTGATTGTAAGCTTGTAGTGGACCGGGCATTTCAACATGGACAGCTCGACGATGTACAGATGAGTATCGCCTCACTTTGGTCACTGGGTGTAAAGGAACATAGTTAGTCACAGTAGTGACTGGTCGGTTATCATTCCATCGCACCAGGAGCATATCCTTTGTTTTGCAGGAAAGGTATTCACCTCTGTCGGTTTTTGCGAAGGCCTTTTTATCTGGAACAGGCGCATTTCCTAGATATTTGTCTTGAATTGTTCCAACTGCGCCAACGCCCATTTCCGTCAGCCTCTCAATTAGTGAAAAGGTCGTGAAATAGTTGTCAAAGTGCACTTTGACTCCGGGTCGAACGAGATTTCTGGAGTAGGCCGATGACAACATTTCCTCTATGGCCAAGGCCGTAATCATCGAGTTTTGTCTTCTTGCCACAATATAGTTCGGTATGGATTAGACGACCACTTGAAGTAGCCAGATTCCATGCTTTATATCCTGACCGAATCGGCTTTCCTTGTATTCGCTGTTTGGATCCATGATGACCAAAATACTTGATCATGGTCTCGTCAATCGAAACATTCGTGTCGATAGGAGCAATTTTTGAGCGGGAATTGAGGATGTCAAATATCGGACGAACTTTATAGAGAGATAGAGAGGGTCATCATCTATCTGCATGTTATTGGCGAAGTGCAGATTTTTCATTATCTCATCAAATCGATTTCGAGAGATCGCTTGAGAAATGAGATCACAGTGTACATCCATGTCTTCAGACCAATACATTCGTCTATCTAGAAGCCTATGGTAGCCAGATAATAGACATGTACCTAGAAAAACATCGAGTTCATCAGAATCCAAGCTAAGCTGTCGATGGTTCTGTGTTGCGTATAAGTTATTTTCCTGGATTACCAATTTATAGAAATCATCCTTGACATACGCGTTGAAGGCATCAACTGGACTGTTTATTCCTGATCTAATCGCATGATACTCAGTAAGATCCTCTGCTTCGACGCTAGTGATAAAAGCCGGCGAGAATCTAGTATGCTTCTGCACTTGGGACCATTTTCTGTCATGCTTCCTCCTTGGGACCTTCTCAGAAGTAGGGTTGCGACTAGAAAGTTGCAGCACCGTAAGCCAAGTCAGTTTACACTATGTAAGAATGTATAGTAGCATTACATGTATTTGAATGCATCACCAATTTTACTTACTTCTTCTTCCGCCTTGATACCATGTCGAATTGCAAAATATTGCCGCATGAATCGATATCACGTGTTCAAATTCGATATCATGAATTCAAATTCGTTGTCACTAAAACAAAATCTTTATTCACAAATCAGCGTAGGGTTATCACTACTCCATGAACGAGACTATGCAGAAAATATCCATGATCGAATCCTTTTTATGCTCAAGATATCTTTTCAGAATCATTTCTTATCAATTGAGTACTTGACAAATATTTTTAGACAGCAGTTGTAGAAGAACAATGACTACTGATTTGCTATGTGAATGTACGTATCTGCCCACACGCAGGAAATCCTGCTTTGGTACTAAACTTAGTCCTGTGTCAATACCATGGCTGTAAGTTATGCGCAAGGTAATTTATTCGTATAAGGGACATACAAACAAATCACCGATGTAAAGTTTATGTACAAATTGGATGACTACTGTGCTCTATAGAAAGTTTTATAGCGCTATATATTTTTCCTCAAGGATGCATGGATTGAAATAGATGTATGTAATCAACAACAATCATGAAATCTACAAGGTGATGTATATAATTACTTCCAACTGACATCGCAACAACACCAACTAGAAAAAACTACATTTAGAAATAAATTATAGTAACTGGACTACATTTTCTCTGTACGCAGGAAATCCTGCGTGTGGGCGTTAATGGGTTAAAGTCTGCCCTTCGGTCAATCAGAAGGAAAACATCAGAAAGTTTCATCAATAACTTACTCACAAAAAGTTAGTGAACATTCAAAGTACAAAAAAGTTTGTGATAATATCCTTGATTTATCAATTGATTCACTTTTCTTACTTTTTGAAATTGCAAGATACATTGCACGTTTCTTGACATTTTGTGACCAAACACAGAGAAATCAGTTTCAGTTAACAAACATCAACAAAATTGGTTGTGATGATGCGAATATCCACAAAGAATTCAATAATGTCATAAATAGCACAGTTATTTGATGATGATATGCACTGTAGAACTAAAATAGCAGTTAATAAACCTATGGCATGAATGAAATATTTACATTAATAATAATTATCATTATTTATTCAACATCCACACAAATGAGTGCAGACAAATTAGCAATTAAAAATGAAAGCACAGCATCATGAGCAGGCGCGAACGTAAAAGCTCATTAAAATTCATGACAGTTTTAATGCTGTCCGCTACACCACACTGCTGTCGTTTCGCAGAATGACGAGAAGGGGGAATCTTGCCCATCGCCACACGCAAAACATTGATCATGGATTCTCCACAAATATTCATGATGAAGCTGACATACACTGTTCAAAAAAAGTCATCATACAAAATGTTTTACTCTTTTTCTAAGGCGATTTTTCATAGGTTCTAGTAATAGTTTGACGTTTCTCTTTGGCACAATGGTAGCACATGCCCGAAACTTTCTCTCAGTCACTCGAATTTTCAAAAATGTCTGCTTCCCTGCCTGGTGGGTCCTAATTAGTAAAAACGGGTAGTCTTTTTCTTAGGTCGCTCATGACTAGATATCTTACAGCATCAACAATTTAAAAGATTGCTGCGATGGATTACGATCTGTTTTATCTGATGGTGCAGAAACGGTAAAGAAAGATGATAAAATGATGTCTGCAGAGTTACTTTTTGGGATTTTCAAGTTTGCAAACTTCAAACAGTTGTGCTTCATGACTTTTTGAAAGAAACATCGGATGCATTGAAGAAATCATAATTAATGCAAAGTTGAATACCTAGAAATCAAAAGCTGATGTAGCTATAAACCAATTGCTGGGCAACGCAATCATTCATAATGATTGTCAGACAATTTAGGAACGTCAGACTTACACACATTGTCACACCGTCATTTTATAATAAAACTCGAAGGGGCTGTTCATTTGTATTGTCTTAATGTTAGTCTCATTATTATCAATTTACTTATTCTATCAATTATATTAGTTTTATTAAATTATTAGATATTTATCAATTTATTATTATTACATTAATTTTATTAATTGACAAGTTTAAGCATTGTTTCGGAGCCGTAGTCCAGCTACCACGGTTGCGGCTTCGGCTGCGACATGTTGTCGAGGGCCCTCAGCACGAAGACGAAAACAAGAGACTTTCACGGAATAATGTACACCCGATGGCTTCTGCAAACTGCACATCTGTCAAGGTCTACTTGGTACCTCTTCTTGTCAAACAAGATCGCATGAAGCACATACGTATATATCCAATGGGAGCACGCTGAGGATTTCGGTAAAAAGACATCTGTCTGTGTTTCTTTGATTAAGTGGGAAGTACCTCAGCATGTAGAACCATCTTTAGGTCATGCAGTTCATACTGTTTAAGAAGCGAAACACATTTGGATTTATTAGATCGCTATTTTGTCGTAAAACACAGAATTCTGATTAAGTTTTAACTGAAACTTCTCAAGTCTTTCAATACATGTTCGTACATATCACTGATCGGAGGCATAAACACATGCAGGATAGAAAAATGACAACTATGCTAAAAATTGTGACTAATGTGACTTGACTAGTGCTTCCCGCTTGAAACGACAGCTGCGTTTTCGGCTAGATCAGAATCCTAGGGAAGTTCGCAATCTCCTTTAAAATCCAAATAAATGATTCGCAGTATGTATTGCTGGAGGAGATGATGACCAGCAGGTTTTGAGAGGTCTACAACGATTTCCTACAATGATGACACACTTGTATTCGCTTCGCTGCGCTGTCAAATGTCACTTTATCTCGCAAAGTGACTGAATTCTTAGTACATATAAAATTCAAGAATACATATGAAAAACAAATGCATATAAAAAAGAGCCGTGGTATTTCCTGTCATCTCCGGCTCCGCGCGGCTACGGCTTCAAAACCCTAAATTTAAATGCGAGGTCTATCTGAGGAAATACGGTGTTCGATTGTTTCGCTTTTCTTCAACACGTTACTTGAAATGAAAAGTTGAAATAACTTGCGTTGCTTAGAGGTCTGAAATCAAACATTATTTTCACGTAAGTGTTTCTTGCCATGTGAAATAACAATAAGATTATGACCTCAATACAGCGAAGAGCGGGGAAATCACATTGTTGTTGACTTAAGCTTCAATCAAAAATTTCCACAACAAAGAGCAATTGTTGAACATTTCAGTTTGATCAGAGTTTGTACACGTGAAATACCGAAGGGTTTTGCTTAGTGAATAATTGTCTTTACCGAGAGCAGCTCAAAAACAACTTCAGATACTACAATGCTCTCCTTAAAATGTCAACAGTTCATTGAAACATTTCTACAAAACAATATGTGACAGAGAACATGAAATCAGTTCGAAATTTGAAAATTTGGTATTTTTAAGGCTATGTATCAACTTTGCAGATTTAAAACCATCGGTCGATATCATTGTATTTGCATGTAAACGTGGAAGCTACTGACAATGTAGAAATGTTGGACGATAAATGAGTCCAGCAATTGAGTCCGCGATAGCGGACGACATTGCTGGATGAATTTAGAGTCCAACATAGCATTGTTATCGATATTTCTATGTTCAGAATAATCAAGATGAAAGTATCCAGACAATGAAATTCAAATCCAGTATCTATGTTATTGAGATAAGCACAGAAATAAGAAGTAATCATTTATCAACATTAACGATATCTGGCAATACGATGGACGTCGACTGGGATAACATGCCTATAATTGATTTCAGTCTATTTCCCAATAGCATGATTACAAATCTAGAATTGAATGAAATAAAGGAAATATTGAACGAACCAGTAGAAAGAAATGAGCAACAGTGTCAAATTCCAGAGGATGCGTTAAAAATCAGAATGAAATCTGCATCATCATCGAAGCAAGAGAGAGAACATTCCAAAAGATTTATGGACTTTTTAATAGAAAAACAGATCGAAGTTGATTTAAAGACCATTTCTGAAGAAAGACTGAATGGCCTGTTGAGATGGTTTTATAAAGAGCTAAAGACTAAAAAGAACGAATATTATAGTCCACAAAGTTTACGATGTATACGAGCTGGCATTCATCGTTACCTCACTATAACACTGAATCGAAATGTCAACATAATAAGCGGAGAAGAGTTCAGTCAGGCAAATCGAATGCTAACAACGATGTCAGCCTTATGGTTATCAAATGGAGGAAGACCAACTGAATATGTTTCAATTGAAGAGAATGATTTAACAAAAATTAACAAGTCATTTACACGAAAAACAGCCGATTCTCTACTTCCTTGGTGCAAGAGGAAGAGAAGAATTTAGGCGACTTCGCCGAAGTGATGTTTCTATTTGTACCGATTCTGAAGGACAAAAATTTGTAGAAGTATCATCAAAAGACAGCGACAACATAAGGAAAAACACAAGACCCAGTTTGAAATTGAAAGAATATTCATCCAAACGAATTGGCAGAATATATGATACTCGTGCTATCGAAGCCATTGAAATTTACTTGAAGCTGCTGAGCCAAGGAACTCCAAATTCAGACAATCTTTTCCCCCGACCATTGAGCAACAAAAATAACAAACTGATTTTCAGCCGAAGCCAAGTTCGAGGGGAACATTGGTTGGGCGATTTTATGAAAACTTTATCAAAGAAATTGGAATTGTCAAAAATGTACACCAACCATTGTATAAGATGCACGACCATTACCAAAGGAAAAGAAAAGGGTCTCACAAATCAGGAAATAGCGTTGCTAACTGGACATAAGGATGCAGCAAGTATCGATGGATATGACCGGCCGTCAGACATCCCCAAGCGCCGCATAGCAAGTGTTTTGTCAAATAATGAACCAAATAACCAGAAAAAGCATGAACATGAACCCGAAGAAACAATTACGAGAACAGTAAACACGGAACAAATAAACCAGATGATGAACATGGTGGCGCAATCCACAGGAAATACGATCCAAATATTTAATAACTGTACAGTGAATTTTTGATTTTAATATTGTGTGGACACTTTTCATTGTCTGGACACTTTTTCTCATTGTTTGGATACTTTATGAGTTATATTAAATGCATTTTCAGATATCATTGAACCTTTTTACATAGATCACAACAGGGAAATGACGATGACAATGAAGGAATACCATATGAGATTTCAAGGAAAGTAATTTACAAATCAGAGGCCACGTCAGCGGCCGATGATTTTTCCATTACTTACAGAGAAATCTCATGTGGTATTTCCATTTTCTACTTGTATACATTTGCATCTATTCATAGACTTCCTGTAATAAAACATTCTTCTGCAATTCAGAAGTCTATGATCTTAGCAGCAACTTCTATGTTGTAGTATTGAAAAATGACAGCAGGGCTAACTTCTAGGCTAGGCTAGTGGATGGACGGTTGAATAGCTCTATGGCTCTTGCAGTTTGAAAATTTGATAGCAGACAATTCTGGAAATAATTACTGGAATTTTTTATCTGGACTATGTAATTAAGTTGCTTCTCTAGGCGCACATTAATCCTTATGACAATAGATTCGGATACAAATATCTTTTCATCTCATCTAAAAGAAACGATCGACGAAGTCTTAGAACAGTCCCGTAAACATCATGAAGATAACTATGAGATTTAATTAAGCTCAAATTCTGATAACAGTTGAAGATCAACTTTCGATTAAGTATTATCAAGTAAAACAACACTTCCCTTAATCCAGATAAATTGTGGACCTTTGAAAGGAAGGGAATCCATCAAAGATGGACTGATGGACTGTTATGATAAGATCACGAGGTGGAATAAGAACTTATTCATTCCATCTAGAGGAAAGGCTAGCTAGTAACGCATTCATAGATGAATTATGTCGATTACTGAATTTATTTGTGCATCAGACAGCATGGGAAAGCTTAGCATTCTTACTTGTACATGTATTTGTACCCTTAGTGCTACAGAAACCATCAGCAAAGTCAAATAAAAAATCAAATGCAAAATTTCTGAAAACTAGACTGGAAAAATGGAAAAAAAGAATCTGAAATCTCTCATGTCTGAAGCAGATAAAATACAACGGCGCCTGAAATTGAATAAAACATCAAAAATCAAATCAAATGAAAAACATCTTGTCAATTGATGCAGTGCGGGAAAGTAGCGCAAGCAATGAAATTGATAAATGATGAAGATACCGTGACTGGTGCACATACAATGACGAAAGAAGTTGGGAAAGCATTGCTAGAAAAGCATCCAAGAGCCACTGCTGCATGTTTAGACATTCTAATTCATAATTCAACAAAAAAAATCAGAATTGGTCATCTTCGAGGAGACAGATGCTACCATGGTTCCAAAATGCCGCAAAAAGGATGCAGGGATCCGGATGACCTACTCAGGTAGATGCTGATTGCTGGCGGACTTTACTCTGCTCAAAATTATTTGGCTTTTCTTCAGTCAATTTATGTCAAACAGTAGTAGATGTGACAAAGAGGCTTTGCACTGAACAAATTTGTCCTAGTTTTCTCACAGAATATCAAGCTTGTCGATTGATTGCCCTCGATAAAAATCCAGGCATCCGACCAATTAGAATTGGGGAAATTCTGCGAAGAATAATAAGAAAATTAATTACGTTGACTTTGAAAAGCGATATTCAAGAAGCAAGCGGACGTTTTCAAAGCTGTGCAGGTATTCCTTTGGGAATTGAGGCATCACTTCCTTCCGCAGAAAAGGTATTTTGTGATTCAAATATAAAAGCAGTTCTCTTTGTAGATGCAACCAATGCCTTCAATTGTTTGAATCGTGAAGCTGCTCTAAATAACATAAAAACAATTTGCCCAGCGTTTCATACTTACCTTTTTAATGCCTATCAAACTCCAGCGAAACTCTTCTTCAAAACAATCAATACTTTGGACGTCAATTTTATTACATTGGAAGGTTGCACACAGGTCGATCCATGTGCTATGCCATTTTATGCGTTGGGTATGTCACCATTAGTGAAAGAATTTTTAACCATTAGTGGAAGGAGTTTCCTTTATCCAATCCGGAAATTGTGAAGATAGGGCAAGACTCGACATATCGGCAAGAGGATTGTGGAGAAGGACGGAGAAACATTTTCTGATGTCAGGGTAACAAATCCTAATTCAACAACATCAAAATAAAAGTTTAAATCAATTGTTCAAACAACACGAGGAAGAAAAGAAACTAAATACGAAGATCGAATCTTGTAAATTGAAAAAAGTTCGTTTGTGCCACTTATCTTCACTACAACTGGAAGTACCGGACCAATGGCAACTATTTTCCATAAAAGATTGGCTAACCTCCTCCCCAAACAAATTCCTGAGAATTACTGTGACATCATGGGCCACATTCGCCGGAAGGTTAACTTTTCTAGAATAAAAAGTGTATTGATATCTCTAGGAGGTTACAGGGGAAACACCATGACTCAAACTCCGCTATCAGAGATATCCTTTAATTTGATTCCCAATTGTTCTCACTATGAGCATTTCTAGCTTTTATAATTCCTTTTGTTTGTTTTATATACTGACTCTTTAACTTATGTAACTTACACAATCATTCATTGTTCTCTTAAATACACAGCTATTGTTCTACTAAAATGACGTCAGAGTAATGTAATTGCTGCCTGCCGACAGCAGGTAGCAGTGTACAAACTGCCATTATTCCTATATTATTGCATCATTGATTTAGAAATTTATGTAGACAATGCACTATGACACTGTAGTCTTCCATTGATGTCAATAGATATACTATACTAGCAATGCCACTATAAAGAAATCTATGTAATTTTCATCGTTGACGGAAGAAGGACGGAGAAACATTTTCTGATGTCAGGGTAACAAATCCTAATTCAGCAACATCAAAATAAAAGTTTAAATCAATTGTTCAAACAACACGAGGAAGAAAAGAAACTAAATACGAAGATCGAATCTTGTAAATTGAAAAAAGTTCGTTTGTGCCACTTATCTTCACTACAACTGGAAGTACCGGACCAATGGCAACTATTTTCCATAAAAGATTGGCTAACCTCCTCCCCAAACAAATTCCTGAGAATTACTGTGACATCATGGGCCACATTCGCCGGAAGGTTAACTTTTCTAGAATAAAAAGTGTATTGATATCTCTAGGAGGTTACAGGGGAAGCACCATGACTCAAACTCCGCTATCAGAGATATCCTTTAATTTGATTCCCAATTGTTCTCACTATGAGCATTTCTAGCTTTTATAATTCCTTTTGTTTGTTTTATATACTGACTCTTTAACTTATGTAACTTACACAATCATTCATTGTTCTCTTAAATACACAGCTATTGTTCTACTAAAATGACGTCAGAGTAATGTAATTGCTGCCTGCCGACAGCAGGTAGCAGTGTACAAACTGCCATTATTCCTATATTATTGCACCATTGATTTAGAAATTTATGTAGACAATGCACTATGACACTGTAGTCTTCCATTGATGTCAATAGATATACTATACTAGCAATGCCACTATAAAGAAATCTATGTAATTTTCATCGTTGAGATTTTTTTAGATGATCAAGAACTTTATTGACGAATATCGATAACAATAAGTACAAAAGATACACAAGTCAATTGTAGAAAGATAAATAAGGTGAAGTTGTGACATTTTTGAGTTGGAAAGAACCAGGAATTTTTAGATGTTAATTATGATTATAAGTTGTGATGTACAAAATTTTTTTTGTACAAAATACAATCGAAAAAAAAATTGTACATCATAACTGATAATTATAATTAACATCTAAAATTCCTGGCTCTTTCCAACTCAAAAATATCATATCATGACTACCCAGGGCATCTTCCAAGGTGACGTTAATAGTCTGAGAAAGGCAAACCTGCACCGTCATCAAACGAAAAGGCTCTGCGCCATTTATTGCGTGAACCGCGAAGACAGTGGGATGTTGCTCTCAAGATGGCAAAAGAAAGTTTCGCTTTTACCCACAGTGTCACATTGTTGAATGTTGTTTTTCATTTGTTTGCTAGTTTTAGTGTTATCTGTTTTATAAATGATGCTGCTTGTGGTGCTGGTAAACCGTCACACGAAAAAATGAGTGGGGCAAAATCATATCTTCTTTCTTCACATGCTTTCTTATACTTCTTTTCCTATAGATCATTTCAGCATTCTTGAAGGTATTCGCAACACTTTGGCTAAAGGTTCAAGACATGGATATCAAGCAACGCCGGTGTCTGTTCGGACCAAACACCACGAACAAGAATGTCCGCGCGGAGACCACTTTCGTTATCATTCATGATGGGTTCGCGAATGACAGGTTCTTTGATGACATTCCTGTCTCCCCATGGCTGCCAAATCTCCAATCACATCTCTTATTTCATTGTCTTTGTATGATGAGACCTCCACGCTTGTAGTTGAGGACATGGTTCAACTTAATTGGTCTCCACAACCATCGCAAACTGATGGAATGCCAATGAGAGGTCTATCACATCGCAAGGCTAAACCATCCCTGAATTGATCTGCTGCTAAATCAAAATGATGGACAGATTACGGTTGAACACTTAGCCATGCTGACGCGTTGGAATTGTTGAGGATTCTTTTAAGTTTCTCTGCTCGAGGAGGCTGAAGTTTATTCAAAATTTCGCTTAATAGTTCCTTTTCTTTAGAAACTTTCCTTGAGTGATGCTGTTTTCGTTGTTCTTTGCAGTTTTCGATGTAATCATCAAAAGAAAACAAAAGTTCTCCTTTCTTTATACAATTTGTCAGAACCTCAACTGATTTGCGTGAGACTTCAAAATTCGCTGCAGCTTCGTCTACTGGATTTTTCACTTGCAATCCACCTTGACTAGCTGACAATGAAAAAAGATCTCTTTCATCTGGCGTTATATTTCCTCCAATAATTTTAGGAAGAAAATGAGTAGAAATAACTTCTTCAGGAGGTTCAATGAATGCTGAGCAATCCGGTATAACGTGTTGAACATATTGCCATTCACTTTGTAGTGATCTTGTCAAAGCAATGAGCGCTGACTGCGGTTCTGTCTCAGCGACTTTTGCAAGAATTTCTACATCTGTTATCCATTTTGCTACTTTTAATTTCACATAAGCATGACGATCATCTTGGGATCTGTGAATCCTCCGAGGTATCTACAACCATCTGATATTTTGATGTCACATCCGGAGAAAACACTCTTTGCACTCTCAAAATCAGTTGAATCTACAACAAGTACACTTTTTGAAGGCTCAGGATTATAGCCATATGTCGGTCCTTCTTGTTGTACTCGATTGAACCATTCTTTCAACTTTGTAATATCTCCACAAGCCAACGAATCATCAGCGTACCAATTTTGTATTATTTCTTGCATTCTTAGCTTTTTATCAATGGCAATACAGCACAAGCGTAAAACATCATCGACAGAGGGTCACCCTGAACATATAACTCATCAGTTCCTGAGGTTATCTCAGGATCATGGCGTTGACTTTCATTTGCTGTTAATTGTTTCATGCCGAGCTTGTTCATATGATTTTCTGTGTCATTATTCTGATTACTATTCAATGTCTTCCTTTTCTTGCAATAATTCTGGTGTCTTCTCAATCCACCGACAATTTTAACTTGTTTTTGACAGTCTTGACAAATGAGATTTTTTAGCGCTTCAATGTTGTCTTCCATCTTGTTGCCAAAAAATCGTTGTGATTTTGTGATTCACTAAATTCATGCTTCATTTCTTGAGTCAATCGAAAAGACAATTGAAAATCTAATGCCGCTCAGAATAGCCATAGATTTCTTTATAGTGGCATTGCTAGCATATCTATTGGCATCAATGGCAGACTACAGTGTCATAGTGCATTGTCAGTGGCTTTCATGTTTACTAATAGATAATGCATAGATTTGAGGACATTATTGCCATAATTATCGAGAGCCGAAGGCTCGGGGTTATTATGACAAATAATGACCGAAGAAATCTATGCATTATCTGTTATAATGCATGACTTTTTCCATAGAAGTCTGCACCAGATTAATAATTTCCAGCCAGGAAAATAATTACCTGCTTCGTGGAACTTATTAACCTGTGGACATAGAAAGCCTTCCAACGTCATGCATTATGTGCAAACAATGATATCGACCGATGGTTTAAGATCTGCAAAGTTGATACATAGCCTTAAAAATACCAAATTTGCAAATTTCGAACTGATTTCATGTTCTCTGTCACACATTGTTTTGTAGAAATGTTTCAATGAACTGTTGACATTTTAAGGAGAGCATTGTTGTATCTGAAGTTTTTTTTGAGCTGCTCTCGGTAAAGACAATTATTCACTAAGCAAAACCCTTCGGTATTTCACGTGTACAAACTCTGATCAAACTGAAATGTTCAACAATTGCTCTTTGTTGTGGAAATTTTTGATTGAAGCTTAAGTCAACAACAATGTGATTTCCTCGCTCTTCGTTGTATTGAGGTCATAATCTTATTGTTATTTCACATGGCAAGAAACACCTACATGAAGATAATGTTTGATTTCAGACCTCTAAGCAACGCAAGTTATTTCAACTTTTCATTTCAAGTAACGTGTTGAAGAAAAAGCGAAACAATCGAACACCGTATTTCCTCAGATAGACCTCGCATTTAAATTTAGGGTTTTGGAGCCGCAGCCGCGCGGAGCAGGAGATGACAGGAAATACCACGGCTCTTTTTTATATGCATTTGTTTTTATATGTATTCTTGAATTTTATATGTACTAAGAATTCAGTCACTTTGCGAGATAAAGTGACATTTGACAGCGCAGCGAAGCGAATACAAGTGTGTCATCATTGTAGGAAATCGTTGTAGACCTCTCAAAACCTGCTGGTCATCATCTCCTCCAGCAATACTTACTGCGAATCATTTATTTAGATTTTAAAGAAGATCGCGAACTTCCTTAGGATTCTTATCTAGCCGAAAACGCAGCTGTCGTTTCAAGCGGGAAGGACTAGTCAAGTCACATTAGTCATAATTTTTAGCATAGTTGTCATTTTTCTATCCTGCATGTGTTTATGCCTCCGATCAGTGATATGTACGAACATGTGTTGAAAGACTTGAGAAGTTTCAGCTAAAACTTAATCAGAATTCTGTGTTTTACGACAAAATAGCGATCTAATAAATCCAAATGTGTTTCGCTTCTTAAACAGTATAAACTGCATGACCTAAAGATGGTTCTACATGCTGAGGTACTTCCCACTTAATCACAGAAACACAGGCAGATGTCATTTTACCGAAATCCTCAGCGTGCTCCCATTGGATATATACGTATGTGCTTCATGTGATCTTGTCTGACAAGAAGAGGTACCAAGTAGACCTTGACAGATGTGCAGTTTGCAGAAGCCATCGGGTGTACATTATTCCGTGAAAGTCTCTTGTTCGGCTTCGAGCTGAGGGCCCTCGACAACATGTCGCAGCCGAAGCCGCAACCGTGGTAGCTGGACTACGGCTCCGAAACACTGCTTAAACTTGTCAATTAATAAAATTAATGCAATAATAATAAATTGATAAATATGTAATAATTTTATAAGTAAATTGATAATAATGAGACTAACATCAAGACAATACAAATGAACAGCCCTTTCGAGTTTTATTATAAAATGACGGTGTGACAATGTGTGTAAGTCTGACGTTCCTAAATTGTCTGACAATTATTATTAATGATTGCGTTGCCCAGCAATTGGTCTATAGCATACATCAGCTTTTGATTTCTAGGTATTCAACTTTGCATTAATTATGATTTCTTCAATGCATCTGATGTGTCTTTCAAAAATCATGAAGCACAACTGTTTGTGTGAGAATGTATTTTTATTGTTATCTTTTCATGGATTACCTTTCTCTGATAAGAAGTGATAGAATTTGCAATCACTCAACAAATACTTATGTAAATTCGACATAAAACGTCACTGAACAATAAGCTTTTGGTTCTAATTCATACAAATCTTGAGTCGTGGACAGAACGGATGAAGTAGAGAGCCCTAGAATAGACAGCAGCATTTGTAGGTCTATACAATCAAGTCTCTATTTCCAGAAAGATGTCACAGTCCTTTGCAGCATTTCCTGCAAGAGAATTATTCAACGAGAGGCAAGATTTTCCTCGAGCTTTCGCCAAGATCTCAATCCGATGCAACCTGAGCAAGCTGTCCGCTTCCAACCCGCTGATGCAACAAGCAATGATAAATACCCATGCATCGAGAACTACTTGAGAAAACAAAAATCTTCGATGGAAGTCGTTGGAACGGCGGCAATATTACATCGATAGCAGATTTCTTGCAATAAATATTCTGTGCTGCTGATATGCCACGTGAAAATCTCAGACGACTCCACAAAACATTTCGCCGCAATGTCCTATTGTGAGATGAAAATTAAAATGCATTTGGGCATAATTATGTATTTAGTTATTAAGACGAAATGATCTAAGGGCAATTATAGTTCGTGGATCATCTTATGTTGACAAGATGTTGATCCTAAAGTAAACAGATCATTTCGTGTCGATCGGATGTGGACATCATGTGAAGTTGAGGTTGGCAGAGGGAAACACGATTCGACGGATCACAGGCTGCAAATGACCGTCGATTTGCCTTCGTCAACCTCAATCCTGCAAAGAACCACGTAGCCTTGGAATGTATTGTTTTGGAGATGTTTATTAGATATTTGTAGCTCATGTCAGATTTCCTGAATGTGAGCGTTATGGCGTTTATCGATGAAGGACTTCCAAAGAGATGAAATTTAGCACTGAAAATGCTCTGGTGATTGAATGAGCTGCTATTTACGCTCAGCGAGATTGTAAATTAAAAGCTTGCCACAATTTGGTGGGATTTTGAATCCCTTTCATTGTTTTCAACTATTATGAAACATTTGTTGAGCACTGCGAACTCCAGAAAACGTGTGCACTTCTTGACAACACAGCATGGCCAAAGATGCAGGCCTACAAATGACTAGGTGATGTTATCCAGCTTGACTAAATGTGTAGCTCAAATCCCTTCAAACATCGTTTGTCGAACGTGTTGATCATCATGCATCTCATAGCTATTTTTACAAGATTTGATAGAAGTTATGTATCGTGTGGTGTCATCCTGTATGATGTGTACATACAAGAAAATCATGTGTGACTTTTGGACAGCCTTTGTGTTGGCTGATATATTTCAAAGTCTTCAGAAAATTATCTTAACGGATAACCAGACAAAAAAACTTTTAAAAACATGATCAATATATATTTACTCTGTGTTCCCCGCATATACACAGTGAAAGCAGCGACCAAAAATGTGTAAGATTACCACTTTCCGAATCTCCCCCTCTCTCTCTCAAAAATTCAAAATTCAAAAATTCAAAAATGTTTATTGCCCAAAAGGTGGGACAAACAAATACATTAACATTATTGCATATTACATTTATTAAGTTGAGCGGCAGAAGATGAAAGATGACAATGGGGATGTGAGATGAAAGTTAAAAACAACTGCACCACTATCGCCGTTGATATCCATAAAATATAACGATGAATGTCTGAAAAAGTACTGAGATATTTAGAAATGAGGTTAACGATGAGACTTAGATGTGTCGATGAATCATGCACGAAAAAGATGAAAGTTCAATACACATGGAGGAGAGGAGACAAAATATGCATCATTTTGTTGTCAATGGATTCGTTGATATAATTCAGAGCAATACTACAGGTTATTTATTAATCACAATTATTAAGCGGTATTATTTGCACATCACACCCAGCAGCAGATTGTTGACTCTAACGTCTTGTTATTTAATCGGAGAACGGTCTTTTTAATAACAATTGATATTGTTCATGTATCATTTTTAGTGGATCACATTCAGTATACATACCTGAAATGTAGTTAGAAAATGTTGAGGAATAATAACAGCACCACCAGTTATGTCACCGTTCTCCGATGTACTCCGATGTATAAGATAAAATTCTGTCCTGGTGGTGTTTATAAATTCAGTTAGATATCTTTGACGTAATTTGCTAAGATGTGAGCACTGAACCAGGAAATAGTAAGTGTCTTCTATTTCGTCAGGGTAATGAGGACAAAAGCATTCTTCATAATCTCGTCCATTACCATATCGTCCTATTTCAGCCATCAATTTATGATTTCCTGTTCTGAACTTTAGCATAATCAACATGTCTTCGCTCATCTCAGATGCGGTACATAGATATGATTTTAAATCGTTGTCGAACCTGCATAGCTCAAGATATCTATTGCTTTTGTGACTGTTTTTGGCGCTATTAATCCATTCTTCTCTGAAGAATCCGAGAGCATCGTATTCTCTCGTCGGCAATCTTAATAAATTTGTTTTTATTGCAATAAAGTTGGTTTTCCCAAAGGTTTGACAGATTCAATTTCATTAATAATTTTCTTATTTGATGTATCCATGTATTAGCATATTCTCTTGAATTTACCTTGTTAAAAACGCTTTGATATAATTTAGAACTTAGACTGTTTTGGCTGTTATCAATTAATTTTATCCATAGTCGAATTGCTGCTTTGTAGAAAAGAAATTCGAAGGGCTGTATGCCAAATTCACCTATGATGCAGTAATTCGCGGTAGAACTTTTCAAATAGCAGAACCGAAGTGTTCAAATATGTTAAGTGTGCAATCAACTCATTGCTCTAATGTATTTTTTTTGGCGACACGTCCGCCATCTTTTTTCGCCAACATGAATGTGAAAAATTGTTGTGTACCGAATTGTTCAAGTTACTTTGGACAAAATGGGAAGCGATTCCACAATTTTCCAACTAATTCTGAAAGGTAATTTACTACATCATTCAATTTTTACATCATTTTCACTACCGACGTCATCAGGGACGAATAACAGCAATCACAAGATGAATTAGAGGCAGGCGAATCCATTTTTGGCATTATGGCATTGTTTAACTATATACATTGAATGCGCATATAATACAAATATTTCCTGGAAAGAAGGGAAATCTATAAATTTCACTAATTCTGAACATTTTAACGTATTTTAACCAATCATGTT
The DNA here is from genome assembly GCA_907163375.1 of Prostheceraeus crozeri. Lineage (NCBI taxonomy): Eukaryota > Metazoa > Platyhelminthes > Polycladida > Euryleptidae > Prostheceraeus > Prostheceraeus crozeri. The sequence goes on along the minus strand of CAJQUW010000926.1, from coordinate 181,721 downwards.
TGCCCATGAGTGCAAAAAATGATTGTCCACATAATTCTAAATTCACGTGCATATCACATATCACCGCAAAAAAAAATAATACTCGGATGCGAACAGCTGACTAGCAGGTGGAATTCCCATCGTCATAGGACGACTAGAACATGAGATTTCAACGTAATCTCAAGATGCATTCATTATTGTCACGTCACAACTGTCCTATTGTGAATGTAGAGTCATTACCAGTCATGTTTGGTTGAACGAACACTAGGCTATTGTGATTGCTGAGTGTGTGAAAGGAATACGAGGACACAATGGTCATAACTACTGTCCAAACGATGGGACATTTCGGGCAACATTGAATACGGGCTACTTGAATAAGGTCAATAATTGTATGGAGTGTGAAAAATCATTATGCTCTAATTCTCCATTAGACTCTTTTACCCAATTCCGTAAGTTTGACGAAAATTCCTATCTTCTATATCCAAATGAGACATTATTATCGTTTTTTATAAAGCTAGAGAATTTCTTACATAGACAATTGAGATTTCACATAACCAAAAGAAATATTGTTCAAGAAATATTAACAGCAGCAGCTAATGAAGTTCATAATCACACTGTAAATGCTTGTGAAACACATTTAAGAATTTTTGATGAAAGTCTACGCAGAATATGGATAAGAAAGTCGATTCGATTTTATTGTCAATTATATGAGATAAATGAAGCCAAAAAAAGAAGAGATCAAAGAAAGAGAAAAATTTTGTCTAAGTCATATGAAAATAATAACATGAGACGATTATAAGTAATTTTATTGTCTCTAACATGATATATAATTTTATTCTAATTTGTGAATTCCACCTGTTTATCACTTGTTCATCTGTCACATTTCTACAAAAACATATGCAAAAGAATTATATTTATATCTTTCATGCACATGACATTTCTAGAAAATAATTGCTATGCACATTTTTTATAATTTCATAATTCCCTATGTATTAGTTGCATGTATTATTATAAGTTCATCATTCAGAATATGCTTCCTGTATGCGTTTACCTTTAATGCATTGCGCTTTTGTTCAATTCACATTTGTTCAATTACTTATTTATACTGACATGTATGCCACATTACGAGTCTTTCTTAAACTAAAATACTTCATATCCTTGTTATGTTTTCCAATTTAAAATCTTTCTTATTGAAGTGACATTAGATCTGCTTTTATTTCGTGATGTCATCATCAAGTTTTATTGAATTTGTGTCGTCCAGTTCTGTTCATCACATCAGTTTGATTAATGTGAAGCAAAACTGGGCAACAATGAGCCGGTTGGAACCCGGTGATACCCCACCAATGAGTGGATAATACTGAATGATTTTCAGGGGGACCCAGTGCCATGCTTTTGAACTTCTCAAACCTTACGTATTCCTTAACATGCTATTTTTCTTTTCAGTTTAATTTCATCGACAACCGCTGTAATGAAGGTGCAATCTTACGTATTCCTTAACATGCTATTTTTCTTTTCAGTTTAATTTCATCGACATTCGTATGAATTCATTATCTCAGAAAAAAGGCAATTTAATGTTTCTTGTCAGTCAAAAACAATAAATCGTATTGTTCAACACTTCATCATGATTAAAGTATCGAAAACATTTATGTATCAATATGACCTGCCTTCTTTCCAGTAATGCGAAATTCGACTGATTTCTGTGTTAGTTCTAGATTCGATTAGATCTACAACTGTGTATAGCTATGAACTTAATCTTAGTTCCATAGTTTTGACATAGCTATTCAGTCAACTTCATTCAATATTTCAATGCTCTTCTGTTATCAATTGAGATATCAAATAAAACTGCTTATAAGAGCTGGCGAAAAAGTAATATCACAGATGTCCCCACAAATCATGCTTTGATTGCATACTTCACTTATATACTTACTTTGAGCAGAACCTTTTATAAAATTGGAGTTGTATACGATTCAGGTCTTTTAGATTTTTGTAGAAAAGGAATTCGCCACAGTATCTCATCTGCGACAAAGTTAAAATTTCAAAAGTATCTTTTAAGATTTTTCCATTAACGTGACCAAATTCTCTAAGTGTTCTTGCTGTTGTATATGATGATTTTTTACCTTTATTTTCTAATAGTTCTATATACTTTCTATCGCTATTTGCTATGAACATCCTGAGATACTTGTACTCTTGAACAATTTCAATAGCTTTTACTGAGCTGCCGTGCTCTATGTTAACGTGGCTATATTTAGTGTTCACATTTTTAACCATAATTTTCGTTTTGTTGCAGTTTATTTCTAATCCATTATCATCACAATATTGATTCACTATCCCAATCTGCTTAATCAATCCATCTTGCGTTTCGCTGCACAATAAAATATCATCCGCGTACATCAACGCCGTTATGGTTACTTCATTTATTTTTGTCAGGTCTAGGATTGCTATATTTCCAATATAGTTAGCAGATCGTTCATAAATAAGCAAAATAGTGTCGGTGACAAACTATCTCCTTGTGGAATTCCATTTCTGAGTGTGAAAATATCACTTTCTTCTCCTTCATATAGAATTTTATAACGTTTGTTGTCAATCAAATTCTTGATTAATTTTAAGATTCTGCTATTTGGGATCGTGTTGTCTAGTTTATCCTTTAATTTACGTTTCGAGATTGAATCGAATGCCTTTGTTAAATCGATGAAGCATAAATAGAGTGGAGCTTTTCTATTGTTATAAATTTGAATTATTTCTCTTAGTATAAAAATATTGTCAAGGGTGGAGTGTCCTTTTCTGAAGCCTATTTGGGATTCGTGGATAACGTGGTTTCCTTCTAGCCATGAGTTAAGTCGATTATTAATAACTTTAGTCATTATTTTTTCTAAGCATGTTGATGAATTTATGCATCTGTAAGACATTACATTGTCTTTACTTCCTTTTTTAAGTATGGGTGTCAGCCAACTGTATTGCCATGGAATGTTTCGATCTTCCATTATGCTGTTGAAGAGGTGCACTAAAATTTCGCTCGATTCGTCTATATTTTTTTTAAACATTTCATACACAAGACCATCTGGTCCACTGGACTTCGAGTTGGCTACTTTTTTCAGACATTCTTTTACTTCCTCACTTGCTATATCTGATTCCAGATTTTTGTAATCGTACATATTTGTAGTCGAAATTTTGTTTGTAATTGTCAGTGAAGAAATACAGTGGGTCGATATACAATCTACTTCTCTAAGCGATGTTGAATCTATTTCTTCGACATATTTTTGGAAATCGCATATTGTAAGATTGCTTTTCTGGATATGTTTTACTAATGTTTTGTTTTCTCTTATAATTTGCCAGTATTCTCTATGATTTTTTTCAAATTTCGCTTTTTCTAATTTTTGAAGTCTCTTTAATTTATTTATTCTCTCCTCTCTTTTGATTGTTTTACTTAACTCACGCTTGTATTTCATTAGATTGACTAAGTTGTCTTCACTGTTTTCACACTTTAGATCGCAAATAGCTTTTTTATAGGCTCTTCTACATTCCCTTGTTTTTTCAGAATAAATGATTTTATTTGATGAATTTTGAATTTTTCTTGTTGCGACATTCTTGTCGTCTATCATTCTTTCATACACAACTGGGGTGGGTAGATTATTAGCGTCAATTTCATGTAAAAGGTATTGGCATCCGATTTTATAACAATCATTATCGAAGTTCGTTTTATTTTGACTAGTCCATTTATGAGGTCTGATCGACCTGGATGGGTTAAGTTTTTTATATGATCGTCTTGATATATCATTATTTGAATGATTGCAAGGAGCTTCGCTCTTTTCGTCTATAGCCAACTCGAATATCAGTGGGATGTGATCAGTATATAGAGTAGGTTCCAAAATATCAAATTTCCTTACATATGGTATCATTGAGTGCGATATTAGTAAATAATCAATGACTGATTTTCTCAAATTATCGCCATGTAGCGCAATATATGTAGGCTTTCCAGGTTCAAATCGACCGTTTGCAATAATTAGTGATGTTTCGTTACAGAATTCAATAATTTGTCTGCCTTGTCCATTGATTATTTCGTCAGATGAATTTCTTGGCAAGAGGGTCACTCCGTTAATATCACTTAAATTTCCGGTTCGTCCATTTAAGTCTCCTACCAGAATTATGTGCTTCATTTTGAATTTTGAAATATAAAATTTAATTTTGCTAAAGTAATTGCTCTCCTTGTATTTTGATTCACGATTTTCTCTATAACATATAATCAAAAAAATATGATTGAGATTCTGCCATATTTCATTCACAAGTTTAAAGATCAAAAGGTTTCCGTTTTCGTTTATAATGGTTGCTGTTTTGTATTCATCTTGTTGAATTTTATTGTATAGTGATACTCCCTTGACATTTCTTCCCATGAAATTTGTCTTTTCAGCGATCGTATGATATTCGGCATAATGTTTAATCACAGGTGGGTCCCAATCATTTTTCAAATGCGTTTCAGTAAAACATACTATATGTGAATTATCTATATCATTCAATAAACAGGAGTCCTTGATTTCACAATCAGTCAAACCGTTTATGTTAAAATAGAAGAACTTAAGTTTGTGCTTTTTTCTAGGAATATGATCAGTGATATCAATTGTAACCTCATTAGCATTGGTTTCATTTTCGATAACGTCTTCGTTCATCTCCTCTCCTTTTCCTATGTCATCAAACATACTGAGGGTATCCGTGCGAGGTCTGCATAGGTACTACTGGTGATGGTTGCATTTCTGGTGGTTGTCTGTTTGGGATGCTGTTGCGTGCATGAACGTACGTTGGCATGTATCTTCTTTCGCCTCTTTCATTGATGATAGGGCTCACACTGAATCTTCTTTCATATTCCATCCTATGATTTTCTCCTTGAGGTGGCCTTCGGTTTTGCCATGGTCTTCGGCTGTCATCATAGGCTCTGTTGTTATTATTTTGCCATCTGGGTCTTGTTCTTGGTCTTCTTCTTTGCCAGTTATAGTCGTTGTAGTTTCTCCTGCCCCAACAATTGCGGGCGATATGACCATATTTGCTACAGTTATAACACTTAGGCAATTGATGTTGGTTGATGTTGCAGTTTGCTGCTGGCTGATAGCGTCTTGGTCGAGCTTCTGATGTTTCTCCAACCTGTTGCCGTCTTTCCAGCCCGTCTTTCACTTCGTCTATCTTCTTGTTGATGTTTTCGATCAGAGTTTGTATCTCTGCTTTCGTTTAGGTATCTCTTTCTCCAAGATCTTCTGCTTCGCTATCAAGATGCCATCTGCGAGATCTTTCAGTATTTTGTCTTCTTAAATCGTCAATTTGCTTTCTCACCTCAGTTGCCGTGTCGTCTTGTCGTTTCATTTCCTCTTCAAGGGTGTTCGCTGATGACAGAAGGTCCTCAATTTTTCTTTCTCTGAGAAAAAGGCTTGATTCGAGATACCTAATTTTTCTCTGATATTCTTCGATTTCGTTCTTCAGTGACTCCGCTTCCTCTGTGTTGTCTTGCGTAATTGTAGATAGTAATTCTTCGATTCTCTTATCTTTCTAGTGTACAGTTTCTTCTGCTTCCTTTGTCTTCTTCTTCAGTGCTTCAAGTTCTTTTTTGAGCTCATCGGTTTCACTGTCAATTGTGTTCTGTGAGGCTGGAGTTGATAGTGCTTGCTGATACTGTTGGAGTGCGCTTGCATGAATATTCCCGATGCAGGCCTCGCACGCATACTTCCGCTCATATAAATGCTTTTTAAGTACTTTGTTATTTCGTAAGCTGGGAGTTTAGTGCAAGTAAGATGGAAATTGCACTTACATTTATCACAACACAGTGTTTCTTCAGCAGATTCTTCCCTTCCACACACACAGATGTCCACTTCACCTAAATCCCGGTTGGGAGATGTTGGTTCAGTCTCCACGGTCTTCACGGACTTCATTTCTGTAATGACAAAGGATTTGAGGGTTTGGTAAAATGTATATGTATGAAGTTGATCCGGCCCTTGCTTGTGACTTGATTAGGCAATTATTCAGTTTATTTACGAAATCTCTCTCTCAAAACGTTTATTGCCCAACTGGTGGGTACAAGCGTTATGATATATACATACAATATACAACATCTATTAACGGCAGAAGATGAAAGATGATAATGAGTTGATGGTTGAAATGGAAAGATAAAAATAAGCACTGTCAGCGTGATCGCCGTTGAAAGGGTCGTCGAGATTGAAATGTCTGAAAGAAGTCTGAAGTACATGTAGATTATGATAATTAATGGAGATAATATTTCAACAATGAATCATGATTTCATCAGATACATGGAGGAGAGGAGACAAAAGCATGCATCATATCATTTGCAAAATATGTTTATGCTGTTAGTCAAGATATTTAATGTTTTTATTTACACATCACACCCAGAAGCAGGCTATTTATCCTACTAGTGATCCTATTATTTGATCGGATTATTTGCTCTCTCTCTCTCTCTCTCTCTCTCTCTCTCTCTCTCTCTCTCTCTCTCTCTCTCTCTCTCTCTCTCTCTCTCTCTCTCTCTCTCTCTCTCTCTCTCTCTCTCTCTCTCTCTCTCAGGAACTCAAGAACTCAAGATGTTTATTTGCCAAAAAAATTGACAAAACATTGATGATGTTAAAATGATACAATGATGTGAAGGTTCGACGACGACATGAGATGTGATAAAATGAGCACGATGAGAAGATGATAAAATGAAGTGATAGGCACTCATGACGAAGGCAACTGTTAACAGTGAAAATTCTGCAGGAACTTTTGAAGTTAAAATCAGTGAGTGGAGAGGAGACACTGCATGAAAAATTCATGGTATTCAGTATTTCATCATTAATCTTGATTTTAACACATGCATTTAATCGTTAGTAAATACACTTATCATGCAACACTGTGATTGAGCACATCTATTTATTTGTGAAGCTTCGAGAATATTATAGCCGAGTAAACAAAAAAATATTTCCTTTTGTTTAAATTCAAGCAAATAGCGATCATAAATAATGCACAATAACCGAGCGTAGAGAGACATTTTGCATGAAAAATCAATGTTATTTATAATAATTTAAAATAAACTTGCATGTATCAACTTTGATTAATAACTGAGCATTCTTTTTATTAATTGCTGGTTTTATAAGGCATGGTAGTAAGTCTTTTCTACAGTAAAGTTTCATTTATATTACTCCAATTGCAGACGTACTTTCACATGCAGCCACCCAGAATCAACTCATTCTGTTATTAATAATTATTTGAAAGTCGAAGTCCGGTGATAAATACATGTATGTATAAAAATTCATATCATCATCATTTATGAAGAGTTAAGTAACACAAGGTTATCAAATCTCTAGCGTCAGAATTATAATGAAAATGTCATACATGAAACAGATGACATTACCGATGTAAATTTATAATTTATCTCTCTCTCTCAAAAATTCAAAAAATTCAAAAATGTTTATTGCCCAACAGGTGGGACAAACAAATACATCTACATTATTACATATTACATTTATTTAGTTGCGCGGCAGAAGATGAAAGATGACAATGGGGATGTGAGATGAAAGTTAAAAACAACTGCACCACTATCGCCGTTGATATCCATAAAATATAACGATGAATGTCTGAAAAAGTACTGAGATATTTACAAATGAGGTTAACGATGAGACTTAGATGTGTCGATGAATCATGCACAAAAAAGATGAAAGTTCAATACACATGGAGGAGAGGAGGCAAAATATGCATCATTTTGTTGTCAATGGATTCGTTGATATAATTCAGAGCAATACTTCAGGTTATTTATTAATCACAATTATTAAGCGGTATTATTTGCACATCACACCCAGCAGCAGATTATTAACTCTAACGTCTTGTTATTTAATCGGAGAACGGTTTTTTAATAACAATTAATATTGTTCATGTATCATTTATAGTAGATCACATTCAGTATACATAACTGAAATGTAGTTAGAAAATGTTGAGGAATGATAACAGCACCACCAGTTATGTCACCGTTCTCCGATGTAAATTTGTCACGAGTGACTGATACAGCTGACTGTTCTGCTACAGTTGCATCTGATTAAGACTCATAAGAGACAAAGTAGCAGGACATTCGTGTTATCAATGTATTGTCCTTCCTATCCATTATCAAGGTGTCATCATTTGGTCATTTCGCATGATAATAGCAATCTGATAAAGAAATGCATTTGATTTCTATTGTCTCCGATACAATCACGTTGCTCATATTGATCAGATAGGTCAATCATGTCCACCGCACTGGATGAAGTCATGCGAACAGTAATGTCCACATTCCGCTATCTATGATTTCAGATTCAATTTCATCTTTCCATAAATGCTTTCTGATGAAAGTCCTTTAACAATCGTGTTGACTTTCTGAGATCGGTTGGTCTAACTCAGCTATCTATGGTTCTAATATACAATGCTTTTTCGATATATTCGTCTACCGTTCTGATCTCTCTTATCGTTAGAGAATCCATGTACGCATAGAAATCTGATCGCATAGCATTTTTCAGGTGTGGAATTAAAGCATTTCTTTCATTGTCATAGCAAGGACATTCAACAATGAAATGATATATATCTTCAGTCTTATTCAGATCACAGAATTTACAAACACAATCTTTATAAGTGCTACGATTTTGATACGTTCCAACTTCTACTGCCAGGGTGTGATTTCCAGTTCTTAATCTGAGAATATTTTCTATTTTAGTTTTGCTGTTACTTACTGCTAGGTATGTTTTTAATTCGCACTGAAATCTGCACAATTCTAAATAGCTTAATCCTTTCTCACTATGTTTAGCGCTATCAATCCATTCTTTCCTGAAATATTCTTTCAATGTATTTTCAATCATTATTTTGGACTTTCCACTGCATTCCATGTTTTGCATTTCTTGCAGGTTAATTTTTTGAAACAATTTATGTATTCTATTGCACCACGTATTGCGAAATAATGCATGGTCTCTATTTTCATTAATGGTTCTGAATATTCGTGTGATTAGCCTATCATCATCATTTCTATTTAATTTGAGAAAGTAATTTAAAGCCGATTTATAGTAATAGTATTCTATTGGTTTAACACCAAAATCACCAATAATACAATAATTAGGAGTTGTTATTCGCAAATGATGATATTTTTTGTAAAACTGTATAATCACACGATTTAGGTCACTTAAATTTTTGTCAAAAAACAAGTCACTTCCGTATCTCATTTTCGATATAGTCAACATTTCTAATGTTTCCGTCAATATTTTGCCATCAACAGTATTGAATTCTTTCAGAGTTTTGGCGGTTACGTATGAAGATGCTTTTCCTTTTTTTGCTAAATCTTCAATATGTATTCTATCGGATTTTGAAATCCAAACACCCAAGTATTTGTATGTCTTTACAACTTCAATTTGCGTGATACAATCGTTCAAAATTAGCTTATCATATTCTTTTGCCTCATTAAATATCATTATTTTTGTCTTATCATAATTAATTTTCAAACTGTTTGTTTCACAAAATTTATGGAGAAATTTTATTTGTTTAATAATGCCAGCTTGTGATTCACTCAGCAACAAAATATCATCAGCATATATAAGTGCAGCTAAATTTGTATTAGTAATCTTTGCTGGGTCAAATTCATAAATGTTTTCGTACCGTTTATTTAAAAAATCATTCATGTATACGCAAAAGAAGGTGGGAGATAGACTATCTCCTTGAGGAATGCCATGTTCTAAATGAAACTTGACACTTTCTTCTCCATTGAAGAGAATTTTATATTCTTTGTTTCTTATAATAGTTTCTAATAATGATAAATATTTACCTTTGGGTATGATGTATTTCAACTTTTCTATTAATTTGCTCTTTTTTACAGTGTCAAAAGCTTTTGAAAGGTCTACAAAACATGCATACAGTGGCTTCTTTTCATTCTTGTATATTTGAACAGTTTGTTGAAGAACCCAGATATTGTCAACAGTAGAATGCCCTTTTCTGAAACCAGTTTGGGATTCATGCAATATTTTATACTTGTCAATCCATGAATTTAATCTATCATTTAATATTCTTGTCAATAACTTTTCGATGCATGAGGACAAATTTAGATATCGATAAGAGTTGGCATTATTTTTATCACCTTTCTTATAAATGGGGGTGATCCAGCTACAATGCCATGGAACAGCATAGTCGTTTATTATTTGATTATATAGAGCAAGCAAAATTTGTGTTTGGTTCGGGTCATTCTTCAGCATTTCGTACACTACTCCATCTGGGCCACTGGATTTTGAATTTTTTGAACTTTTTATCGCATTTTCTACTTCCGCTGTCGTAATATCCATATTTAAAGTGTCATCGTCTCTAAGTGAGTTCTTTTGATTATGAAAAGAGGCTCTATTTCGATCAAAATTAAGAGTTTTGATTTCTTTATCTCTTTTCTCTATATTTTCTTTAAACGATAGAGATTTAAGTGTAGTTTTATACTTTGCGCTTCTATTACGTTTGTTTTTATTAAGTAATTCCCAATATTTTTTGAGGTCGTTATTTGCTCTTGCTTCACTTAATTCATTTAGCTTCACTCGTTGTAGCTTTCGCTTTTCCTTTTTCATGTTTTTGTTAAGTTCCCGTTTCGTTTGCATTAATAAGCTTAAATTTGTTTCAGATTGATCTGATTTATACATTTCAACATTTTGTTTATGCGTGATTCTAAGACATCTTGTTTCCTCAGTATATATTGTTTGGCCATTAGCAATCATTGTAGCTTGCAATGATTCCTTATTAGCCATGACTAACTTATCATAAATCTCCGTTTTATCTAATTGTTTACTTGCAATTTCCTCTAAAAGTTTTAATCCTTTGTCTGAAATAGCTTGGCTATACTTTGCAAAATTATAGTTCGTCTTCCATTTGAAGGGAGCGATGCGCTTGTTAGGATTATTTTGTAGATTGAAATTCTTATCTGGAAACTTAGTTGCGGTTGATTTTAACGCAATTTTTATATCAATTTCCATTGGCCTATGATCAGTGTATACTTTTGGCTCCATTATTCTGAAGGCTTCTAAATACTTCAACATAGATTCAGAAAGTATCAGGTAGTCTATAACGGATTTACAACATTTGTCGTTTTGGAGCCTGCAGAAAGTATGTTCGCCGTTTTCATATCGCCCGTTAGCTATAATAAGCGATGTTTCATTACAAAAGTTAATTAGCTCCTGACCTTGCTTATTTATAATTAAATCTTTAGAGCTTCTTATTGGGAGATTTAAATGTTCGTTATTATTAATTTTACCAATTCTGCTATTTAGATCTCCCAACATGATGATATGATGCATTTTGAATTTTTCAATGTATTTTTTTAATTTATAAAGGTAATCTTTGTCGGCATATTTGGATTCTCTACATTCTCTATAACAAAATATCAAATGTATTTTTTAACATCTTTCCAATTTTTGTTTTTCATTTCTACTATTATCATATCTCCATTTTCGTTAATTAAGTTTTCGATACTTATTCCCTCACTTTTATGATACAGATTAATTCCCTTGATCTGTCGGCCAAGATTATTCTTAGTTTTGCTGAACGTTTTTATTAAGTCGAATTGGTCAATTGTTAGGTTATCATATTCAGTTATGTGTGTTTCAGTGTAACATATTATATCGGCATCACATGTATCTTTGATCATATTAATGTCTTTAATTTTATTAATGTTTAATCCATTGATGTTAGCATAAAATAATCGGATTGTTTGGCTTTTAGTCTCACTTTCTGCCTCAGATGTTACCGTCTCCTCTCCTCCTTCATTTTCGTTAAAACTGCTGCTGTGCACCAAAATGATTCCACTGTTGTTGTTGGTATGTCCCCTGCTGATTCCATTGTTGTTGGTATGACCCTTGTTGATTCATGGTAGGGTACGTTGGTTGTTGAGGTTGTTGTTGGGGCTGATACTGCTCTTGATATTGGTGTCGTTGATACGGTGGTCTGTATTGCTGCTGCTGTGGTCTTCGGAAATTTCTTTGCTGGTTTGCATACCACCTTGGTCGAGACCAGTAATTTCTGGCTATGTGGCCCCTTCGTCCGCAAGAATGACATATTGGCGGTGGTCTTCCCCGATTTTGGTAGTAAGGCCGTCTTTGATGCTGTGGTGGCGGCTGATTCGATGTCGAGTAATGGTCTTGTTGATGGTTGGAATTGTTATTCACAGTTGATTTAATGTCCTCTATCATGTGTTTCAAAACCGTAATTTCATAATCAGTATTTTGTTTTTGGATTTCAATTGCTCTTCTTAAGTTGTCATTGTCTTCTTCCTCTTCATTATTGTTGCTTTGGCTGTTTGTCTTCTTGTCTTCGTATTCTCGGAGCTGACCCTCATACGTCGCCAACGTTTTGAGAAGATCTGTGTTCTTCCTCTGCACAATGTTGAAGTCTGCTTTGCGAGCTTCCAATTCTTCGTTGATTTCATTCTTCTTCATTGTTACTTGGTGCAATGCTTTTTTCAGCTCTCTCTCTCTCAGAACTCAGAAAGTTTATTGACCAAATTTTGGTACAAACAGAGAAAGTTATGTGGTAATGATAATTAATGTAACATAAAAAGAGATGAGATTTACAAAAAAATTGAGTGGATGAATGAACGAATGCGGCAACCACAACCAGGAATGATGTCTGATTCACGATGAGGAATGATATACATGAAGCACTTCGACGGATGTTGCGTTAGAATGAGTCTGAAAAGTTTCTGATGCACAATTAGAAATTCACATTATGATATTATTAATGATATTATTTACAAAAATATGAGTACGATGACATTGAGGCATGAGCATGAAATCATGGCAACCAAATTACAATAACGAGAATGATTATGATACATTTACAAAGGCATGAATTTCTCTCATCGCATGTTAAGCATAATCATCATAGTATGCATGAGTAAATGAGCAGGAAGGATTGTCATAAACGAATGAGGAGAGGAGGCAAATATATCTCAAAAGGATGATATGCATAGCAATTGTGATGATAAACATATGTTAATTTAAGAATTAGTAAATGTTATTAATGTCTTATTTACCAATCACACTTCATCACAGCAGATTATTAACCCTATTATTAAATCGGAGGTTCGGTTTATTAAAATCAAAAATTTTGTAAGTACAAGTAGTAGAACGTGATGTGTTCCAAGAGTCAAGAATGTAATATAGCATTCCTCTGGCGAAGCAAGAGAAACCCATGGGACAGATCACGTTCAAGAACAGAAATTCAGATGAATAAATTTTACATACCTGGAATGATATGACAAAAGTTTGATTAGTCAAGTATGGAGCACGAACGGTTGAAGTTTCCGACCTTCGATATGTAGGAATGCTTGCAGAGTGAGACAATTGTTGCATCGTCTACAGTTTCAGTAAACATTAATCACTCGGCACTGTTTCTTATGTCCAAAGCTATGTGGATCGATCATTAATTATTCATTTGATTGTTTCATAGATATTGTAGTCAGTACTTGCTAAAAATCGTAATGGAATGGGCGTGATAATACATTTATCAAACAAGCAGGTTGGCATGTCAAAGTAAATGCCCTTTGTTTCTTATATATGTATGGTGCGTTATCGATGAATTCATTAATGGCATGCGTCTGTCCAACCTTTGTTGTATTCAAAGTTGCATAGAAATCGAATGTAGTTGATCAATATGACAGGTTGGGTGCATTGATGAATTTGTAAGACAGATGGAAATCCAAATGTTAACGGAATCTATTGTTTCTCAAATACATGTGATTTCATAAGTTTATGTAGTTATCATCATCACACATTTGTCAACTTTTCAGGGCTTCATAGAAATCGTATCATAAGCAGTTGATCAACTCAATGGAGCGGTCATGACAATAAAACTGAAAACCTGACAGATTGATATAGTAGATATTATTAGTAGTAATTATTATTATTATTATAATTATTATATTATTATATATTATATATTATTATTTATTATATATCATATTATATTATATTATATTATTATAATTATAATTATTATTATTATTATTAGTAGTAGTAGATATTAGTAGTAACATTATCGATTGTTCCTGATGTGCATTGCTTTGGCAATGAATTCATCGATGGCACATGCCTGTCTTGCCTTTAGCGTATTCATACTTTCATAGAAATCCGACCGATCACAATTACTTAGGAATGGAATCAATGCAAGTCGTTCCGTCATATATCGTGGACAAATTGACATGAAATGAAAAATGTCTTCTATTTCATTCTTATCACAGAATTTGCAAATGAAATCGTTATGAGTACTTCGGTTTTGATATGTGCCAGTTTCTGTTGCAAGAGTGTGATTACCAGTTCGAAGTTTCAGGATATTTTCAATCTTGATTTTATTGCTAACTAGATGCAAATATTGCTTCGTCTCATATTGAAATCTACATAGTTCTAAATATCTTATTCCTTTGCTGCTATTTCTTGTACTGTTAATCCAGTCTTTCCTGAAATATTCAAATAAAACGGTGTTGATAACAGTTTTTGGCTTTTTATCATTACAATCAAAGTTTTGTAGTTGTAGCAAATGAGTCTTATTCATCAGTTTAACTATCCTGTCACACCATGTATTGCGGAATAATTTCAAATTTAGGTTGGCATTTATAGCCTTAAAAATTCGTGTAATCAGTCTATGATTATTTTTATCTTCCTTTAACTTCATGTAATAATTTAAAGCTGATTTATAGTAATGGAATTCCAAGGGTTTTATGCCGAATTCACCGATTATGCAATAGTTTGGTGTCGTGATTCTTAAATGGTGAAATCTTTTATAGAATTGCATAATAATTTTATTCGGATCATTCAAATTTCTATCAAAATGTAATTCACCACCATATTTCATTTTCGATAGTGTCAACATTTCAAATGTTTCATTTAATATCTTCGCGTCAACAGTTACAAATTCTTTCAGAGTTTTGGCAGCTATGTATGATGATACTTTCCTTTCTTAGTGACTTCTTCAATTTGCTTTCTGTCGCTTTTTGCGATCCAAACACCTAAGTATTTATATTCTTCTACTACTTGAATCGGTGTTATAACTTCTACTACTTGAATCAGTAATAACTCCCTAAATATGTTTGTTTCATTGTATATCATAATTTTAGTTTTTTCATAGTTTATTGTTAGACCGTTTTCATTACAGAATTTTCTCATGTATTCCAGCTGTCTGATCAATCCATTTTTGGATTTGCTTAATAATACCAGATCATCAGCATATACTATTGATGCTAATTTGATATCAATTATTTCAACTGGATCAATGTTCTTCATATTTGCGTCAAATTTACAGAACAAATCATTAATATAAAGACAAAATAATATTGGTGATAAACTGTCTCCCTGTGGAATTCCATTATTCAATCTAAATTCTCCAGTTTATTTTCCATCAAATAATATTTTGTATTTTTTATTATTTATTATATTGTCCATTAAGGACAAATAGTCGCCTTTCGGTATAATAGCTCTTAATTTGTTGATTAAATGAAATTTAGGAATTGAATCAAAAGCCTTTGAAAGATCAATGAAACATATGTAAAGGGGCTGTCTGGAATTTTTATGAATTTCAATAATTTCTCGGATCATCCAGATATTATCTATGGTTGAGTGTTCTCTTCGGAACCCAGTTTGAGATTCATGAAGTAATCCGTATTTATCTATCCAAGTATGTAGTCTATCGTTCAGTATCTTCGTTAGAATCTTCTCAATACATGATGACAAATTTGAGCATCGATATGAGTTCACATCATTTTTGTCTCCTTTCTTAAAGATAGGAGTTGTCCAGCTTAATTCCCATGGAGTGGTTTTATCATGCAAGATGTTGTTGAAAAGTACTTCAAGCACCTTTATTTGATTTGGATTATTCTTAAACATTTCATATATTATTTTGTCTGGGCCACTGGATTTAGAATTTTTTGTTGATTTAACTGCTCTTTCAATTTCCATTAAAGTGATTTTTTTATTTAAAGAGCTATCTTCGATTTTTGTGCATAGATGAGAATTCATTTCATTTTGATTGACTTTTGATTGCATAAATTGTTGATTTCTATCTTCAAGATAGTCTCTAAAATTTTCTGCGGTTAATTTACTTTTGACTTTTTTACTTTTTTAGGTCTACTTTTATTCAACAGTTCCCAATATTTTTTCGAGTCATTGTTCGTTTTTGCATTTTGAAGTTCAGATAACTTTTGCAAATTTCGTTTCTCTGATTTTAAGTTTTTGTTGTACTGTTTTTCTGTTTTCGTAGCAGAGCATGTAGATTTTCCTCTGTTGAATTTTGTTTATAAGTTTCGATAGCAGCATTGTAAGTTTTACGAAAATTTTTTGTATCTTTAGAATATGTTATTTGTCTATTCGGTTCTGCTTTGATACATATTTCTTTACATGCGCTAATCAGATAATTATATATTTCTATTGAATTTGGTTTTTCTTCATTTATCTTTTTGATTAGTGTTGCACTTTTTGCTATTAGAGCTTCATTAAATTTAATTGAATCATGATTTGTGATCATTTTGAATGGTTTAATTGCTTGATTGATATTATACCTATGTCTGACTGAATTAGTCCTCATCGATGTTTTTGTTTCTATATCAAATTTTATCTGCAAAGGTCTGTGATCCGTAAATAGTTTAGGTTCTAAAATTTCAAAGGCCTTTAATTTTTCTATCATGGATTCTGATATGATCAAATAGTCGATGACGGACTTACAGTTCTTCTCCTTTTGAATTCTACAGAAAGTATGTTTTCCGGTATCATATCTACCGTTTGCTATAACAAGACAATTTTCATTGCAAAACTCTATCATTTATCTGCCTTGTTTATTTATTATTGAATCTTCAGATTTTCTGGTGGGGAGATTCATATGTTCGTTGTCATTTAATTTACCGATTCTGCTATCGAGATCTCCCAACATGATGACGTTCTTCATCTGGAATGTCTTTATATATTCCTTTATTTTATTTAAGAAATTTTTGTCAGCGTATTTTGACTCTCTGCTTTCTCGGTAGCAAAGGATAAGAAATATTTCTTTCAATTCTTTCCATTCACTATTTAACATCTTTATAATTACCAGGTCTCCATTTTCAGCAACCAATTTTTCTATATTTAGTCTGTTTTGCTCATTTCTATAATACAAGCTCACTCCTTTAATTTGTCTTCCAAAATTATTCTTATTTTTACAGAAGGTTTCTATAACATGAAAATTATTTATCGCTAAATTTAGAGATGCATTTTCATTTAAGTGAGTTTCAGTAAAACAGACGATATCAGTGTCTTGTATATCTTTGATCATATCAGAGTCATGAAGCTTATTAACATTTAATCCGTTAATGTTAGTATAATAAATTTTTAATGTCTTGTTGCTCTTACCACAATTTTCTCCTATCTTAGGCGCCTCCTCTCCTCGTTCGTCTATGTTAAACAAAAGGTTGCATTGACGAATGCATGTTATAGTTCGGATAGAGGCTACCTGGCTGAGCTGCAGGATGATTGTTCACAATTGGGAAATGATGTTGTTGAAAAGGTTGTTGATATGGCTGTGGATGCTGATGCTGCTGCGAGTATTGGTGATATGTCGGATGCTGTGGATAGGTTGGATGGTGAGGTCTGCGGAAATTGCCCCTGTTATTCCTGGTCCATCTTCCGGATTGTCTGGAGCTACAACAGTTTCGAGCGATGTGCCCGATTCGTCCGCAGGAATAGCACTTCGGTGGTGGTCTTCTCTGTTGTCTGTAATGATTGCGGGGGATTGCTTGCCTGTAATGCTGGTGAGGAGGATGCTGGATCGGCTGTGGACTTTGATTGTAGGGTTTGCTATCCACCGTTATTCTTATATCGTCGATCAGATGTTTTATTACCGTCAGTTCACTTCTTGTATCTTCTTTTTGCTTTCGTAGTAATGTGAGTACTTCGTTGTTGCTGCTATCCGTATTCTGTTGCTCTGAGCCTTGATCTTTTCTCGATCTCTCCTTTTCTTCAAATTCAGCTAGCTGTGTCTCGTACATATTTAATGAGAGGATCATAGTTTCATTTTTTCTGCTCAATTGCAATACTTCTTCCAATTTGTTTTTCTCCTCCAGGGCTCTGTCGAGGTTTTGAACCAGCTCAATCATTTCGTTTTGCTTCACCTGCAAGCGTTTCTTGTACTCGCTGAGAAGAGTAGAATTGCCATCATAGCTATTCATTTGATCCTTTACTATGGCAAATTCTTGAGGGTGTATCTTCTCAATGCATTTTGAGCATGCAAATTTTCTATGATATAGGTTGTCTTTGTAATACTTCACAATTTCGAACGGTGGGAGGTCAGTACAACTAAAATGCCAAAGTGTGTTGCACTTTTTGCATTCAAGAGAGCTGTCTGTTGGGACTACTTTCTCGCATTTCTCACACAAAACTTCAAGCTTTGCAAATCGGGATGCAGGAGATGTTGGTTGATCAGTTATCGGGGTTGTTGGCGCCGCACTCATGATAGTATCTGGAATGATATGACAAAAGTTTGATTAGTCAAGTATGGAGCACGAACGGTTGAAGTTTCCGACCTCCGATATGTAGGAATGCTTGAATCTCTCTCTCTCTCTCTCAAAACTCAAAAACTCAAAACTCAAATGGTTTATTGCCCAACAGTGTGGGAACAAACAGACTATTACAAGTAATACAATATTTCAATGCAATTAATGTGCAAGAAAGTTGAAGATGGCAACAATGAATGGGATGGATGAAATGGAAAGCTAAAATCGCACAAGCACCATGATCGCCGTTGTATTCGTAGAGATGTTGATGGTAGGAATGAGTCTGAAAATAGTCTGCTAAAGTTTTTATATGTAATGTTAACGAACGTAATGAATTATGAGACAATGAAAATGTTGTGTCACATTTAGGAGGAGAAGAGACAAAGCATGCATAAAAGTTGTTGATTATTTCTTTTAGAATTGTTTCATTTTTATTTGTTATCAATTTTATTTAGTGATTTTATTTACTCATCACACCCAGCAGCAGATTATTAACCCTATTAGTAATCCTATTAATAATCGGAGGAGCGGTTAATTAATTACATGTATGATCAATGATTTTGAAACTGCAAACACGGTACGTACCTGAAATGTGATTGAGAAATGATGATTAACTTGTTGATTAACTGTCTTGACAACCGTCCTCCGATATAGATTTTTAGCGAGTGACAGATTTAATCATCTTGTCCGCTGTCTACGCCTATGAGTGATTTTCACGATCATTCAACAATGCAACAGTGCATTTCAACTACCCTTTGTTATATTTCATCGTTTCATTCATTGATTGTAATTACTTTATCATTAGAAATCTTATCAACCAGCAGTACGTGTTTCATTTCATTCACAGTTCGTCATTTGACCACAATATTGATTAGAAAAGTCTATCATGTCGGTAAGGAAGATTGTATGACTACATAGAAATTAATAATACCATAGAAATTGTTATTGTCTATTTATGTTAGACTACAAGCTTAGAAGTAAATGCTACAAGCATTTATGGATAATAGATAGTAATGTTTATTATTTGCTCTCTATGAAATTATTCATCATATTTGGTGACATCTCAGATCCTAGATATCTAGCAGAATGAATGGCAATATTTCTATTGTATCAGATATCTTCGTCTGTCAACTATCTGGTTCAAAGTAAAAATCATCCTAAATGTGTCGCAATCACATTTGTAGACGTCAACTCAGTCACTGTTCGTTATCTACGCATTTTTATTACAATTGCTTTATCAATATATTCGTTGATTGATCTTATTTGTCCAATTGTCAATGAGTCCATCAAGTCATAGAAGTCTGATCTTGCCATATCTTTCAGATATGGAATTAAAGTATTTCTCTCATTGCTGTAGCTTGGACAAATAACAAAGAAATGATAGATGTCTTCGATCTGATCTAGATTACACAATTTACAAACACAGTCTTTATAAGTATTACGATTTTGATGCGTTCCAATTTCTGCTGCTAGTGTATGATTTCCTACTCTCATTTTGATGATATTATTGATTTTAGTTTTGTCACTGCTGAGTGTAAGATAATGTTTTAATTCACACTGAAATCTACATAGCTGTAAATAATTTAATCCTTTATTGCTTTGTTTGGCACTGTTTATCCATTCCTTTCTGAAATATTCTGTTAGCACGTTATTTATCATCTTTTTAGATTTTCCACTGTAATTCATGTTTTGCATTTCCCTGAATTTGATTTTGTCACATAAATTACTTATTCTAATGTACCATGTATTGCGGAAAGAGTTCTGGTCTATATTATTTTTTATGTTTTTGAATACTCGTGTGATTAATCGCATACTATCGCTGTTATTTAACTTAAGAAAATAGTTAATTGCTGATTTATAGCAATAAAATTCCATTGGTTTTATACCAAATTCTCCTATGATACAATAGTTAGGTGTAGTCATTCGTAAATGGTGAAATCGTTTATAAAATTGCACAATCACACGATTTAAATCATTTAAATTTTTATCGAAAAATAGTTCACTGCCATATTTCATTTTTGAAATCGTTAACATCTCAAATGCTTCTGTTAGTATTTTACCATCAACATTGCAGAATTCCTTCAAGGTTTTGGCAGTTACATATGCTGAGGTATTTCCTTTTTTGGTTAATTCTTCTATCTGCTTTCTATCACTTTTTGCAATCCAATTACCTAAATACTTATATTCCTCTACAACGTCAATTGAAGAATAAAAGTTTTCATTTATAACAAGCTTTTCATATTTTTGTTTTTCATTAAAAATCATTATTTTTGTCTTTTCGTAATTTATTTTTAAACTATTATCTACGCAAATTTTTTGTAGTTGCTTAATTTGTTTGATTAGACCAGCTTGTGTTTCGCTCAGTAACAAAATATCATCTGCATAGATGAGTGTCAATATATGAATATCTATTATTTTTACAGGATCAAGTTTATCGATGTTTCTATGCAAGTCATTTAAAAAGTCATTCATATATATGCAAAATAGAGTTGGAGACAAGCTGTCTCCCTGAGGAACACCACTTTCTAGCTGAAATTCTTCACTTTCCTTTCCATTGAATAGAATTTTATATTTTTTGTCGTTTATAATGTGTTCTATTAATGATGAAAAGTTACCTTTAGGAATAATGCATTTTATTTTAGTCATCAATCTACTTTTTAAGACAGAATCAAATGCTTTCTTAAGGTCAACAAAGCATGTGTACAGTGGTTTCTTATCATTTTTATATATTTGTATCGTTTCTTTTAAGATCCATAGGTTGTCAATCGTAGAGTTGTCTTTCCTAAAACCTGTTTGTGATTCATGTAATATTTTGTATTTATCCATCCAAACATTTAATCTATCATTTAATATTCTTGTCATTAGCTTTTCAATACATGAAGATAAATTCAAGCACCGATATGAATTAGCATCATCTTTCTTGCCTTTTTTATAAATGGGAGTGATCCAACTGCTATGCCAAGGAGTATCATGGTCTATCATAATCTTATTAAAAAGTGTGTGCAAAATTTTAACTTGATTAGGATCATTCTTTATCATTTCATTGACTATTTCATCTGGACCACTGGATTTTGAGGATTTTGAGTACTTTATAGCATTTTCAACTTCTTTTATAGTGATACTTTGATTTAGAAAGTCATCATTTTCGACGGGGGTTATTTGAATTTCTATATTTTCTAAATTTTTCTTATGTGTTAGATTTTTAATATCAGCATTATTTTTCTCTATATTTTCTTTAAAATCTTGAGCATTTAAGGAGGTCGCACGTCTTGTACATTTCTTGCGTTTATTCTTATTTAATATCGCCCAGTATTTTTTTGTGTCATTGTTAGCTCTTGCTACTTGTAGTTCGTTTAGCTTTTTTTGTTGCAAATTCCTTTTTTTTCCTTTTTTAAGCTTTTGTTGAGTTCTCTTTTTGTTTGTAGCAACACGCTTAGATTTTGCTCAGATTGATCGGCTTTAAATCTTCCAACATTTTGTTTATACGTTTTTCTAAGAAATCTTACGTCTTTAGAATACATTATTTGATTACTTGAATTCATGGACTGCAATGATTCCTTGTTGGCCTCAATTAGTTTATTGTAAATTTCTGACTTATTCAATTGCTTTTCTTTAATTTCTTTCATTAGGTTTGATCCCTTAATCAAAATATTTTGACGATATTTTTCAATGTCATGCTTAAGTGTCCATTTGAAAGGGATAATGCGTTTATCATAATTTATTTGTGTTTTAAAATTCTTTTTTGGTACTTTGTATGCTGTTGATTTTAATTTAATTCTGATATTAATTTTCATTGGTCTATGATCAGTGAATATTTTAGGTTCCATAATTTTGAGGGCTTCTAAATTATTTAGCAATGATTCCGAAATTATTAAGTAATCAATCACTGATTTATAGCATTTGTCATTTTGAAGCCTACAGAATGTATGTTCCCCATTTTCATATCTTCCGTTGGTAATTATAAGAGATGTTTCATTGCAAAAGTTAATTAGTTCTCTTCCCTGTTTGTTTACAATCAAATCTTCAGAATTTCTCAGTGGCAGATTTAAGTGGTTGTTATCATTTAGCTTACCTATTCTACTATTCAGATCTCCCAACATTATGATATTTTTCATTTTAAAATTTTCTATGTGACATTTTATTCTGTCAAGGTAATCTTTATCAGCATATTTAGATTCTCTGCTTTCTCTATAGCACAAAATGATATGAATTTTTCTTATTTTATCCCATTGTTCGTTGGCTATTTCAATTATTATTGTATCTCCATTTTCAGATACTAATTTCTTTGTGCAAAAATTATCAGTTTTATAATACAGATTCATTCCTTTAATTTGTCGACCAAGGTTGTTTTTAGTTTTGCTAGTAGTTTCTATGACGCTATATTGGTCAACTGACATGTCATTAAATTCAGTTAGATGTGTTTCACTGAAGCACATTATATCTGCATCATATGTGTCTTTTATCATATCAGGGTCTTTAATTTTTTCATCATTTAAACCATTTATATTGGTGTAAAATATTCTGATCACTTGCATCTTATTCTCACTTTTTTCTGTCTCCTCTCCTCCCTCACTTCTGTTAAATATACTGCTGTTGCTGCTGTAAACTTGGTTGGTCTATATTTTGGAACTGTCCTTGTGCCATAGTCGAAAAGGTTGGTTGACTGTTCATTGAAGGCTGGAAATATGACTGGCGACGATATTGCTGTTGTGGCTGCTGGTATTGTCGTTGTGGTTGGTATTGCTGTTGCGGTTGGTATCGTTGGTAGTTTGGCTGTCGATACTGTGGATATTGTTGTCGTGGTGGTCGTGAATAATAATTGTTCCTCGGCGCGTTCCATCTCGGTCGGTTCGAATAGCAATTCCTGGCAATGTGGCCTCTCCACCCGCACGAATGGCATGTCGGGGCCGGTCGTCGTTGCTGCTGGTAGTACGGCCTTGTTTGATAATTTCTTGGTGGTGTTGGCGGTTGGTAAGTCGTCGGATCTGCTTGTTGTTGATTGTTAAGCTTGTTGTTTACAGTGGTCCTCAGGTCGTCGATGAGATGCTTTATAACGCTTATCTCAGAGTTCGTATTCTTTCGTTCAGTTTCATAAAGTTTGATCACTTCGTCGTCACTGGTCCTTCCGTTTGAATTGTTGTTCACTTCTTCGTTGATGTTCTCCCGATTTCTCTTCTCCTTCTCTTCGTAGTCACTCAGTTGGCTCTCGTAAGATGCCAGTGTTAGAAGTAGGTCCGCGTTCTTTTTCGCCATTGCTTGTAGTTCTTCACTCTGCATCTCCAGTTCGTTTTTCATTTCATCTCTTTTCGCAATTTCTTCGTGGATCGTTCTCTTCACATCTGCTATTTCATCGTCTTTGAGCTTTAGCCGCCTTTTGTATTCATTCAGAAGTTGCTCATTTCCGTTGTACTTCTTGACATTTTCTTTAAGCGTTACATATTCATGTTGATGGATCCTTTCAATGCACTCGCTACACGCATATTTTCTCTTGTAAAGGTTCTCCTTCATATACTTTACTAATTCGAATAATGGTAATTCAGTGCAGCCGTGATGGAAGCTGGCATCGCACTTTTTACAGTTAAGAAAGAACTGATCAGTGATCATCAGCGAGCATTTCTTGCATTTTGTATCGGAGGTGACAAAACCGACTTGGGATGTTGAGGATGATGAAGATGAGGATTGATGAGGTGAAATGGGTTGAGCTGTCACGGGGGCTGTCGAAGACATTCTGGAATGTGATTGAGAAATGATGATTAACTTGTTGATTAACTGTCTTGACAACCGTCCTCCGATATAGATTTTTAGATCTATTTTCATCCTTTGGATCTAGATTTTCGTCCTCCGATAGATCTCTCTCTCTCTCTATCTATCTAGTTATTATTTTTTAAATAAGAAATTATATTTACGAGTATAAGATGAGAGAAGTCCTTGCTTTTTGCATCAGCATGTGCGAGGCCTTTCAGCCGCTACAGGCGACCATCGTCAGGCAAGTGAATGAAGAAAAGATTGCTGTGGATGAGCTCAAGTCATCACGTGCACTTTTCATTCAACCCAGAACACAGCATTGACTGTCCAAAATAAAAAAAATACGATGAGCGAAAATACATAGAAACAAATACTACTACTACTACTAAAATTGACAGTAAAAGTAATGAAAGCTAAAAAGATACAACAGAAAAATGAAACGACAAAAATTCCAGCAGCTGCCTAAAGAAAACTTTACTCGATTGGCCGATGCCTCTCAGTCCAAAATGTGTAGCGGTTGAAAGGCCTCGCATATGCTGATACCATAACGAAAAAAACATCAAAGCAAGGACTTCTCTGATCTTATAAATTAATGATTGGTCCTTTATTTTCTGAAAGAAATCATATTTGACAAGATAAAAAGTTTCCTTGAAGAATTTACAAATACCTGTCATATATAATCAATAAAAAAGTGATGTACAAAAAACTAATCAATTAAAAAAGAACGTGTGATTTTGATGTTACAATGTCAATGACAGGTCTTGAAGAAGTTCTTGATCCTCGAACACAAACAATTCCCAGATGTTTGAATGATATTTTCGTTCTTAGCCAGCATTTGCTGATGTTGCATTTTCACTGGCAAAGATAAGAAGCGCCTTTCATTATCCGAACATGAATGACCATCACTAAGAGCAGGTATGAATTCAGCACTTACAACATAATCGAATCTCTCAAGTTCTTATATGTTCTTTTGTTCGCATATGATGTGCTGGCTTTTGGATGAAATCCCTTACGGATGAAGTGTAAGCAGCATGAGGCTCACTTTTTGCTACTTTTGAGAGGCGACGTACTTGCATTTTTATCCATCGAATAGAAGATCGGGCTAGAATCCATTTTTGGATCACCTGGAGAAGACGTGTAGTGAAGGAGGCTGTGTGGAAAAACCGCCGGAAGTGAGCACTGTCTCAGCAATTTTTGGAGTGCTCTCTGACTTTTCATTCTTTTACTGCAATTTTTTTTTGTTTTATTTTCTCTGTACATTTCATTCTACTTTCGTTATTATAATTTTATTTATTTATTTATTGTGAGATTTATTGATTTTTTATTATTATTATTATTTCTTTATTATTTTTGTCAACAAAGAATTGCATGTCAATTGTTGCATGTGTTTCTTTCTTTGTCTTGTTAACTTCATGTGGTTTCCAGTTTTCTTGTGAATTCATTTTGTAGCGTTAGTTCTCGTGCACTTGATCTCCTATTGTCTATTTCTATGAAGTCGTATTTCGATGTGTCTCTAGTGTGTAGCAAGTTGTGTGAATTTTGTTCCGTGTATGCAGTTTGGCTGTGCGCTTTAGTTGGTTGGTTAGTGGCTCTGATGATGACCGACGGTGTTGGTCGAAAGACAGAATTAAAGATTCGCTTTGTATGCACTGATCGTGTTTTTTGGGCTTCCTACAATTGAGGAAAAAATTGCATCATCCATTTGTCAACCAAAGACTGTGCGTATTCAACTTTTCCTTCTTCACTTCCAATAAATCCCCTTAAATACCGTGGTCCTTTTGTGGCTATATTGATATCGGTATCACGAAATTCTTCTTCTGCTTTCTCATACTTTTCTTTTGATTTCATAACAAGCCAGGAGTTGTGATCTAATTAGAGCGTTTGGATTGTATCCCAATTTTGAGCCAAAATCAGCAATTCTCTTCCACCATTGTCTCAGTTGTTCAAAACTGCCGATTCTACATAGATTATCGGCATAGGCAACATGCCTCAGGTCTTCATTTGCAATGGGTATTGTTGATATCAATAAAGGAATCATTCCAATAGCATATAAAGACATTGAAATGGGGTCTCCTTGCGTTACACCTTCGCAAGACTCCAATTCCTGGTTTCCTGTCACAAACAATCTGGCTGGAACCCCATACGACCCCATATAGGTCGCCGTTGGCAGACATTGGAATTTTATGTTATGAAGAAATACATTCCGGTTCAAATAATTAAACACACTTGTAGCATCCACTAACGATATTCCATCTGAAATGTCTTCGGCAAATATATCAGACGTGGCATGAAGAGCTGTCTCACAACCTGATGGCTCGCCCGCACATAACTGAATATCACCAGGACTTTGAATAATGTCAGGTTTAATGACAGAGATTATTGCCTTTCCCTTCGAAGAAGTTCGCCTATCTCAATCCGTCTGACTCCCGAATTCTTACTTAATGGAATGATTCTACAGGCAGTTTACGCTGAGATACTACATTGTTGTTTTCCAGACTGTGTACGAGCAAAAGTTGTTAGATAAGGTCACAAATCTTTTCCAATTTGTCCATAGCTTTTTGAAACCAGTATCCGTTCCCATATTTCTGCGTCCATTCCTGAAGGACCATGAGTTCCTCTACACTGTAAACTGTAAGGCACTAACTTAGGCATGAAGCCGAAATTTCGTGCCAGTTAGCGACTAGTTGGTGCCTCGAGGCACCGGTAGGGGCCACCAGGCACTAATAGGAACCAAACCAAATAATTGTTAATCCAAGGAAATCGAAGGATAAAATCAATGGGTACGAGCTCGGCACTATGACCTTCGTGCCTACTCGTGCCTTGTGTTGGTTGGAATTGATGCCTAAGATTCGTGCCTAATTCACGCGAAATTTCGTGCCCTTGAGTTTGCAGTGTAATTCTTTGGGCAGCTCGGGCTATTGTTTCAGATGTAATATTGTTGAACATAGATGGATCGACAGATGGAACACTCCCAGACATCAAAACTGAATCATCGGATGGTGCTGAAGTTGGTTGCTTCTTTTGAAGGTCCTTCATTACTTCTTCAGGAAGCGGCAAAATTCCTCCAGGCTCATTTTCATAACAAGGCGCAATGCTGAGTTTATTCTGCCTTGAAAAATAAGTCTCGCAAAAGTCTTGGAAATGCTACTTGGGTTGCGGTATTTCCGCTTTGTTTCTCACTTTTCTTAAATGGTGCGACTCCCAAGTAACAATGTCGAAATCTCCTTCAGCCCAATTCTTTAGTCTCCTATTCAAACATTCACTATGTACTTAAGCACCTGAATTGAAACTTGGCTTCTGAAGTTGTAGAGATGGCATTATCATTGTTGCTGATATTGCTATATCTGTCATCATTGTGAAATTATTGTTCCAAAGTTCCAAAACTCAAACAACTTTTTTAACTCTTTGATGTACATCTTACCAGAGGATCCAGAAGGAAGCGACAAAATATTCTTCTTCCACCACACTATTTCTTCGTATATTAAATTGATTTTATCAAATAATTCCTCTTTCGTAAGTTTCCCCCATACTAATGGCTGTGCTATCTTTGGTGCATGTATTTCATTTGTTCGTTGTGATAATGCAGTTTTGTCTCCAGGCTTCTGGGGGACTCCTAATCGATTTTTACAAGTGCTCAAGTGAATAGATCGCCCATGGTCAGTGTTAAATTTACTTTGACATATAGAACATTGAAAAAGACTCATCGCGTAATTTGATAAGCTTTCGGACATTATTCTCTAGTGGTTATGTTAGGCTGCATTTTGCATCTGCATGCAACAAACCGACCGAAAAAGGTATTGTCATTATCTGTCATTATGAGATCTTCATGACCTCTACTGTGATCTGACATCAACACGTCGTTGTATCAGAAGCATCGAACATTTGCATAACATGGTGATCGGCCAAATGTTTAATGTCACAGAAATGTCGATTGTGCTAGCTACCAAACTCTCAGGCTATGAAGAAACATGTATGGCACAACTGTGAATAAACGATGGCTACTGAAGCATCGAATCGACATCGCCTTACTTTGACATCACAACTGGAGCAGGAAGTAGGAATAAAACGAACAAATTTAGTACTTCTTATGATGGCATCATCAACAGTGGAATTTTAACGACTTCTTCAACACATGCGACATAGTGGTTATGCTTTCAAAGCAATTTTAGCGCAAGGTCTCAAAGCGATGTTTAAAGCAAACTTAGATCCTTTCAATACCGCAGTTTCAAAAGTAGCTGTTTGTACTCATAAGGTATCTAGATACAAAGCTTAAAATCATAGCTTCAAAGCCAGTTTTAAAATCAAGAGTTTTAACGCAGGCTTTCAAATCCATTTTTAATAGCAGAAGTTTGTCTTAAATTAGCTCCAAACCCATGCTCAAAATCAGTTTAAAATCAGGGTCTGCCTTTCAAATGTTTCTTCTTTGAAAGAAACCTTCTTTAAGAACATTTACAGTGTGGGAATGTGGATGGATTTTCAACCTCAACCGGAGGCTACATTATTCAATTTCCCTTGATTTGATTTTCCAAGTTGAAATTGTGTAATCTTTGTAGCATATTCCTACTAGAAAGAAGAATTATTGGTCTCTATAAGGAAATCTAAAACTGCAACATGTACAGCCGGTAAAAGGTATCACTATGCAGTGTCTCACTATACTTATGGAACTGACAAAGCTCCATGTGAAGATGATTTGATACCATAGTCTGAGAAATTCTCGAGCCAAGTATTCAAACTTAGAGATCACGTCCACCGTCGAAATGAGACATGAGACGATCGGAAAAGAAGATGTGCTACCTCTGTATGTGCTACCGCCGCAAAAAGATTGTATATCATTCGCTGTTTAAGAACTTTGCTACCTCCTAACAAACTGCTTGAAATCTACAAGTCTCTGGTTCTGTCTGTTCTGACCTATGCTTCGCCGCTCTTCTGCAATAGGTCCCATAACGTAAAATCTATGCTTAGAAAGATTCAGAAAAGAGCTCATCACATTATATGTTCATTTGGTTGTAAATGTAGTGTCATGCCTAATCTTGATGACATCCTAATGCAAAGAACACTTTCCTTTTTATCGAAATGTCAGCATGAGTCTCATCCTTTATGTTATTGCGTTCCTGAGCGTTTACCGCATATTAAACATTACAGACTTCCAGAAGCGCGTACTTACCGTAGAGCAAACTCATTTTTCTTTTATGCGGCTCGTATGTCTAATGCACTCTGTTGATCACTTATGATTCTACAATTATGTAATCAACATTTGGTTGTAATGATCAAATCTACATTTTCTTTGTGATTTCTAACTTTGTATAATCTGATTTTCATTTTTTCGCAAAATATAAACACTTTCTACTACTACTACTACATAACATATAATAAAGTGCGGGAAATATGACTTATTTATCGAAGTTTTCCTTTGAGAAACTCTGTCCTCTGCCTTACAAAAGGAATTCAAACGTTGCTAAAATGAATTCATTTACTATCACTAATATAGAAATATGAAAGAGTCTAGGAGCTGATTGCTATGAAAAGCACTAACACAAGGAGTTATGTCAGATTTCCAATCAGAGGATGCAATCAGGCTTGCAATTTCTGTTGGGGAACTGAAGGAGAGAAAGTAACACCGGTCCGCAGTATTTTAAATCATTTTTTAGATCTGTATTTTAAACCTCCTCTACGAGTCTCTTGAATGTCCTCGGGATTTTCAGTACCCACTGCTTTTGAAACGATGTTTCTTGCACTTGATCGTTTGATATCCAGTTGATCAGCCAAAACAAGGTTTTCCTCAAGATTCCTGTACGCTCTGGCGAGTCGTCTCTTGTCTTCCGCGGAGATGTTTCATCGCTGCATTGAGAAAAGTAGGCCTATATGGCGTGCGCTGCGCTACTGACTCTCAAAGTAAAACTATCGATTGTTAACAATAAGCCGACCAGCTGACCCTCTTCCTTATCGTCAGGCGTCCGCTATTCAACAGTACGAAAACAACCAATGGAATATCAGTAAACTTCATTCAACGCACGTATCCAGTTTTTTTTTCTGCTGCAAAGTCCTTATTTATTGTATCACAAGTATAAGCAAAGCATAAGTAAAATAGAAATAAAAAATAAAATCAAAGGTAGTTAACTTCGTGGAGGTCTCTACTGTTCGGCATGCATGAAGTAATACTGACCGCGTTCCCACGCTGCACGGCAAGACTCAGTCGCTGTTTGAGGAATGTGGTCGACCGTGGTTCACCGCTTCTCTCACAGATCTTCTTTCCAATTACATCGACCAGATTCTTGGCGTCGTCACCCCAAGCTCCCAATGTTTCCATTGCGAATGGACATAAAATGTGGGCTCTTGTAAGGCTTTCGTATTTGCGCTTCTTTTTTTCTTCGGCGTAGGATGCTAGGCTCCCTCCTCCTTGCACACTCGTACGGATGTTACTCACTGCCAAGGTGTCAACGCAGGTGTAGTCCCATATGAGCGGTAGGCCTCTGGTCCAAGGAACGAGCGTGATGCCATCAGGTCTCTTGCCATCATCTCGGCTTAGACCGAGGGGTTCCAATACGGCGGGCACACCTGCTGAGACCAAAGCACGGCGAATAATGTCATTAGCTTCATGGTGGCGAGCGGCTCTACCCGAGTTTAGCCGACAACTCAAGCCATGTGTACCACTTTTGTCCACCATAGCACCGCATTTGCATTTGTGGGGAATGCAGACATCAGCGCCCAGACGCAAGGCAATGGCGATGCGTAGTTGCTCATCATTTAGTTTCAAGCCGAGGGACTGAATCGGAATTGAATTGAGCCACACACCAGCACCAGGTGCGGAAGCCGAAAGAAGGCGGCTCTTGGATTTGTCATCCGATACTGTATTGAGAAGCTGTTCGAACTGCCCTCACGATCCCAAGCTCCCTGGCTTCCTGAGGATTCACCTATGGGTGGCTCTGACAGCGGAATTTTAGCTTGCCAGATACTCTTTGCATACATCAGATGCGGATCCTCCAGATCATGGGCTGGCATCAGTACATTGATTGTGTCCGAAGCACTGCTGGCCGAAGCTATAAATGACGGAAGAGCCAGATCAGATGCTCGGCGAAAGCCCAGTCCTCCAAAAGATGTAGGTAGAAAAGCCTGTACATATGATTCTGGGGTGATCGCACAGTTCAAAATGGACTCCAATGAAGTTCTTTGAAGGTCGTCAAATTCCATTAAAAGATGAGGCAGGTCATAAAAAGGGTAGGTTCTCAACAAATAGAGAAGCTTCGGCATGGAAAGGCAATTCTTCAAAATGTAGAAGCTGTAGTGCGAGTCCAGGTCCTTGATGCGGTCAGTTAATTTCACCATGGCATCGACCTTCTTCTTGAAAATTGTTTCTGCTGACGGATCAAAAAGTGGTGTTCCCAGGAGAGTAGCGCAACTCATCGTTAGCAATTTCATTCGTTCGAATAAATTGGGGCCAGTGTAATCTCCTATATGTACATGTAGATTCATGGGATCGAAAAATTCGCACTTGGATATGTTCAAACGCAACCCATATTTGTCTTGATGATGTATGATTGTATTGAGATCTTCATGCACTTGTTTTATTTCTCCAATCAGACAACCATCATCTAAATACCAGAAATTCAATTCACTTTTCAACTTACAAACAAGCTTGTTAATAGCCAGGCTGAATCCCAGAGGGCCGATAGGATCTCCTTGTTGCATGCCTTCGGCTGAAAAGAGCTTGTGGTCTCCGTAGAAGAGATTTGAGTTATTGCCGTACAGTTGTCTGATGAAGGGGAATAACTCGTTGATTTCGTCTCGTATCTCGTTGAGAACAACATCCCGTCGGATAGTGTTGAAGGCGTTGGCAAAGTCGACTTTTAGCATGACAATAGGAGTGCTGGCTTCCATTTTGTGAATCAAATAGTTGCGGACAGTATGAACAATAAGTTCCGCCCCCCTGCGGATTCCCACACCAAGTTGATGGGGGTAGAAGGTGTCTTTCACCAATGCGATTCCATGTCGGGCGGCAATCTTGCTCGCAATCCGGCGATAAACAGTTCCAACAGCAATAGGACGGACGTCGGCGTTCATCTTGGTCAATGCAGTCAACGAGGCTCCATATAGAAAGGGAGTTACATCATCTGGAACACTCCCTTTCAGCATCAAATTAATAAGGCGTGTCAAAGCTTTGATGAGGGAATTCCCGGTCTCTCCACAAGGCGTTGAGGTGAGGTCCTTCAAATGCTGTGGTTCCAATAGATCTGGACCACTAGCTGAGCCGGGCGCAAAACTTCGAATGGCTCGACGAATTTGGGTTTCGTCACATTGCAAAGCTTCATTGATTTCCCTTTCTGTTGGATTGGTTGGGTTCATGCGATCGGCATGAGGAGTTGGATGCTTGCTCTGCAATTTCCCCAAAGTCTGACGCACGTATTAAATTTGTCATATTACTTCATTCTTAAGATTCACTTAACACTGAAATCCTGTATTTTAGATCAGTAATCATATGAAAACAGTTGCATGTCATCTACAGTGACAACGTTGCACAATTATAATGCTTTTCTTATAACACCTGCGGCTTGAATGCTTCAAGTATCTGTCTCTCAATTTCTTCAGAGACAGATACTTGAAACATTCAAGCCGCAGGTGTGACTGTCATTGGTTCACCATGATGTGGAGACAATATGAGACCTACATAAATCAAAGTGAACACTTAATTAAGTAGGGGAGGGTGGGGCACATTGAGCCACCATCCTTTTCCGAAACTATTAATAGTGGAGACTTTGTTCTTTGAGACATTGTTTATTGAAGCAAATGAACATGATTACTCGGATAATTTCAATTGCTTATGCTCTCCATCATTATTTTCACAGGATTTCCCAAAATTTCAATGAAACAGTAAATTTTCAGAATTTTGTTTGATTGTATAACCATCAACTTGCGCATATCTTCATCAGACAACAGTTTCCTGAAGTATTCTTTATTAATTTCATTAATCTATTGGTTAAAACTGTTTAAGTGCAGTCTTACTTGCATACGAGCACGAAAAGCAAGCGATGTGGGGCACATTGAACCACCCAAGATGGAGCACTTTGAACATGGTTCATACTACCGCACTTCGATGCTCAAACTTTCTTTTATTGAATGAACGAAGTGATTTATAAGTTTTGATCATGTGATTATGCTACAAATTGGTTTGCAACGCTATCAAATTGACAATTTAGATATATTTGAACAGTTATGGCATTCGTCTTTTCTGCGATGCAACTCTTTTCGGAAACAAAGCACCAGGGCAGCATGGCCAAGAATTAATATTGAAAATATTGCAGATATTTTAGGGGATGCGAAGATAAAAAAATTATGAAATATTTAAAAATTCAACATGCACGTGCAACAAAATACATGTAAGCTTATAGTAAATACAATATGTGCGACCTTCTATGCGTGGCATTGTCAAGCCCAAAATGAAATAGCTAGTAACCACGAGTATTTCTTATTTGAAATATTCCGTGAAGTGGGTGGAATTTTGATAAAAATCAGAACTTCAAGCTCTTATCATGTAGCTTTCCGAGGATTCAAATCTAAATATCAATTATAATAACTTGATTTGCATATATACAGCAACAATAGGTGACCCAAGTCCACAAGTATATTAGGTAGAGCGGTAAACACCTTCGAATTTATTAAATGAACTCAAAGGACATGCAGTCGGAATGGTTTCCAAATGTGAGATATGCACATTTATGCAGTTTTGAAGAAATTACAGCGGAATTGACAGATCATGATATCATAAAGCAGAAGGAAATGATAGCATTTTACAGATCCTCCGTGTCATGACAGCCTTGGATAGGTAATGTTGGATAAACTGGCAACTCGATGACCTGCGCTATTGCTTTCCTGCTGAACCTCAAGAGAATCTTCTTAAGCGTGATCAGGCAACAGCTACCACTGGCAGAGCAAAATCACATAATCAAAGACAATTATTTCAATCAACTTTGAAGGATGTAAATGGGTCCACATCAATTCAGATCCATGAAGTGAAGCATGAATCTAGTGAATCATAAAATCAAGCCGGTGAAAATTGAATTAAAAACTTGACATTTCAGCCAAGAAAGCACGGATAATATTGCGACTTTTTCATGGAGACTTTCATTGTAATACGAAGCATGAAACTCCCTTGATAGTCAGCTTGATTTCCGCTTAGTTGGGATGATAATTAGCAAGTATTCATTCT
The DNA here is from genome assembly GCA_907163375.1 of Prostheceraeus crozeri. Lineage (NCBI taxonomy): Eukaryota > Metazoa > Platyhelminthes > Polycladida > Euryleptidae > Prostheceraeus > Prostheceraeus crozeri. The sequence continues at coordinate 147,288 of CAJQUW010000926.1, read as the reverse complement.
TTTGATATCTAACTTGCTTTATACTACTTACAACGGGAGTCATCTCGGTAGTATTTAAATTGACAAAATTTCGACAGTTTTAAAACTGCTCAAATAAGTTTTTGGACCACGGGAACGTTATCTCCGTAAAAAATGAATCTTTTTATATAAAATTTCCACTGTATTCAGATACTTTTTGAGTCGACACTCTACCTACATATCCCTACTCTATGAGATGTTGCCAAACTGTAGCTAGACGTGTCTTTGATGAGATCATAATCTCTGGCAATGAACATGATCGACTATGACCGTGGAGGCGGCATATTTTGGGAATACCTCGCTGGCAGCCTTCTTTTAGCCTGTGGTGGTCACACACGCTCTCGACTACTGTTTCGGTTAGCTGAATGCTGTCAAATCTCTGGATCTGCAGCTGCTTTTCGTGCACAGATATCTCTGTTCTGCACATAACATTTGATGGTTATCCGCGCAGCATCAAACATAAATAAGCGAATACAGGAAAACATTGGACGCACTTTGATAAAAAGCATTTTGTAAGCCCTTGATAATTTATTAGATAAATTCACAATTTGCCAGCACATGTAGGACATCGGGTTTAAAAACCGGCGAACCCCTCATTACACCGGCCGGCCTGTTATTCGAATTATAGGTGTATGTCGATGATTGCCGACGTTCATTCTAGAATTGATGATTCTATAGTCAGTTAAAATAGAACTGCAACATTGTATGAGTATGATAGCATCATTTTTATGACGCAAAAATTGGAACCGCTTCTTGAAAGACTTATTGCCGCACTTAGAATGACCGCTACAACTTACAACGAATGAGGAATGTTCATTAATTTTGGTGTTTTTCTGCCTTTTAAGGAATTATGTTTAAAAAACACAGCTATTTGGAAGTACATTGACACGTACAGGCAACAAGTCTAGTCATTGAATTCACAGCTGTTTCTGGTAGAGGATTCCGATTGTGGTTTAAGTTTTGTTCTTCGTAATGATTACTGCGACATTTTCGTAGCTGGCTCGACGGCGGCAGTGAGGATACGTTGATGCTGATTAACTACTGATCCATTATCTACTTATACATCTACTTCAAAGCCGTATTCCTACTCGATCTCAAAGAGTTTCCGAAATCGTACAAACCAAAGCACAAATGAATTTCGTAAAAATCATGTGTTCGCTCCTATATTGTGAAATTGTTCCATGTCTTGAATAAGTTACTACACGTATTGCTGTTCAATCTTTCTCATACGCGTGTATCATATATAATCAAAGTATATAGGCCTGCAAGTATAATCCTGTAGGACCTAATTCAAATCCATTAAAATGTTCATCAAAGAAGCTTTCAATTTTCGAGATAATAGGAAATCGGCATGAAAAAAAGGCAATTGCATTTCATGTGAAGCATGACAGCCAGTCACAGCTTAATGCCCAATGAATAGTGACAGCTCACATTACAACGTGCGTGAATAGACATCAAATCGTGATTTAATCCGTATCGCAGAGAGCAACAGAAAATTGAATGTGAAGATTTCATTGGTGATGAGTGTATGTGAAAATATTTTCATTATTTGACTCTGTTTCAACTCAACCGATTTTTGTATGTGAAGACTAACTGTGTGCATCTGTGTTTTGCAATTTTCACGGTACTGAGCAATGTACAAATGTATACAATGTTCTACCCAATTGAGGTGTTTTGATTCCACCAGCAATAAATCGTGCGTAGAGCCCCTATAATGAAAGTATAATTCAGAAGGAAATGACATTATTTTACATATCGTCCGTGTCATGACAGCCCTGGAGTAGCAATATTTGAAATTAGCAACTCGATGACCTGCTATTGCTTTCATGCTGAAACTCAAAAGAATCTTTTTAAGCGTGATCATCACAGGCAACCTGCTACTGGAAGAGCAAAATAGCAGAATCAAAGACAATGATTTCAACTAACTTTGAAAGATATCAAAGGGTCCACATCACTATTCACATCCATGAAGTGAAACATGAATTTCAAACTTCAGCCATGTGAAAAACTTCAAACTTCAGCCAAGAAAGCATGAATAATATCGCAACTTTTTCATGAAGCCTTTCATTATAATACAATTCATGAAATTCCCTTCATCATCAGCTTAATTTTCGCTTAGTTAGGATGCCTATTAGCAAATATTCACTCCTTTTGATATCCAACTTGTTCCATACTACTGAAATAGGAGAGTCATCTCGGTAGTATGTAAATTGGGAAATTTTGACTTTTTTCAAAACTGCTCAAATAATTTTTTGGACCACGGGAAGGTAATCTCCGCACAATAAATCTGAATCTTTTCATATATACATTTTCACTGTATACAGATACTTTTTTGAGTCGGCACTCTACCTATATATCCAATCGGCCATTATCATTTTTCATGCATTATCCCTCGCCCCATTGGGGGTTCGTCTTTCCCCCCTTGACCAATTAAAGCAATCGCCCTTGTGGTTTAAATGACATGTCAAAAATAAAGCTTATGATTGCATTTTGGTTTATACTTTTCCAGAACAAGTTTTTAAATCCTAGTCACTCTCTATCAACATAAGTACTATCGTCTACAATCTAAAGCGTAGTAGCTGATCCTTCAACTGATAATATAGCCACACAATGTGAGCATATTGAGCATGGGAACAAATCGTTATAAGGTTCAGGTTGGAAAGGTTTAACAGGCGCTTCCCAACCACTAAGTCATTGAAGAGTTTCAACCAGTCGTACGCAGAAAAACGAGTTGCTGATTGCATTCAGTGAAATTTGTGTTTATTGGTATTAGAATAAGCACATAACACACTTTTCAGAAATGTCAAAATCAATTGTTGTCTTTCCTTGGAATGCTTTTGCTATTTTATGATCCATCGAAAGTCCATCGACTGGAAATGAAAGATATTCAAGGTCATTAAAGTGTCAATAAATGCAAAAATGCATCTAGATAGAGCTGCTTTAAGTTCGCTTAAACGTAAAAATTGTGAATAAAATACTGCGATAGTTGAAAATTCAGTGGATGGACCCCACAAATATCATTTATCATCATACTACTATTCAGGAATAAAGAGTAACATTGGTTCAATCCAAAATATGCATGAAATATCAAAAGGTTTCATTGGGATGGCGTGCACAGTGAGATAAATTGCTTTGTCTGTGTGTATGGGTATAGAGATGACATTTTCTAATACTGATGGTCACGCTCAGAACTAGTCCATAGGGGCAAAAGGATTAATTTTCTACTGAGCGCAATCCAAGTTTGAGCTTGAATTCTGACAACGACAGCTCGTGTGCTCCCTAATACAACTTTCAGTAAGCACTGCGCGCTTGGCCAATCATGTGAGCCAAAGGGAGTCGAATTTCTCCACTTCTCTCTACCACTGCATGCAATGGCTGATATAGAATAACTAGAGTAACAGCGACAGACGATTCCATCTCTGTGGGCGCACAACACTATTAAAATGACCCAGAATCACTTAAGAAATGTATAATTCATGAAACTTACATAGAGGCGACGTCTATTTTCTTTTGTCAGCCGCAATAGAGAATTCTGAAATCACAACGATCATCTTCACATAAAATCAACCAATAAATTCAATTTTACGAAGTCAATCCTATGATTGAAAGGAAATTTTTCCGTACCACATGAACATGTCCACCGACGCCACTTTAATCCTCTACTTGAAAAGACAGAATTAATGCAATCAGCGAATTACAGAGAAAAGTGAAATAGCAGAAAGCCCTTCGGAATATTTTTGAGAGTTAATGAGAGTCTGCATTTACACTTAAAATATGCGCTTGTGGAATTTACATATTTTACCCTTCACACCTGTTCTGCGTCTCTTTTGATGGGATTGATGGGATAAACTGAATTTTCGAACGGCGATTGCATAACATTGATTTCTCTATTCAAATATTTCTCTTTTTAGATGATCGACTTGATGAAAAATATGACAGGAGTACATAAAACTTACCGTAAAATTGATCCAAGTCAAATTGACGGAGAAATTCATTGTTGTCAACTGAAATGACAATAATTGACTTCTCACGTATCAAGCCGCACAGGCTATAGAATTATAGTCAGATTGTAGGCATGACAGAATTGCATCAAACTTACCGCGACTAACAGATCAAGCTAGCTGGTCATACAACCGGAGTACCTGCGATTGCAATAATGTAATAAAAATAATAAATAATAATGTGCTTTGTTATAGAATGACAGACGTACAACGATCACAAATAACCTGTCAAGAACGCGAACACGTGGACGTGCACTTAAAAAACATCCAGCTGTCAGGGTGGTAGAGGGACATCTTGGCCGAACTCAACCGTTCCTCTTGCCACATCTACAACACATGGCCTTGTTCATTTCAATATGATTGGATACGGAATGACGACTGCCAGTCATTTCTGCGACTTTTTTTCTGAATTTAGCGAATTTCTTTCTGAAGAAGAATTTACCCTTCTTATAGACAGTGCATCATCGCATTTTGAAGCTAACTTTCGATATCATACCCAAAGCATCCGACGCTTATCACGATATAGTCTATTCATTCCTAAATGTCACACAATACGCGAATTCAGCACTGAAATCCGATGTCAAGAGGGATCTTACTAATCCTGATGTCCAAAGACAGATAAGTGACAATCAAATGGCAAAGACGCTTGGAAGACACTCCACATTGCAGACACAGAATGGACATTTTGAAATCGTTCATTCAACAGAACATCAGCGGTATAACATCCCAAAAGGTTCAGAATTGGTTTCGACAAGTGCTAGGCTACACAAACAGATACTTTGCCGAATCTGACATTTTTCACTGAACTTTCATTCCTTGTGAAGACGCAAATGTCGGACCGAGTCCGGGCAGAAAACAGCAAAGTGCGACTCTTCGACCATCTTGAGCAGTTTCAATTCAAATGAACTTTCTATCATAATTTATATTATCTGTGTTATGATATGAACTTCGAATGATGTTTTAACATGAAATAGATAGAAATGTTTTTATAACCACGCATTTTTATGAATGTCGGCACAAGTGTGTCATAATTTGGCCTATCAACTTTCGGCAGAACTTCGGCAACACGAAAAACGTAGCTGACTTCGGAACATAGCGATTAATCGCACTGTGACGGGAATCCTTATTGGGTACTATATTTAGAAGTCCGTATAAGGCCCTCAGGTAGAAATGCCCTCATTTCCGATGTTTCACGGGTATGCATGTACGATGTTAGTTTTCATGATTATTTATAAAGCATGACTTCATTCTAATGCATCCCGATCACTGTAATTACCTAATTTATATTTCTGACCTATTCTAAAAGGGGATTTTCATGTCTTCATGATGGCGATCAGCCTCCCGAATTCGAACATTGCAATGCATTTCATCGCCGCTCGCTACGTCTATCAGTTAGTTCACGGATTTCTCATGCGGTGTGTGGGTGTGAATCAACTCGTCGAACAGCTGATGGTGCAGTTTTCTCTATTCATTGAAGATAGTGTACATGTTGCCATCATTTGTTAAAGATTATCACCGCGGATATATGAGTACCTAAATGGAGTGTATATGGTGCGTCAACAATATTAAGACTTGTGAGTAGCAAATAAATCGTACTCGTAAATCAAGTGAATAAACCGCATCAATACGCAACTTGTATAGTAACAGATTCTAAGCCAACCATTCTAATTGTCCTGAAGTTACAAAATAAAATGTGTATTTGATTAAAGAATTAATCGCGTGATTCATCAGGATCGTTGATAGGAGATGGAAAGTTCGATCCTTGATATTGAAGCATATTTCCTAAAAACAGGAGTGGTGAATAAACATGAACGTCCTCCATCTTAAAAAATTCAATTACCTGATTGATGCTTTTCGATAATGTCGTTTGTGAGCAAGCCGTCTATCGTTTTGTCAGGCCTACGTGTAATATAGTATAATTAGGCAGTGGGTTGTTTTATTAGGCCTATTGTACATGAAAGAGAATTGAGACAATTGAAAGCATTCTTATAAGCAAAAAAAAATTAAAAGGAGAAAATTATGCCATACCACTGTAATTATTCATGCCATTTAATTTCCGTGTGTATGCTAATGTTTCAGTTTGTACTCTCACGGGAGGTTGGCCATTAGTTGAAAAAAAACAGAATTTCACTCACAATTTACGATTACCTTCCATATTGAATAAAACTTCATGAAATGACACCTGACACTTCATCGTCTGTCGACTGTGATAAGTAATTTTTTGTGATTCTTTATAACTGAGTGATGTGATCGACAGTATTTTGTGATGTGTAAATATGTTGTAAGGCTATTCTTGTCACTGCCTCCGAATGTTTTGATTTCGTCCCTTTAGAACCGGAAGGTCGTAACTGACATTTTTTCAAAATTGAGTTTTTTGGCCTAAACTGATTATTTGCATCCACATTAACTTGTGGCAGACTGCCGTTCTTAGATTCGTATATTAACCATGCGAAAAGCGATGCGCCGTTTTGTCGCAAGTAAATGGTAAACAAATAGTTCCGGTCCGTTTTGTCGTAACTGTTGTTACGACCATTCGGCCGAAATTGTCTTACGGTGAATGGTAGTTACGACCTTTCGGATGTGACTACAAAATTTACTTCCGTCAGAAACTATGACGTGTTGGTGTCCCGATCGCTTGTGTTTGTGTATGTTGCTCTCCTATTATTGTATGAAACGATGTGTGATCGGGATATCGAGCTTGGCAGTTCAATATCACCATCATTGTAGTGTGACGTCAGTAACTGGGAATCTTATATTCGGCAGCGAAGTCGGTAGGCAGTGATTTGATTGTGTACTTGACATCCCGCGCGGTTGACCTGAAACAAGGACGTCTACTGCTGAAAAGATCATTCGCCTTGATTGGAGTTCGCAAGTTGGCGATCGAAAGTAAGCATGCTATAGTATGCTATAAGTAAGCTATAGCTATGTAGACTTAATAGACTTACAATTAAGTGGGCATTGCTTTGCTTGTGCTTTTGCTTTGGAAGTGGCAGACACATGCGACAGCAACCCAAGCGATGTTTTTAAGAAATGAATCAGTATGCATGTATAGGTTTTCCGACAGAAATGTAGAAATATGCAGATCAAATGTAGAATATGCAAACCAAATATCACCTTTAACAATGTTACTCCATTGTTAAAGGTGATATTCGGTTTGCATATTCTACATTTGATCTGCATATTTCTACATTTCTGTCGGAAAACCTATATACATGTAAGTTCATGGAATCTATAAGCAACGTATAAACTAGTGTAAGTGCAGACATCAACCATGTATGATGGATAAAGCCGCCATGGCATTGAACTTTGTGCGATAGCCAGGTTTATAGCTGCATAGGCCTATACAATTCAATTACACTCATAGTGGGAGTCACTTGAAGACGATGCGGCATATTACAACTCAATATTCTTATTACATGTATAATAGTCTGCTGTATAGAGCTTCACATTCCGAAAGTACATTAGGCCTATCACTTCCAGCGGTTTTGCAGTAATTATGATAGTTGATGTTTAGGAGTTTTAAAGAATTCTATTATTGTCAACAAGGCTTTTTAACAGTGATTTCTCATGTTGTGATGAGTTCTCGTAGCTTACTGTAAGCTGTAGACGATACGCCGGTATAGGCCAATAATATGTAAATGATAACGTATAATATTATTACATTAACGAATTTCTGCTAGAAGCAGCTGCTGAATAACCACATACGTACTGAAAAAACGATGTCTTATGTTGTGAGACAAAATGGAAACATGATTATCAGCAGAATTTAGATCTTAGAATAGTACTAGTGAATTAATAAACGGGAAACTAAAATATATTATCTAGGCTGATATTTTTTTCGCAATCGAATATCTAACTATGTCCCTGCTTCGTTGCAGGCATGTCGGAGTCAGTGCCAAAAAATGCGGTATGGCAGAGATTTAGCGAAACGGGTGACATTGATTTACTGGTTAGATGGAGCGATAACTCCGTGAATTGGGTTCCTGAGGCACAGCTCAAACGCAGGCCAAATGGTCTCTTTGGCAAAGATCTCAAGGCAGGAAAGGAAGCGTTTATGCTTTGGAATGGCAGATATGTCGAAGGGAGGATTTTTTCTATATCTGATGTTGAGAGGAGTCTAACGACGAGTCCAGTGACGAGGACAATATCCCTCTTAGTCAGCTTAAACAAAAATACATTGAAAAATATGATGAAAACATAAGCCACACAGATAGGCCAAGCTGTAGCATGAGTGATGCTCGTGATGTAGAGAGAATGTGTTCAGCAGCTGATGCAGAGATAGTGATTCTTCCAGAGTGTCAAGTCTATCTGACCAGGATGAGGAACAATTATGTGACATTGCCATAGGAAGACACAGTCGGTGAAAGAAAAGAGAGCCGTGCAATTGGATAAAAAATGAACAGAAAAGACGTCGCTTAAGAGGTATGCCTCACATTTCCAGAGACACCAAGCAACCAAGATCTGGAAAGGCTTGTCAATTTCAGGACTGTAAGTGCAAATGGGGTTGCAAGAAAATATCACTAAAAGATCGAGAGGAAATTTTTAAGAAATCTTACTCAATGGAAGATATCCATGCACAAAGGCAATACATGTTAGGGTTGCTAGAATCGATGAAGCAGAATAAGTCATGCTCAGACATCAGCAGAAGAAGTCGAACTTTGAGATATTTTCTCATCAAAAACAGCGAGAAAATTCAAGTCTGCAAGAAAACATTTTTGAGCACATTGAGTCTATCAGAAAAGGTTGTACATTACAATTTGAACAGGAAAATGTCAGATACTGGAATGCTTGAAGTCAGCAAAAGAGGTACTCTTTTTACTAGCAGGCTCGATCCAAGACAAGTAGAATCCGCCGTTGAACACATTAATTTGTTTCCGAAGAAGAAGCCACATTATGTGACAAGTCGGTCGACCAGAGCATATCTCTCTGAAGATTTGAATCCAACTAGAATGTACGAATTGTATATAACTTGGTGCGGAGAGAATGAAAAGCAAATGTGTAAAAAGCACATGTACATTCAAAAGCTGGAAGAAATGAACATTTCATTTCATAGGCCGAGAAAGGACCTTTGCGAAAGATGTAAACAATACCACGACGCTGATAATGAAGAAAAGAGTAACTTGCAAGCGGAGTATGATGCACACATGATAAACAAAAACGAAACTCGACACTACAAGGCAAAAGCTATCAATGAAAGTAGAAGTGATAAGTATAATATTGTTGTCTTGGATTTCGATTTGCAAGCAGTGTTGCACTGCCCAAAAAACGGAAGGGAAGCCCTTGTTTTATGAAAGAAAACTATCATCATACAACTGAACGATTTTTGATTGCACAGCCAGACAGGGGCATTGCAATTTCTGGCCTGAATATGAAGCGGACAGGGTTCCATTAATATTGCAACATGCCTTTATAAACACATTATAACAAATTACTTAACAAATGATTCGAAACAAAAGATTGAGCACGTTATTCTCTTCAGTGACAGTTGCGGCGGATAGAACCGAAATGCTTAGGTCGCAACTATGTTGTGCTACTTAACTCAGAATCATGATTTACAATATGCTGACATAGTATTTTTTGAGCCACGTCATTCTGATTTAGACTCTGACAATATGCATTCAGTATTGACAAATTTGTCAAAGTATACGTCTATTTGTGAACCCTACCAGTGGCTTCCTATTTTCACTACAAGGGCACCCACTAACTCTAAAAGAAAAGTTTACAAGGTCAATGAATTTTTACATAGCGATTTCATCGATTGGAAAAGAGTGAAAGAGTTGAGTCGGTATACAAATTTTTCAAATGGAAGCTTTGTAGTCAATGACGAGCCAGCTATAGTGACATGGAATAAAATTAGAATCATGCGAGGGGTGAAAGATCCCCGTGTGGATAAAAGTTGACCTAACAAAGGGCGGCATTGTAACGAGGCAAGAACGCAGCAATAGGCCTATGTCATCATACGATGGGGAGCTTCCTATAGCATACAAGGCGCAGCTTCCTATTTCGCTGGAGAAAAGGAAAGATCTTGTTAGCCTCTGTGAAAATGGCGTGATTCCTCCAAGATATAAAACGTTTTACCAATCGCTGAAGGTATCAGCCGACTTAATTGATCGACTGGATGTTCCTGACCGCGAGGAAGTGTGACCGGTACCATAAAACTGCAAAACCGCAAAAGTAGATAATAAAGGTGCTAACAAGTGTGATTTGTTAATTAGATCGAAATACATGCCTTTGCCATTTGGGTAATTTACGCTATCACTTGTTTTCTTTCTTGAATATGTATTCGTAATTTGAGCATTGCACGATGTGTATCACATGAAAATTAAAAGAGGCAATGCACATAATGACAGTATGCGTTCGTGGGCCTATACATGTACATGTTAATTTACATTTACATGCATAATATCAAAAACGACAGGCCTAGGCATGGATGCATTTGCTCATAGCAATGCTCGCATATACCTTCAGTACATCTATGGAGAACTAGTCATTTTTAATGTAGCCTACTAAACAACAAATTATAAATTCACATGTACATGTTTCATATGCATCATATTCATGATGCACAATTCATATTGTAAGGTATTATAGAAGGTGAAGCTGTAAAATGTACAAGAAAAAGTAGTTGCAGATTACTTCTATTAAGTAGAAAGGTCGTAACTTTGCACAACGTCAACTAATTGCGAATCCGTTATGTCGTAAGTGCACTTACGACCAATCGGATTTACAGAAATAAAAGACGGAAGGTCGTAACTGTCATAAATCAATAATTATCGATTTTTAGTTAGTATCTTAACTACCATAAGAAACTTTGTCCTTGATATGGCAAATAGGTAATCTAACCCCGTCAATAGTATAAGTCAGACAAACAATATTCAGATCAGAAAACTTCGAAAACTTTGACTTCAATTTACTCGAAACGCGAAAAATGCAGTTACGACCTTTTGGTTCTAAAAGGACGATTTTATCAGCATTGGGTTATTCCCGTGATCATGTCAGCATGCAGGACGTCGGGTGTCATTACCAAAGACATTTAATTGTTTTATAGGGCTAGACAGGAAATAGATGCCTAAATTTGAACCCATTTTAGTACGGTCCTTATCGTGGCAAAAAAGCATTACGGCAATGGGCGAAATTGCTGTTTTGTCGACTGTACGATGTGCAATGCGACAAAAAGCCTCGGAAATGGCACATGATGTAAAGCACAATTCACTGATACTATATGATAAGTTTCAAGAATATTCGTTCAGTAGTTTCTCTGAAAAAAATTATTAAAGATGAGAGCGGTGATATAGCAATTTAGTGCAGTACTATCAATTTGGAAGAAAAAATATTCACATCAAGACCGATGAGTATTAATAAACACACAACTCCCTCTGTAGAATTCATGACTACTAACAAATTCAGTGAGAATCCGAATATTACACAGAGGAATTGGCTATTAATAAGGCTCAACCATGGCAACAACGCTCTTCGAGCTATTCACCAGGCTGAAACTACAACATGGATCCATGTATTGCAAATAATTAACAGAGGGCATTTTAGGTCCAAGTATAATCAATCATCGGATGTCTATCAATGTAAAAGATGCAATTGTCAATGTGCATTGTATAACATGCGTAATATATGTTGTTTGTTTTTATTTGCTTAAGCCAATTTTATATCAAATTTTCTGATAATTCATATACATTCTTTCTACTGCATCAAGTAATTTCTTACCGTAAAATTACATTTGCACGTTCGATTATTGCCAAACTTGGCAATCGCGTTTGGCGTGGCCGTGCAACGGTGGGCACAGCAACGATGTACATGTACAACCATATGGCCAGACTTCGTACTTATTACAAATAAGCAATCTGCATGATCAAAAGTAAAGACGCGGATCATTTTTCTATTCAGAAAAGTCATTTAGTCATGTATTAGGTGAATTATAAGTGAACTTCATTCTGCTTTTACCTAAGAATGAAACAATTGGTTTTCATTTGTGATATTCCTATATAATATGCGCTCTTCAGATTTAGTAATCAACTCACATAAAATAATGCAATGAATTCTAATTGAAAGAATTGTATCAACAGCTAAGTGCTCTTATTTACAACTGGGTTTTGCAGGACATCTGAAAAAGTAGAATAGACTATTATTTGTTGCAATTTGGAAGATGTTTTCAGACATGTATAAAAATTTCTTGATATATTATCAAAATGAGTTTTGGTTCTGTAATTACTAAAAAGAGGTAATAAAAAGGAATATTTGTTGCTTGCTTACAAATATTTTCAAATTCATAAAATATCAGCTGATTTTCACTGGTTTCGTTGCACACAAGGTAAATACACCTCTATTTTCTATCTAGCCCTTTATAATATTAAATATCTTTGGTCATTACAAGAAGCTTTATTTAAAACATAAGGTCGTGAATCGTGATTGACATTGTTTTTCTAATATTTAAGGGATGAGAATTTTCTAGCCGATTTGTATTAGCAATAGTTCGGCTTTAAGTATTATTTTGTTGGCGTTTTTGGGCCTCCTTGAAATGTGAATTTCCGCCGGGACCACGTTCTTCCCTTCTCAACCCTGTTTGGCAACAAGTCGCAAACTTTGAAAATAAGTCACAGGTTCGAATGTTTCACTGCATGGTTGGTTTGGATGTGTAAGTAAACCATCTTGCGGTACGTTGTTATTTATTTCAGCTGAAGGAGAAATCATTTTAAATTAAGTATCAAATTCATCGGACTTTCTGCTTTAACGGCATGTTATCCACCCTGGGAAAATGTGTTGTGGATAAATTCGTTGCTGTTGTAAATTATTGGAATGATAAAAAATATAGAAATAGTTTAGATTGATTATCACCTTTTATCTTACAATAAATTAATGCTCATTTCTGTGTCATATACTTCTCTATTATGTGTCGTTGTAGAGCTCTACATGGTTTACGTTTTACATAATTGTTCACAGTTTGTCTTCGTTTTACTATCTTAATTCGCTTATAATGTATTTTTCTTTGTTTCAGACATCAAAATTTAGGAGCAGAATATCCTAATGAACCTCATCTACAACAGTTTTGAATACCACTGGATACGATTGCTATTATCCATTGTATTCAAGATTTAAACTTGTTTGAGGTACAATCAACCTGAATCCCGATATCTACGTTTACAAAATTGACTTTCAGTGGACTCAATACAGGAAAGTTTCATCATCTGAGTAGTTGCTATTGCTTATTACATGCGGTTAGGTAAAGCCAAGCCAACGCAGATCACGCGGACTGGATTCGGCCATCACAAATCGACCCGCTTCATGCGGTCAATTCACTGCGGGCCGAAGTCGACCACCCTAACCCCGGCCGACTTCGGGGCGTCCGGACACGTCGCGTTTGGGCCGAAATTGTTTGCCGACTTCGGCCCAGACTTTGGCCGACTTTCCGTTTGCACAGGGTTGTCTTATAGGATTTTATCCTACTTTCAGTGTTCTCATATTCGAATAAAATGCCTTTGAAAAACACAGATATTTTCTTAGATCAGAAATTGGAATTTTCATAGACATAAGCATTTTGATAGGAAAAAGTCAAAAGAAGTTGAATTTCTCTATTCAATGATAGAATGCAAAAAGGTATATTGATATATATTAAGATTATATTTCTAAATTTCTCTATTTAATTTTTTCTCTATTTAGATGATCAACTTGATGAAAAACATGACAGGATTACATAAAACTTACCATCTAGATTTTTCTGTACCTGCTGTCCATCTAGATGTACCTGCGATTGCAATAATGTAATAAAAATAATAAATAATAATGTGCTTTGTTTTAGAATGACAGACGCACAACGATCACAAATAAGCTGTCAAGGCAGAAGAAAAGAACGCGAACACGTGGACGTGCACTTAAAGAACATCCAACTGTCAGGGTGGTAGAGGGACATCGTGGTAGAACTCAACCGTTTCTTTGGCCGCATCCCCATCACATGGCCTTATTCATTTCAACATGATTGGATACGGAATGACGACTGCCAGTCATTTCTGCCACTTTTTGTCTGAATCTGGCGAACTTCTTTCTAAAGAAGAATTTACCCTTCTTATAGACAGTGCATCATCGCATTTTGAAGCTAACTTTCGATATCATACCCAAAGCATTCGACACTTGCCACGATATAGTCTATTCATTCCTAAATGTCACAGAATACGCGAATTCAGCACTGACATCCGATGTCAAGAGGGATCTTACAAATCCTGATGTCCAAAGACAGATAAGTGACAATCAAATGGCAAAAGACGATTGGAAGACACTCCACAGACACATAATGGACATTTTGAAATCGCTCATTCAACAGAACATCAGCACTATAACAACCCAAAAGGTTCAGAATTGGTTTTCAACACGTGCTTGGCTACACAAACAGATACTTTGACGAATCTGACATTTTTCACTGAACTTTCATTCCTTGTCTTATAGGATTTTATCGTACTTTCAGTGTTCTCATGTTCGAAAAAATGCCCTTGAACAACACAGATATTTTCTTAGATCAGAAATTGAAAATTAATATAACGAAGATTAATGCACTAATATCTATGAAATTTGCCATATCATAGAAATAAACATTTTGATAGGAAAAAGTCAAAAGAAGTTGAATTTCTCTATTCAATGATAGAATGCAAAAAGGTATATTGATATATATTAGGATTATATTTCTAAATTTCTCTATTTAAATGATCGACTTGATGAAAAACATGACAGGATTACATAAAACTTACCGGTATGTACATCTATGTCTGCTCCAGGGTGTGGTTCTTCCTTATCAGCTGAAAAGACAATAATTGAATTCTCACGTATCAAGCCGCACAAGCTATAGAATCATAGTCAGATTGTAGGCATGACAGAATTGAATCAAACTTACCGAGACTAACTGATCAAGCTAGCTGGTCATACAACCGGAGTACCTGCGATTGCAATAATGTAATAAAAATAATGAATAATAATGTGCTTTGTTTTAGAATGACAGACGCACAACGATCACAAGTAAGCTGTCAAGGGAGAATGCCCAATCTTTATATGTTGTAACTCGAATGTTGTTGTATCGAAATTGTCCGGCGGTACAATAAGATATCTATCATCTGCATATTTGATTATGATGTTGCCTACGGTGGTTGGTTTCACGTCCGATAGAATCGTGAAGAATGCATTTGGTCCAATTGTCGATCCTTGAACCAAGCCTGCATTGGTGTTTGTTGCATGCGACATTTGCCCATACATCTTAGTTACCTTCTTATGTGACGTACAACAGTCAGCAGTCCAATTGCAGATTTGGTCGGGAATTTTTAAAATGTTAAGCTTTTCATGTAACTTAGATCTTCTCGCTGTGTCGAAAGCTTTCGCAAAGTCCATAGAGTAGGTATATTAGGTAGAGTGGTAACTCCGCACCTATTAAGTCCCCAATGTACATACACTTTTGATTTTTTTGAATGAACTCGAGGGGAATATAGTTGGTAATTGTTGCCAAATGTTACGCAAGTTTTTGCAGCTTTGAAGAAATTGCCACGGAATTGAGTGATCATTGCAATGCAGAAGGAATGATGGTGTCTACAGATTCTCAGTGTCATGACAACCTTGGAGATTTAATGTTTGCTAAATTAGCAATCCGATGGGCTGCCATTGCTTTCATGCTGAACCTCAAGAGCATTTTTTTAAGCGTGATCATATCACCGGCAATAACGTACCACTGGCACATCAAAATCACATAATCAAAGACAACGATTTCAATTAACTTTGAATGTAAATGGGTCTACATCGCCATTCAGATTCATGAAGAATGAAACATGAATTTAGTGAATTTTAAAATCATGCCGGAGAAAATTCAGCTAAAAATTTGAAATTCCAGGCAAAAAAGCAAAATCAAATCTCGACCTTTTTCATGAAGACTTTCATTATGATACAATTCATGAAATTCCCTTGACAATCAGCTTGATTTCCGCATAGTTAGTATGATTATTATCAAATATTCATTCCTTTTGATACCCAACTTGTTTCATACTACTGAAATAGGAGAGTCATTTCGGTAGTATGTAAATTGGGAAATTTTGACTTTTTTCGAAAGTGCTCAAATAATTTTTTGGACCACGGGAAGGCAATCTCCGTACAATAAATCTGAATCTTTTCATATATACATTTTCACTGTATACAGATACTTTTGAGTCGACATTCTACTTACATAAACTTTCTCTATGGAAGAGTCTGAGGTGACCATTCGAGCAGAGGTGTGATTTTCTAAAATAGCCCTTACTTCACTTGGAATTGCAATCAAGGCTTCTGTGCACAGGTTGTTCCTCGTCATTGTTTGATTTATGATTTTTTAGAAATAAATTTTTCGCAAAGTCGTGACATAACTGGTGTTATCGAGATCGTGTTATCGGAAATCGATTGGTTGTTTTGGTCGTGTGGTCTTAGATATAGGGTTAATAGGACCTATCTTCCATTGCTCTGGATTAATTCCAGTTTGGAGTGAAGAACTGATTAACTTCGTGATTGGTTTGCATATTTAGTCAGCTGCTAGGCGAAGGAACCATGCTAGCATATGATCATTGTCGGAGATGTTTTCTTCAGTTTCATTAGAGCCATGTATGTTTCAGATGCAAAATGATGTTTGTTGGTCCTTTACGCAAAATGTTTTCGTATTATTTGTCGGTTGACATTTGAGTGTAATAGTCATTCATGATGTCATTCTTCGCACTCTTCACAATATTCTCCTAAACCTGTCTAAACATTTGTATGTGAATGAAATTCAAGTTGTGGTTTGCGACAATTGCATTGGAAAATACATATATAAGTACTACCTGAAAAATGGCATAATTTAGAATTAGAAATAGAAGCAGAATTGCATAAAACTTGCTTGATTCTGCTACAGGGTCAAATGGTGGTATCATTTCACTTGAAATGACAATAATTAACTCCTTACACATCAAACAGATCAAGTTATAGAATTGTAGTCAGATTGTAGGCATGACAGAATTGCATCAAACTTACTGTGTGAGCCAGCTGGTCCTTCAACGGGAGCACCTGAAATTGCAATAATGTAGTCAGAGCTTTGACATTCATCTCTATATCATCACTTGTTGAAGACTTCTGACAGATCGAAGAAATCGATAAATAATGAAAAATCATTCTTGTTGCAAAAAGTCATGCAGCTGTGCTCACCACAGAGATAATTTGCTTTGTCTGCGTTGTTTGGTCTAGAGACATTTTATAATACTGATGGTCACGCTTAGAACTAGTCCCCAGTGGCAAAAGGATCAATTTTCCATTGAGCGATATGCAAATTGAAGTCTGACTTCTGACGAACTAAATCATTGACACCGCATCGAACCTTCACGGTCAGTAAATTTAGATCGTGAGGAGCCGAACGATGTGAATAATATTTCCATTTGACGAATTAACCCTTTCACAGCGGCTAATTTTCCAACTGATTAGTGAAAGCGAGCAGTTGACTATGTTGCCAATTCACCATTTGTTAACTTGATTCGTTCGATTTGTAAGATGTGTATAGGCCATTTGCATTGATGCAGGGGTCTTCAAAAGCCGATCAGGCATGCCGCAGTGAAGGGGTTAATCATGGAGAAACATTGAGTCACATATGTGCAATGTTCACTTGACGGATGTTCAGACTTCAATGTGAAAACGGAGCTCGCATGCTACCTAATGCGACTTTCCCTGCGCATTTCGCGCTTCACCAATCATATAAGCCGAAGAGAGACATGTCTCTCCACCTTTCACCGTCTCTCTCTACCATTGCATACAATGGCTGAGATACAATAGAATCACGTCACCTCTAGAGCAACCGTGACAGCCGAATCCAACTCTGTGTGCTGGTCACATGGGAATGAAGCATTTCCACTCATGTTTCCTCATGTCTCAGTAGTATATAGTGTGACATCCGGCGCGACGCTTCGCTTGCGCCGGATGTCACACTTTTACGGGGTTTTTCAAAAAATCAAAATTTCAAAAATTTAGGTAGACTTCAAATTTCACGTGGCCGAAGGCCGAAGGGCGAAAATTTAAGCGTTTTTAAAAATACCCAATTTTCAAATTTTTCAAAATCTCAAAATTTGGGAATTACAATTTTCTGGCTTAAATCATGACCGTTCCAGGACACCGAAAATCATAAAAGTTAAGAATCTCAAAATTTGAGAATTACAATTTTCTCGCTTAAATCATGACCGTTCCAGGACACCGAAAATCATAAAAGTTAAGAATCTCAAAATTTGAGAATTACAATTTTCTCGCTTAAATCATGACCGTTCCAGGACACCGAAAATCATAAAAGTTGAGAATTTCAAATTCATGAATTTTATCCATCTTTTAGGTTTTTAAAATATAACATGTGACTAAAAATATTTCTTTAAAAATGGAAGAAACAAAAATGGAAGAAACCGCAAGAATATATCCTTCATTATCATATGAAATGGATATTGCAAAACACAAAGATAGAGTACGTTATATGAAAGATAAGGAATCTCAATTATTATTAAGATTAGAGCATTATAAAAAATTAAGAATGTGACACAAGGCGTTGGAGCATGCTTAACAATTTCTTTAGGCGCTCTCACTATTGTCATTTCATCTGGCGTTCTTACAATTCCAGTAGTTGCTACAGCTTTGTGATACAATTAGATTTTAGTTGTACGTTAGGGAAGTTGTTTTAATTCTTACTAGCACGTCAGCACAACCACATGACGCCAAAGCATCTGGCAGCTGTTTTCACTTCTCTCTCTCCTGTCATTGTTCCGTGTGCGCTAGAAAGCAAAGTTCTCATTTGCAATGTCTTCCGTCAGCAAAATAGAGAGAGAATTTTGTTGCTTCGTGGATCAAGTTGTGCCTCTTATTTCACCAGACCATCTTGATTTCTTCAAAACGATATCAACAAAATTTATTCTTGAATCACTAAGAAAGAAACAGAAGACGAGTGGAAACGAAGAAGATAAAAAGAGAGAAGTGTTTGAAATAATCCGAGATTCATTCAAGGATGTTGACAGCAGCAATTTACCTGCATTTCTCGAGAAAAAAGATTTTTTAAGTGTTTCATCGTGCATCTCGTCATTGAATAAACTCATTGCTTTCGAGAAAATGACACATCGGAATCTTCTACGTTGCTATATTTCGCAAGGAGAAGTACTTCAGCGACTGAAGTTATTGTCTAATATGAATTATACAAAATTCGTGAAAGAGTTAAATGAGACCCACAAAATAAAGTTTTCACGTTCATATGTGACATTACTGATCAAATTAATCAAATTATCAAAGAACTATCCAAACTTAGCCAATTCTTCTCTATCAATTTACTTTGTGATGAAGAATTTTGCTCATCTTGAAGATTATATTGATCGTGAAAAAGAGGAGGAACAGCAAAGAATAGCAGAATCCATATTTGATTCACCCAATGTGCAACAAACTGAACAACAACATGCGCAACATACTGGACTCACGCAGGAATTAGAAGACTTGCAAACGTGAAATTCTACTTCATAAGTAACAAGTAGTAACATTTATTGCAACTTATTTGCGTGGAGACTGAAAAATGACAATGGCATTTTCAAATTGAATTTCTGTTTTCATATAAATGTTGGACTCTACTTCATAAGTAACAAGTAGTAACATTTATTGCAACTTATTTGCGTGGAGACTGAAAAATGACAATGGCATTTTCAAATTGGATTTCTGTTTCATTTAAAATGACTGACCTGATCGAGTTTTTTAAATTATATGGAACAGAAACAACAACGAATTTTGATCTAAAGAAAATCGCACATCAATTGGGAATAAAGAATTTTCATGTCCTAATGAGAGGCGAATTACAATTGATCAAAAATAAGTCAACAGGAACCTTCAGTTCCCGGAACAAAGTTTCAACTGTAAATTTCATAACGAATCTTCACACTTCAGACCAAAAAGGCGTACATTGGTCAGCAGGTATCTTTAGTAAAAACGGAGATAATTATTATTTTGACTCATACGGGCTTCCACCTACGAATGAAGTAAGAGAAATACTTGGCAATGGAATTTATAATACATTTCAAATTCAAAAACCGGGAACAACTTATTGTGGTCAATTATGTCTTTATGTTTTATTTAAATTGCAAGAAGGAGTGCCCTTTCTTGATATTATGTTAGAATTGAACGAACCGTAGGTTCTATGGCTACGCCTAATAATAATAATGATAATTAAAAATCACTTCGTTGTAATTCATTTTGATAAAATCGGCCTCTGATATCTTCATCATCTAAATCTTTGATTTCGTAAGTAATCGGATAACTTTGATTTATTTTAGATATCTCAATTCTCAATTCTCAAATTTCAAATATCTCTTTCGTCCAGTATCCGACGAAGCCTTTTTCAAATTTATTCTTATATTTAAATATTCTAACTCTATCTCCAATTTTAAATTTCGGCTTAAGTTTCTGCAAATTCGGATTACTCTCATTCGAATAATTATTTTCGAATATTTTCTTTCGTATTAAATCAGGGTCGTCAGAAGCATTCTTTGGAGTTTCTTCAATACCAGAATGAACTTTATTATTGTACTCTTCTACAACTCCTGGTAATATCTTCAACCATTTCTGATTTCTTTGCTCAGTAAATTTCTTGAATAATTTATTTTTTAACGTCCGATTAAATCTTTCTATCACTACGGCCTTCCCAGCGTTTTCAGTTGAATAAACAATTTCAAATAGTGGCTGAACGTTTCTGTTATAAAATTCCGATCCTTTATCAACAAACAATTTTTTTGGCTTTCTATTACTTTCTTTAAAGATTTCTTCAAACGCATATTTAACTGATAGACCACTTTTATTTTTTAAAGGTTTTACCCAAGCGTATCGTGTATATAAATCTATAACGGTCAATGCGTATTTATAATCTTTTTCATTCGGCATATGAATAAGATCAGCACTCCAAATATCATCTTTATTAAATACTTTTACTTTCAATAAATATTTAGGTCTTCTGTATTCTTTATGAATTTCAGACGCGTAGGTTCGAGCGTTGCTCTCAGAGTTATTAGTTCGAGCGTTGCTCTCAGAGTTATTAGTTCGAGCGTTGCTCTCAGACAGCTTTGCTGTCGTTTCATTTAAACCCTGGCCGAATAATATTTTAGCTTGTAAAGCTTTCTTAACAAACATTCTTTCAATTTTTTCTGTAAATGTAGGATTCTGAATACTATCTAATTCTTGAATCATCTTCTTATCAGCTGCATGTCGAGAACTTAGATCATGATTTCGATAAGCTAAATCATGCCTGTAAGCTGCGGCATCTACTCTATTTATCGGTTCTTCACCTGGTTTCGGATTATTATTCTCATCTAGTCTTATATCTAATCGAGTTCCTGGCCCAGTATATGAATGACCAGGAAGATGTTTTTCTTTCGAATATTTACTCCAAATAAATCCAGGAAAGTTTTCTAATGTTTTTTGTATATCACCACCGAAGTGGTGTGGAACTTTGTTCTTGTCACCTCCAATATGCTGACAGTTTGAGTTTTTATTTTTGTTTAATAGATAATTTAATAAATCTAAATTAGCAATTTTTAATTTAATTAAATTTTCTGAATTTGTGGAATTTGCGGTATCCATTTTTAAAAGATAAAAAAATTAAGAAGATAAAAAAAATTGTTTTACCGAAAAGAACCAAAGGTTCTGAGGTTATTACCTTATCATACTAGGACTTAGATATATTCCAGAACCATCTTTAGTTTCTTTAATTTCAATTAAATCATCAACATTGTGGAGAATATTTTTAAGAACTCGTTTTCCTTCATCAACTAATTTTAATTTACTAATAAAATTATCTACTACTCCTTCACCCCTAGCAACTTTCTCTAACTCTCTGTTATGACGTTTTTGTTCTTCTAATGCTGCCTTCTCTGATTTATTTTTATTTACTGCTTGGACAATACCAGCTGTCCCACCTGCAACACTTCCTGCAGCTGCTATGCCTCCTATTATTAGTGGAATTAATGGGAGAATCCCGCCATTCTTTTCTTCTTGTAATTGAATATTCTCTATCATTGGTTTACTTATGTAATACTTTTTTTTATTAATCGTAATAGTTTTAGGGGTATTTTTGTCAACAATATTACGTAATTTTAATTCAACAGTTTTATTATTAATATTACTTTTCGCTTGCGACATTTTTAATAAAAAAATTTTAAGTTACGAAAATTTTAAGTTAAGAATTTTTAATCTATTCTAGTTATGAAAAAATTTTAAGTTATCAAAAATTTTAATCTATTCTAGTTATCAAAATTTTTAATCTATTCTTGTTATGAAAAAAATTAATTAATCGTCTAAGTCTTGGGCTTTAACCTATCCTAACCATCTTCCCATTAAGAACTTCAATAGAATATTTTACATCTTCTAGCAATAAACCATAAGCCATCAATGAAGTTGTGGAATCTTTCTTTTCAATATTAATTGTTACATCACAACCATTTTTAATAATATCTTCAGATTGTGCACTTAAATCGAAACAGAAAATTGGATATAAATGTCTCCAATCTCCAGGAGTTAATTGTGGTTCAACTCCAAATTCTATACAAAGATTTCTATAAGAATCATATCCTTCCATAAATTGATTATTGGTATCATCGAATCTTAATGGATCAATTGGATATCGAGTTTGATTTAATGAAACTTGTAAACTTCGAATTGTATTAATATGAAAAATATTATTGTTCTTATCAAAACTTGGAGAATTATTTCTTTGAAAAGTTAGTAATAAATATCTTGGAGTATTCGTAGTTCTAGTAAAATGCCAGTTAAATCTTTGCTCTGAAAAAGTTACTGAACTAGCAGTACGCTTTAGAAAATTAACTGGAATTGGTTTGTTAGTATTTAATCTTTTTGCAATAGCTGTTTCAACCTCAAAACTAGGAGTAATATGCTTAATCCACCATTCAAGTCTATCAATTTTTAAATATGCTTTTTTTCCAGTCTTACCAAAAAAGATTAATTCATTATTTGCTGTACGATGAATTATTAATTTAAATTTTAATTGATATGATATTTTATCATAATCTAAATATCCGAATAATGGAGACAATGACCAATTAACTGTCTGTTTACTTTTCTTGTTAAATTCACGTCTTTCTTTATATGCTTCATTATTTGTTTTATTTAAATGTTTTGCAATATTTTCTACATCTTTCGCAATTCCTGCTGCATCTGTTCCAGCGTGAGTTAAATCATCAACAATTATACCATCATTAGTATCAGGAAACCAACCTTCGATTTCATACTTTTTATTATTTTCACCAATTGTTATAAATCTAAGCATTGTATCAATTACACCTGGAGAATCACTTATTGTTTCTATATTTTGAGTTGCAACATCTAAACGCATTTGTGTAAATAAACTTGGGAAAAAATTATTCTCTAGTGTAATATTATCGGTATCTGGTAATGGTGTTGTAAAATTAGCATCACTATATAAAGAATATTCACAGTGTAAAAATGAATCAGGTAAATATAAATAACTCTGCTGATTATCAACTTCAAAAATTAAATCACCTCCAGTATTTACTCTACTGGAAGATCCGGGATTCATAGCAATTCTTATATAGTCATTCTTTTTTTGATTGTAACTGACGAACGGAGGATCGTCTAATCTAAATTTATTTTCGATAAGCGAAGACATTTTTATAAAAAATAATTTGACTTTTTGTTTTTTCTCACACACAGAAAAAATTCTGCTAAAATAATTTTACTTAAATAATTTTACTAAAAAAAATTTTACTAAAAAATTTTACTAAAAAAATTTTACTAAAAAAAATTTTACTAAAAAATATATTTTAGAATTTTGCTAGACCAGCTCCGCTACAGCTTTGCTGGTTAGACCGAAGGTTGCTGCTGACGCCATTACCTCTTATTTCTTCAATTGAACGAACCGTAGGTTCTATGGCTACGCCTGTTTTTTCATTATTTTTATTTTCATTATGTTTACTATTAGATGGAGCTCCGCTCCTCAAGGTTTCCCCAACAGCTATGTTAGCAATTTTGTTTTTTGTTTCATCTGAAAGTTTTTTTAATTTTTTTAGTTCTTCAGAATCATTCCTAAGTTTACGAATAGCTTCTAGTTGTTTTAATTCGTTTTGTGATTTAACAGCATTTGATATTGCACTAGCTGTACTACCTATAGCAGCTGCTCCTTTTGCAGCAGATGTAATCAAATCTTTATTATTTTTAATTAAGTTAACGATACTTCCAATACCAGAAAAGATTCCATCCCCTTCTTTTTGGACGGCACCTGCGGTGCCTAGGAACTTTTGTGTTCCGACAGTTTCTACACTATCATAATGGTACACAGGTTTCATAGATGGTTCATGAGCAATTTTATTATTTGATGCAAAATGTTTAAGATTGTGTTTATAAATTATAGGCATTTTTTAGGATTAAATTTGACTTTTGGGAAAAAAATATTTACGCTAAGATTTACGTTTGTGAATGGACAACAACTTCGAGATAACTTTATTAATTGCCTGTTGCACTTTATCTATTGCGTCAAGCAGCGTGTGATGTACTTTAATTTCTTTTCTATTAACTTGCATTTTCTGCTGATTAATCTTCAACGCCGTTTTAAGAGCATTTAACTTAATTTTAAGAACATCTAATTGTCTTTTAACAGCATCCAACTGTTCTTTATTTTCTTTAGAGTTTTCTTGTAAATTTTTCTTTAATTCATTTTCTAAATTGATTTTAAGAGTTTTCATTTTATCAAATTTTTCATTAAGTGACTTTACTTCATTTATTATTCTATTCATCTTTTTCATTTGTTGAGTAATTTTAGAACTTAATTCATCAACACTTTTTTGGAATGCAGTTTGTAACTGCTTTAAATTTTTTTTAATTCTTTCAGGAAGTTTTTCTATTTCATCTTCTAATTGTTCTTCTAACATTTTGATCTGATGTTTATTTTTAATTACAGCAGATTTTAACTTTATAGAAAGTAATATTAAAATTTTTGATTGTTCTGAAATCTTTTTAAAAAGTTTTGCTATATCTGCTTCTAGCTCTCTATCCTTTTTATCAAGTTTTAATAATTTTTCGTTTAATGATTTGTCATTAAGTTTTAGCAACTTTAATTCATTCATCAGTGGAACCAAAACATCGTTTATATATTTTTCCTTTAAATCATTGATTTGTGTATCAACATATTGTTTATTTGTTAACTCTGTATTTTGTTGTGGAAGAATAGAAAGATGCAATGGAACAGATAAAACGTCTCCAGTTTTCATGATATAATTTTCTATTTCTATTTCTAATTCACGATTATTCGGGATATATGCACCTCCACCAACATTTGGTAACATCATTTTTTAACAATAAAAAAATCAATTTTTTCTAATAAAATAAAAAAATAAAATTTTTTCTAATAAAAATAAAAAAATAAAATTTTTTCTAATAAAAATAAAAAAATGGAAAATCCAAATTTAAAAAAATTATATTCGCCCGCATCATCCTGTTCTTCTTATTCGACGAGATCAACGGGATTTGAAAATAAATGTTTTGATAATAATAATAATAATAATAATCCATGTATAGATGTTAATATTTTATTTCAATTACAAGCCGAAATATTTAGAGAACAGACTAAAGGTTTACCTTCTATAGAAACTAATTATTGTTTATTTCCGGGGGATCCATTTATTAAATTTATGGAGATTGTAAGTAAATATAATGATGTAGCTTATGTTGAATTAAATAAAGAAAATATGGTTATAATAGGTCATAATAATGTTTATGGATTTATTAGAGCAGTGTTACCAATTAGTAATACTGATTGGATAGAAACTAAAATTATTAATTATATCAATATTAAAGAATTAGTTAAAAAATTAAAATCTTTTTCGAAAGAAAAAATTAGATTATTTGTTGACGATCAAAATCAATATAACATTCATATAGAGAGTAAAAAACATAATGAAGAATTATTATGTCAAGTTTATTATAGAGACACAATTTATAAACAAGAAACATTAGAAATGCCGCAAAGATATGATGATGATACGTATATAGGATTATATTCAAACTTAAATATTAATTTGTTAAAATCTTACATAAAAGGCTTAGCTCAACAAGAAAAAATTTATATGTGGACAACACCTTATACTATTAACAATGACCATAATCATATTCATAATAAACGAACCGAAGGTTCTAGGGCTTTGCCCGATCTTAAAGAATCTTATGATAATATAGATGATGATTCTGAAACATCTGAAAAAGGTGTAAATGGTAAAAAAGATTATAAAAATATTAGTAATTATAAAAATTTATCTAAATTTCATTTTCTTACAATTGAAAATAATAATGATGGTATAGTTGAAGATACTGTTAGACAACTATGTGTCGGGTCTACAAAATTTAAATTAGGATTTACATCTAATCAATTTAAAATTTTATCATCTTTAACAAAAACTAAAAGTGATTCAGATTATGGTGGTGTTATTAAATTTTCCAAAAGAGATCAAAGACCAATATTTTTCTCTATTATATTATTAACAGATAAAAGATGTAATTTAGAATTAGATATTCCAATAAGAGAATGGTATCCTATCATGGAAGGGCATCCTATACCAAAAAGTGTAATTTATGATGATGAAGAAACAATTTATGATGATGATGAAGAAACAATTTATGATGATGATGATGAGTCAATAGTTAGTGAAAAAAAATTTAAATTATCTTTTGATAAAACATTATATGATGAAACTTAATATGATAAAACTTAATATGATAAAACTTAATATGATAAAACTTAATGTGATAAAGAAAAAAATAACTAAAGAACGTGAAATATATAATAATATAAAATAACACTCAAGTCCTTGATATTAGAATGTTTATATCTAAAATTAAAACACAAATTTCTTTCTTAAATTTTCTCTAAAAAAATAAAAAAAATGGAAAATACCAAGTTTTATTGTGTCTTATGTAAAAAAAAGTTGCAAACAAAAAGAAGTTATCAATCTCATTTAAATAGTAAATTGCATTTACAAAATGTAGAACGAGTTGATGAAGGAAATATATTAAAATTAAATAGTTATAAAAACTATCTAGAAACATTGCCTACTGATATAAAAGTTAAAAAAATGTTTGATGATTATTCACATTCGGAATATAAAAAAGTTTTTAATAGTAAAGATGAGACCATACATGTGACATCGGAGATGTCTTCCAGGGCTTCGCTCGTACCAGATGGAAGATATTTATTTAGCGATACTGATGAATTTAACGAAATAGATGAATTTGATGAAGCCGTAACAGATATAAAATATTTATTTAATGAATCGGTTCGAACCGAAGGTTCCAGGGCTTCGCCCGTTGAATATAATGAAACCGATAAAACTTTTTATAATGTATTAACAAACTTTTATAATATATTTAAGAAATCTTTCAAATGTTATATGAATGTAGAAGTACTTTATACAAAAAATGGACCTGATGGAATTCCTGAAGAAATAATACAAGGACATTTTACAAATTCACAAGAAATTCATAATGTAAATGATATACAACCCATATTTGAATCGACGATACTTAAATTAGAAAATTGTATAATTGAAGCCCAGTTACGTGAATCTGGTTGGAGATTTGTTAAAATACTATCTAAGAAAATAGTAATTGATAAATATAAAAATAATACTGGTGGTAGTTATGTTCCTTTACCTTTCAGTTCACCACAAATAATCAACATAAAAAATGAAGATGATTATTGTTTTCTGTGGAGTATTATAGCACATTTACATCCTGCAGAATATCATAAAGAAAGACTAAGTCATTACAATAAAGAAGAATACATAAATGAATTTGATCTCTCTGATGGCTTAGATGAATTTCCATATGATTATAATAGGTTAAAAAAGTTTCATAAAAAGAATAAAAATTTAATAGAAGTAAATGTTTTTGAATTAAATGTGAATTATGTTTCTATTGGTAAAATTACTCCACTTTACTCAGATTCAAAAAAATTTTATTTGAATAATAAAAATTTATGTCAATCAGAAATAGTATATAATGATAGGGGAAATTACATGCGTCATAATATTTTTTACCAAGGAAATATAATATGTACTGAAAAATTTGAACTTGTTAAAACATTATCACCAATAATGATTAATCATAATAATTATAAAGGACGTACTGATGATTATAATTACAAATATTCATCTTTATCTTCAGAATATCAACAAAAATTAGAAAATTTAAATAAAAGTTTACAAAAATGTAAAACAGATTATCAACAACAAACAAAAATATTAGTACAAGAATATGGCCATAAATATGAAAATAAGATAGAAACGATTCAAAAATTTAATGAAGAAAATAATAAAGAATTAAATAATGAAGAAAATAAAGAATCGGCTAAAGCCAGAGGAGCTTCGCTCCGATTAAATGAATGTTTAAAAAAATGTCTACAACAATATAAAGAACAATATGATAAAGAATATATTTATCAGCTACAAATATTAAATCAAAATTATCATCAAAATACATTTAATATTACAAAAGAAATTAATGAAACACATGAAATATATAAAGATGAATTTGAAAAACTAGAACAGACAAAACAACCAGCACAAGCGAATATATTATATTATCAGGGTCATTTTATATTGTGTAAAGATGTTTCTATATTTACAAAAACTTCAGATAATAAAAATTTTCCTTGTCTTCAATTTATGACAAGTTTTAGAACTTTAGAAGAAATGAATAGACATTTGGAGAATTGTCAACAAAACGAAGCAGTTCAAAATACTTTTCCAAAAGATGATTATTTAGAATATAATAAATGGTATTTTAAAAATAAAGTACCCTTTACTATTTATTGTGATTTTGAAGCATATAATGTTAATATGACACAAAATCGAACGGAAAGTTCCAGGGCTTCACCCGATTCTGAAAATTATAATTCTGAAAATGGTACGGGCCAAGCCCTAGAACCTTCGGTTTTTAATTCTGAAAGAAGTGCACCTGGAAAAAGTGCATCTGAACAAAGTAAAGAAAAATATTTATTTGAACAAAAACCATTATGTTGGGGAATGTACATTCATTCAAATTATCCTGAATTATTTAAATCAGAATATTTTCAATACTATGGTGAAGATAGTTCAGAAATGTTTACAAAGAAAGTAGAAGAATTACAAGGACGTTTTTCACAATTGCTTGAAACAAATATACCGATGATGCCATTAACAGAAAAAGAAAAATTAAATTTTATTAATGAAACAAAATGTTATTACTGTGGAAGAGAATTTACAAAAAATTATAAAAATGGCAAAGGTAGATATCTTGATAGGCGAAGCGACGGCTCTGCCGTCAAGGTAAAAGATCATGATCATCTAAATGGATTATATAGAGGTGCAGCACATAATTCTTGTAATCTTAATGCTAATAAATTTAAATATAACTTTGTTCCTTTATATTTCTACAATGGTTCTAAATATGATTTCCATCTAGTAATGAAAGATTTATTTTCATCTGAAAAATTACAACAGCAAAAAATAAATGTACTATGTAAACAAGAAGAAGAATATTTTTCAATGCAATTAGGTTGTATTAGAATTTTAGATGCATTTAGATTTTTTACTCCTTATTCATTAGATGTTATGGGAAAAACTTTGAAATCTGAACAATGTAAAATATTAAATAAATATAATTTAAAACCTTTAAAAGGAATATTTCCGTATGAGTATATAGCCTGCGGCTCACAGTCGAAGACTGATATAACTGGAGATAAAACCTGTGGTTCACAGTCGAAGACTGATTTTAATTCTGTGAATAAAATTATGGAAGAAGAACAACTTCCTCCAATAAATAAATTTAAATCAACATTAAAACAATCACAATTATCAGACGAAGACTATGCAGAAGCTGAAAAGAATTGGAGAGAGTTAAATTGTAAAACAATGTATGATTATACAATGAAATATCTTCAGATAGATGTATTAATACTAGCTGATCTTTTCGAAAACTTTCGTGACATGTGTTTAGAATATTACGGAATAGATCCATGTTATTGTTATTCTACACCAGGTTTAACATGGTTAGCAGGATTAAAACATACTGGTGTTCAAGCCGATGGCTCTAGGACAAAGTCCGTTAAACTTAAACATTATAAAGAAAATACATATGATAAATTATTATTTTTTGAATCTGGAATTAGAGGTGGAGTTTCATCAGTTTTAGGTAATAGATATGTTAAATGTTATAATAAGAAAGTAAATCCACATACATATGGAATAATGAAACCTTTATCTCCAGAAGAAAAAGAAAAGATATTAGAAATTTTTCGAACGAAACAAGAAGGAGTAGAACGTGAAAAAGCAATTGATGAATTCATGAGAGAAAACTATTTGTTATATTATGATTTTAATAGCTTATATTCTTCTTGCATGATACAAGAATTACCAACAGGTGAAATGACATGGTGTAATAATCGAACCGAAGGTTCTAGGGCTTCGCCCGATCTAGATTATCAAAGAACATATGATGGTGAAAATAATTTTGGTTATGTATATGAAGTTGATTTAGTATATCCTGATTATATAAAAGACGCAACAAAATATTATCCTTTCTGTCCAGAAAACAAAATTCCCAATATAGAAGATTTTTCAGATTATCAAAAATCTATAATACCGAAAAAATACAGACCAACAAAAAAACTTATGTTAACACAAGGTAATAAAGGAAAGTATGTTGTTGAAGGAAGAATGCTAGATTGGTATTTAGATCATGGCATGATTCTCACCAAAATACATCGAAAACTAGAGTATAGAAAATCTAAATGGTTAAAAAATTATATAGAGTTCAATATTGAAAAACGTAAAATAGCTAAAAGAAATAAAGATGATTTTGGAAACGTTTTCTTCAAATTAATGAATAATGCATTTTATGGTAAGACTTTAGAAAATGTGCGTAATAGACAAAATATTGAAATAGTTTATGATAGAGATAGATTTCAAAATTTAACAAGGAAACCTACATATAAAAGAACTACTAGATTCAGTGATGAACTTTGTGCTGTTCATCTAAGAAGAAGCATTGTAAAACATGATAAGTTTAATTTCATTGGTTTCACTATATTAGAATTAGCTAAACTATTTATGTATAGTTTTATATATGATTATTTAGCACCTGCTTATGGCAAAAACTATAAATTACACTTTACAGATACCGATTCTATTTTCTTAGAATTAACAATACCGTATAATTCTACACTTGATGAAGAAATTAATAAAATAAAAGATATCATTCATCCTTCTGATTTATGTAAAGTAAAAGATGAATTAGAAGGAAATGAAGATTTCATAACAGAAGCTATATTTTTAAAATCTAAATGTTATTGTTATGATACAACTAATAATATTAAAACACATAAAACATTAAAAGGAATTTCAAAGGCATCAGTGGCTAATCAAATAACATTTCAAGATTATAAAAATGTATTATTTAATAATGAAATAAAAACAGCATGTAATTATAGACTTAATTCAAAAAAACATAAAATGTATTTAAAAGAAGAACATAAATTAGCATTAGATCCATTTGATGATAAAAGAAAAATTTTACCTGATGGAATAACTACTTCACCTTTTTAATTTTCTAATTTCTAAGATAGTCAAATTTGATATATACATAAAATAAAAAAAATATTATAACACTATATTTGTATATTTTTTTATCACTCGGTAAACAAATGTTCTATCGACTTTCAGTCAGAGAACAATTGTTCGATAACTCTATCATGAAATTTTTTATCAATATTAATTGTAATGAAGCCGTAATCTTTTGACCAAGCATTGTTACACGATTGTTTAAATTCATCTTTATTTCTTACGCATAAATCTCTTAACAAATCACTTAAGTTTCTTGCATTTATTTCAAATAGTATAAATATATTTGCATTCTTTCTAATAACACTTCCGTCTAATGAATACATACTTTGTGTTAAATAAAATACACTACAGTTATTATGTCTACCTCTTGTGAAATAATTTCTCTGAACTGACTGATTTCTATCATTAACACAATCATCAAAAATTACACAATGTTTCATTGTTTTATCTAGTTTACTAGGATCTTGCATATTACCACTATCATCTATTAATTGTATCTTTATATGGTTATTTTTATTAGATTCTACCAACTGATTATTTTTTGCTGCTTCTTCACACCACGAACTTATTTCTTCTTCATCTTCAGATTTTTCATATTCTTTGAATAATGAAGCAATTGCTGTTTTTTTAAGATTATTTTCAAATCCATATTTTAAAAATTGATAGACGGGTTGTTCTGCCGTTTTTGTATAAATTATAAGATTGTTATAATCCAAAAAATTTGGAGTCGTTAAAATTTTAAATAATAGATACGTTTTTCCGCAACCTGATCTTCCACAAATAACTGACAAAACTTTATTAGATAAATTTGGATGATGATTAAATTTAAGTTTTTTTTTATTTAATGGTAGTACTTCACTCATTTTTTAATAAAAAAATTTATTTTTATTTTTTTTTATTTTTTGTTTCTAAAGAAGAAGAAAATTAAACTTCTCTAGCTTCGCGTAGGAGTTTATACCTCTCGAACGGCAGTTTATACCTCTCGAACGGGAGTTTATACCTCTCGAACGGGAGTTTATACCTCCCGAACCAAAAGATCTATCATAATCTCTTCACCTCCAAAATTTATTTCTTGTCCTTTTTCATCAGTGATTCTCATGTTAATGTTGTTAATAGTTTTTCTTGTAATAGGAAAATATATTAATGTTTGCGGAAATACATTTAATCTATAACCAATGGGTACAGTAAAAGCTGGAAAACTGAATATTAAATTTGATAATTTACCATTTATATATCCTCCTTCAATAATGTCACAATGTACAACAATTGAATTTATTTCAGTTATTTTTGGAATCTTCTCACCTAAATGATAACCTTGACTATAGGTTTGTTTATTAAATCCTAATAGCTTTGACAATGATCTATCATGATTAAAATCAACTTGATGATTTTCGTCTAAAGTAAGAGAAAATTTATTAACTGCCGGTTCAACTGCAAAATGTAATTGTTTCTTATCTTTAAATGATATACCTAAATGTCTCTTAATTTCATTTGATATTGATTCAACTTCGTAAGAACCAGGAAGAAAAGTTAGTATTTTCCATGTTTTGCCTTTATCAGTAGAATATCTAAATTGATCATTCACATCTTTGATAACGTTTTGAATAGTGTTAAATGTAGAGAAACTAGTCAATGCAATTTGATAATTTTTATTTTGTTCCAAATGTAGAATGGGTTCTAAATTACAAGTGTGTGATGAAGTAGTTGTTATAATTTTTAACGTCGTACTAAATTTTGATGAACCCAAAATCTCTATCAAATTTTCTAAATGATTATTAATTTTGTCTAAATCTGCTGAACACATTTTTAAACTAAAAAAATTAAATAAATATATTTTTATGAAAAAAGTAAAACATCAACATATTTCAGCTACGGGCGAAGCCCTGGAGGACATCAGAGATGTCCGGTTATACTTTTATAATCCTCTTCATTTAGAATCTTCTTTTCTAACAGTCTTTTCAATATAGCATGAATTTCATTGAAACTAGAATTATGTCCTTCTTTTATTGCAGATATTAAAATATTTAATCTATTTAGTAATTCTTGTGGATCATCTGGTAAAAATACAGTTGTTTCAGTTTTCTGTTTTTCAGATAAACCTTTCCCTACTTTAACTCCCGTTGATAATAAATTTTCTAATTGTTTATAACGTCTAAGAGATTTTACTGCACCAACTCTATCTAACATAGCTTTATATTTTATGAGATCTTCTACAGCATAATTTTTTAAATCTGCTCCTCTTAAAAGATTAACAAAATTTCTATCTAAATTAAAAGGAGATTTATCTGGTGAAAAAATTATACCTCGAAAAGGTTGTGGAAATATTTCTTTTTGTCCGAGATAAAATCTAGGTATTGTTTTTCCATCTATAAATGAAATAGAATGTTCAAATTGCATAGATTTTGGTAATTTCTTATTAATGTTTGATTCTAGTAATCCATAGTCATCTAATACAGTTTTGTGCTCTGGATCTGTTATATCAATTTGTTTATCATTATTTGTACTTTCTTTTTCAAGAGTTTTAAATGGTTTCATAGTTTTCTCAAAATCAGTTTTTACTTGCTCGGTTTGCTGCATTTTTTCAAACATATCAGATTGAATACCAGCTTTTATCATTCTATGTTGAAGATGATTTTCTTTCATAATATTTCTTTGTTTTATTAACTCTTCTAATTGTTTTATTCTTTTATAATTATCAGCTCTAATTTTATTCATTTTTAAAATATAATATTTGAATTTTGTGGTAACATTGGAATACAGCAAAAACATTTTACTGAACAAATTATTTTTTTATTGCTTTGTTGTTTGACATCTTTTCGTTTAAAGTTTTCTCGGTTAAAGTTTTCTCGTTTTAAGTTTTGTTTAATAAAGTTTTGTTTAATAAAGTTTTGCTTAAATTTTCGCTTAAAGTTTTTAGCTCTTCTAAAAAAATTTTGTCATTTTCTTCATTAGAAATTTTAGCATCACTAGTAATTTTGCCATCCTGTTTATTCTTATCATCAACTTTTTCTGACTGTAATTGAAATGATATTTGATTTACTTCATTAGCTATTTGATCAAATTTTTCAATCTCATCTAACGTAATAACATTATCATCACATACTCTTTGAAAGTAGTAATGTAGTTTATCATAGACTTCTTTAATATGTAAATGCTTAGTTTTTAATGATTTTCGTTTCTTAGTTATTAAAGATTTATCTAACATTGTAACAAGTGAAGTTGCAAAAACACCCGTACCTGTTAAAGCTGTAGCAACTACTGGAATTACTAAAACACCTGAAGATATAACAATTGTTAAAGCACCCAAACTTATTGTAAAGAATATGCCAATTCCTTGTGTTACATTCTTAACTTTAGTCCATCTCTTTCTTAATTTTTTATAATGCTCTAATCTTAATAATAATTGTGATTCCTTATCTTTCATATACCTAACTCTATCTTTGTGTTTTTCTTTATTCATTTTT
Organism: Prostheceraeus crozeri; assembly: GCA_907163375.1. Lineage (NCBI taxonomy): Eukaryota > Metazoa > Platyhelminthes > Polycladida > Euryleptidae > Prostheceraeus > Prostheceraeus crozeri. Next base: position 112,149 of record CAJQUW010000926.1, on the reverse strand, counting down.
TCAATGTTAATCTTTTCAATGTCCATTAAAGTAGAACTACGTTCATATGATAACGAAGGATATATTCTTGAGGTTCCTTCCATTTCTGAAGTTCCTTCCACTTTTGTTTCTTCCATTTTTAAAGAAATATTTTTAGTCACATGATATATTTTAAAAACCTGAAAAATGGATTTAAAAGACGTTTTTAAAAATACTAATTTTCGGTGTCCTAGAACGGTCATGATTTTGGCGGGGGTGAAAATCGAACCGAAGGTTCTAGGGCTTCGCCCGATTGTAATTCTCAAATTTTGAGATTCTTAACTTTTATGATTTTTTCGGTGTCCTGGAACGGTCATGATTTTGGGGGCGGGTGAAAATCGAACCGAAGGTTCTAGGGCTTCGCCCGATTGTAATTCTCAAATTTGAGATTTTGAAAAATTTGAAAAATTGGGTATTTTTAAAAACGCCCAAATCGGAGCGAAGCTCCTCTGGCTTTAGCCGATTTATGAATTTAGGTCTTCATAACCTGAAAAAGGGTTCAAATTCATGAATTTATGTCGTTTTTAAAAATACCATTTTTTGAAAAAATGGTACTTTTTGAATGGACTAAATTCATGTATTTAGGTCTTAAAAACCTGAAAAAGGGTTCAAATTCATGAATTTATGTCGTTTTTAAAGATACTATTTTTTTGAATTTTATGGTGTCCTGGAACGGTCTAAATTCATGTATTTAGGTCTTAAAAACCTGAAAAAGGGTCTAAATTCATGAATTTATGTCGTTTTTAAAGATACTATTTTTTTGAATTTTAGGTGTCCTGGAACGGTCTTTTATCCATTACTTGTCTCCTCCTGCGGAGACGCAACCCGAAGCTATTCCTTCCCACCAACTGAGCATACATAGGGTCTGCAAGTGAATAAATTACATAAAGCTTACCTGCGGAGCAAGATATTTCGCTACTCTTGGAGTCGAATTACCTGTTTGATTCCTAATGCACATGTAAACGCATGCTTTGAATCAAGATCTGCAATCCGTGATACTATAGTGCATGCAGAGCAGTGGCGCAGTCTCCGTGCCTGCGAGGTCCTCACCACATACCCAAAAATAATCATCAACATTCATGAAAGAAAAAAAATTAATTTCCATTGCATAGAATTGCAATTGATTATAATTACTAATTACATCTTTATCAATGTAATTGACTACGCTTACAAATTTCTCCTTCTTTCTTCAATTGCATTTCAATTACTTTGCAATTAATTACTCTAGATAACTGCCGGCATTGCATTATCTGTTTTCCCAACTTTTATCTTTCATGGCACATATGCAAGGTCAATCATTAGGTGCCACTGCCCGGAATACAGACTACGCTTATAGCATTGATATAAAAGTGTCACATTTTCATCTCCCCTCCCCACCAAGTGCTTTCGCGTTACATCTCTGCTACGATTCAAACTGGAGATGCATCATTCTGTGATACCGACACTTGTGACTTCTTACGATTGCAATTACATCTCCGTTAAGGTTAAAATTGATTGAAAGATTCAAATTGTGGCTTCTTGAAGAGTTTATGTGCATCTCATTTAACGAAGGAAAATTAAATAAAGCGCTAGTTTTCTGATTTCAATTTTCCGATCAGCAATTAGAGGGAAGCAATATCACATTATATCACATCATTATCACATCAAGAAATTCAGATTTTGACAATCCGTTTTGTAGTACATTTCTTCGACAAGTTTCTGGTAGTTGTGCACCTGATGCATGCATATCTAAGCATTTTACCACATTATCGACGAGAAGGTGGGGCTATTTAAAATTTGCGCAGATGAACACAGTTGACCTTAAGGTAATTGCAATTACTTCTCAATTACATGGCTAAAAAAATGTTGCTGATTACAATTACTAATTAGTAATTACTCATCAGAAAATGTAATTGGCTACAATTACTAATTACAACAATTGTAATCACAAACTCAATTTCAACGCAAGTCTGATAAAATAAACGCATAAACAATACAATGGTTATTGGACATTTGCCATAGATTTACAAGAAAAGCTATTCCATGAATCCAGGCGTGCACGTAAACCCTAGAAATCCTCGAGCGCTTCGCGGCCTCGGATTTCTACATTTTCTTGTCCTTCTGGCTTCATAGAATACCTAATTTATCACGCACATACATAAGAGTACAAAAAGAAGTATGCAGCTTTTCTCCAAAACTGTTGGTAGGATCTTGGAAATATTTGAAAGGATCGTTGTTCCAAAAGCAATCAGAAGATTTGTAAAATCGCAAGCTTTGTGTCCGTGCATCTGTTGTAGATATCGTTGTATCGTTTTATTTGACCTGTAAAGCAGATTATTGCCCGCGCGGGAGATAATATTTACTCCAATGCAGTGGAAGGAGCGTAATTATGAGTGCTCTTGTCCTGCTTTATACTACTAGATCTGTGATTTTTGCAATTGTTCAGGCTAAATTTCTATTCAAATACTCTTGATAATCATAGAAATATCAGTCACAATCTGCCCTTGATCATCATAGCACGTCGGCAAATAAAAGTCTCTACACAACTCGTGCATGAGATTGCTTCATCATTGCATTTGAACTCGTTAGATATAAATAGTCGTCACCTTGCGGGCTCGGGCATTTAAGATATCTAGATCGCGGAATGCTAAAAAGAGGCAATCATGCGCGAGTTGCGCAAATAACTATGCATTTTATTTCTAAATAAGTGAATACAATTTCTGTTGAGTAGAATATTCATTCATTTATCATGTCATATTTCCAGATTCCTTCTCAGTCAGCTCATGGAAATCATTCATGCAATAAAGATGTATTCATAGTGCATTCGATATCTTCATTCTGAAATTCAAATTCTGGCAGGTTACGTGTACAGCTGCTGGATATCATCACTTTGAATTTTTCGTCTAATCGGCAGCATCTCTGACGTAGAAAGCAGCATGTTGTCTTATGTTGATGCACAAAGTGAAGATGTACGTAATGACGCCAGACGAAGAAAATATATGAGTATAGCGCAAATTGATCGAGACCGTCTGATAACAGCCTGGCAATCCGATTCAGACTACTTACAGTTAGCAGATCAGCTAGGCATTCATAGGTAAACTGCTAGAAGCACAACAGCCAACTTTTTGAAAGACGGAAAGCGAACAACTGATAAGAAGAGCGGACGAGCTTATAAAATGGCGAATGAATCGATGGTAGACGCAATGGTGAGATGCATTGAAGAGAAGTCCACCATCACCATGATTGAAATCAAAGAGAAAGTCCAGCAGGAGCTTCCATCAAGTCCTACTGTTTGCGTCCAAACCATAAGTCGGTGTGTGGACGGAAGACTGATCACCATGAAGCAGTTAAGATCCTCGCCTGTCCCATGGAACGAACCCAGCATCAAACTAGAAAGAAAGGCTTTCATGCAATGGCTGATCGACAGTGGCATGCAGACATCAGTCTTTCAAGATGAAACTGGCTTCAACCTGTGAATTGCGCGAACACGTGGACGTGCACTTAAAGAACATCCAACTGTCAGGGTGGTAGAGGGACAGCGTGGGAGAACTCAACCGTTTCTTTGGCCGTATCCCCAACACATGGCCTTGTTCATTTCAGCATGATTGGATACGGAATGACGACTGCCAGTCATTTCTGCGACTTTTTGTCTGAAGTCAGCGAACTTCTTTCTGAAGAAGAATTTACCCTTCTTATAGAAAGTGCATCATCGCATTCTGAAGCTAACCTTCGACATGATACCCAAAGCATCCGACGCTTACCATGATATAGTCTATTCATTCCTAAATGTCACAGAATACGCGAATTCAGCACTGAAATCCGATGTCAAGAGAGATCTTGCAAATCCTGATGTCCAAAGACAGATAAGTGACAATCAAATGGCAAAAGACGATTGGAAGACACTCCACAGACACAGAATGGACATTTTGAAATCGTTCATTCACTTCAATTCAATTGATGGTCAGGAACAGGAGGGTGTTTTTCAGAGACATTGTGAAAACAATCTTTGAGTTTTTCTCCTTCTTTTATAATGACCGAAATAAAATAAAATAATTTGCAATCCTCGTTCGCAAACGGCCGGCGCTTCGTGCCACGGACACTTCTAAGGGCCAAGACTGAAATTGGCAGTATGACACAGCGTGTCAAATACATGGCAATGAAGTGGAGTTCTTGAATGCTGTTAAAACTGTGGGAGCTCATATTTCCGGTTAATGGGAGGTCGAAGTGTCTTTATGAGACGAGCTTCAGTCAACCTGCAATCGATAGCACTTTTACTTCTGTCAATAATATCAAGATCAAAATTAGACATGTTAATGTCACAGATATCGTGATTCTTCAAACCATGTTCATAAAGTGCATTTCGTTTATTCTTATTATCTAAATCACGCCTGTGTTCGTTGTACCTTTTATAAAACGGACGGTTAGTCTGACCGATGTAAAAATCGCTGCATAAATTCCATTTAAATCTATAGACTAGGAAACGGTCCGAGCAAGCGAAATTATTCGGAAGTAACGGACAGAGGCGACAGTCACTATGCTTATTATTTTCTTGTTTATTTTTAACATCTGATTGAAGAGTAGGAGCAGGTTTACTAATGAGTTTGATCGGTAGATCACACTGTTTTATCAATTTATTCAGTTTGCGATTACACGTATCACTTATAAAATTTATCTTACAGGGTTCAAAGTCATCGTTACTTATTTTAGTTTTATTATTCGATTTAGTGGCTATCTCACGATTAGTGAAGCCGTTCTTTTTGAATCTATGATTGAGTTTTGAGAGAGCTTCGTCTTTTTTGCTTTGGTCGGAGCATTTCCTGGCGACATTATTTTGGCTATTTTTAATATAGTTGGTTTTGACATGGTGAGGCAACCAGCGAACAACAGGTGTTGCGAACGAGGATTGCAAATTATTTTATTTCATTTCGGTCATTATAAAAGAAAGAGAGAAACTCAAAAATTGTTTTCACAATGTCTCTTCATTCAACAGAACATCAGCGCTATAACAACCCAAAAGGTTCAGAAGCGGCTTCGACACGTGCTTGGCTACACAAACAGATACTTTGCCGAATCTGACATTTTTCACTGAACTTTCCTTGTCTTATAAACTTGCTTTATTATTACTTGTCTTAAACTTGCATAACTGCAATAGATGTAATAGAATCAACAACATATCAAATTTCTGGCATTATCTGAACAACAAAATGATCACAAAATTCTAAAACCTTTTCTTGAAAACAAATCAGAAATCGTAGATTTACTTACATTCCACATTGTAGATGTAAAGCATGAAACATGCCAAGAGTAAACTCGTAGACAATTTCATCTTCTCACTTCACAGACTGTGAATAGGGAGATATGAGCTGATTCCTGATTTATACCGATCAGTCACACCAGCACACGGCAGTTCGCTGTTTCCTTGTAAAGTGATTGAAGGATTGGAGCGTTCTGTCAACCACTTATCGTCGGTTTGAAATTCTGTTGATTTGTATGTCATTCGAGGAAAACATGGGTCACTCAAAATCAATATTCAATATTAATAATTAAATGCTGAGCTTTCTTCCAAATAATTTCAAAATCCTCATTTTGTTGCAAAGTTCTGGAGTCATACAAATGCTCGTATGAGTATTCATATCAAGAAATGAGTTTCTGAAAACTAAACAAGAATCGTGATGAAATCAAAGACTTTTATTATCATTATATCGTATGACATGCGTGACATTTAAAAGTTATTATTCTCCTGCTCGGCCTCGACTGTGAAGGGGCTCCTTGTAACATATTTTGAAAAAGTTAGTCATGAAATCTCATCGAATAGAAGATTCTTGATCTCTGACATGGGCTATAATTAGTAGCATTTCACAACAATGTATCATCAACGTGGAGGCCACAAAATTTTGGTATAATGTCGAATGCCTTTAACTTCTTTTCTATTTCAGTCATGAATACGCTGGCAAATGAATATTGGAAGCCTGGTCTGTCCTCTACTTGCCAGCCTATTCATAACTGAAACGCTCATCGCTTGACATCAAGTTGGTCTGACTCAAACAACGAATGTGAAAGAATTAAAAGCATTTTCAAAAAATTGCAATATCCCATCCGACAGATAGAAATATAAATCAAACATGTATTAGACAAAGTATAAACAACCGATGAAAGTAAGACTGAAAAGGAAAATTCAATGTTAATTTTTACAGTACAAAGATGAGCAATCCACTGTACGACGACAGCTTCACAACATCAATGTGCAAATTGGTCTTCTAATCAAACCAATATTCACCAGTCGCAAGATCTCATCGATGCCATGGCTACAAACACAGTAGAGAAGCCTCTTCCTGTGAACAGCAGCAATGTAATCTACCAATGCAAATGCGGCTCGTGAGATGCGAGCTACGTGGGATGCACGTCGCGACATCAGCTGTTGCAAAGAGTTGAAGAACATCAGCACTCTATAATAAGTGAGCATATAGAATTTGATGTTTGGAGCTTAATCATGTTTCTCGGCATTCTGATAAATAGTTTCTTTCCTGCAATAGAAAATGTACGAAAATTGCCAAGCGTTTCACAATCCATAGATATTTCTTGAATTTTACCATTGGATTCTATTGGGAATCCTTTAACCTTACCTATAACCGAAAGCGATACTAAGCGGCTGTGATACTCAAGAATTTGATTTTTGTATTTGGCGTTTCAAGATCTACAAATCCATGCTATTAAGCCCTTTGTGCGCGAATTTAGGAAGTGTTAGTAGCTCCGGGACTAGAATAGACAACAAATAACTGCTTGTTGACACTCATTTCAGCTGCTTGGTTAGGCGCCGATTCATGTCAATGTCGCTGGATCCTAAGAAATAAATTACAGAACTTTGTCACTGTGGTACCTTCTTGCTGCAAGGCAAGACATTCAATTACATAAGAGTTTGCATTTAAATGGAAATGACGAAATCTTCAATCTTTGCAAAATTCCCTGGCAAGGAACCGGTGTCATGATGTCCTTTTTGTCGACAAATCTAAATTGCTGACCAGAAGAAGCATTTCAGAAAACAGCTATTGCCTAATTTCCCCTCGGAAGAGGAGATGCAAATAATTCAAACAAGTAATTCTGGAAGCCACAGCATAGATCTTAGCAGAGATGTAAGTGCAAAGTTGATGAGGTCTCCGAAGCTACAATCCTCGACATCTCAGCATCATATCTTCTTCACTTTGAATTGTCATTGAAATTGAATAACACTGAAACTAACTTGTAACTGTTTTTCTTCCGGAAATTCCAATCAACGCTACACTTTCAGTTCGGAAACTGAGAGCAAGAAAATGGAAGAAGAGCAATACAGATACCAAAAGATTGTCAACCACTGGCAGCCGACATCATGTAGGCGCCGTCGTCATGACAACGCATGTCCACGACGTAGCATTGTTTTCAGTGACCATGACAGTTCACAGAGCTTCGGATCTCCATGTAACACGCGGCAATCATGAACATAATCAAGCGCTGTAGCTTTGTCTCACTGACTGCATTTACGTTCCGCATGGCTCTCACCATAGAAATCCGACACTACGTAATATTAAAGGACTAGAACGGTCATTGACATTGAGACTCACCCATTTCCTCGCAAATAGTCGGGGAATTAGGAGCTTTGCCGTCATTAAGCCGAGTCGGCTTCCCGACAATGGAACGACAGTTCCCGACAGTTTTCTTCACCGGGTCGTTTTGATGATAACTGATCAAAACCACTAATCCAAACGTGTGCTCTATCCTGTATACTGAAGACTTCAGGCGTCTAACCTTAATCGGTCGAGCGCTCCACAAGTGGAACATAGTTTTGAATTGCTGCTAAGAGTATGGTATTTATTGATTTGCTTACTTTTTTGTATGTGGGCAGATTTTGACCTTTGGTGAATATATGCTGAATAGGATTTTTCTTTTGACCTTGTACCGTCAGTCTGGATGCCATCAAATATGGGCCATTTCATGAATTTTTTAGAATTTTTTATTTTCCTTGTTATTTTTTGTAAAAATTAAAACTTTCGAATTCATGCTACTAGTTATAGTGCTGGTACTCTGTTATAGCCTAAACGACCATTGAAAGAAATATAGAGTTAGTCCTAACTGGTCAAGGCTGATGTTCCACTTCTGGAACTTTCGTCAAATAAAAGGTGTTTTTTTCCGTGACATCTTATGAAATTTTTGTTGAGTACATCGTACAACGGCAGGACTTTGGCGACTTTCGAGCGCTGAAGGTGATTGTTGTCTGTAAAGTGAAAACATTGTTTTATAAGCATGTACCTGTCTCTGGTCATGTAGCTGCTACACATCGATGCATTATAGTCTTCCGATTTCGACCAATAGCTTTTTCATTTGGGAGACGGACGTAGCCTGAATATAGCAAAATGCCGACGAAGCAAAGGAGCTCTCGTCGATCCATTACGAAGTTGTGAATGTTCCTCACCTCACTAGCGTACCGGTGTGATTCTGTCACAATGAGGTCAATCATAGCACTGTCAAAAAAGAGGAAAAACGACTCTATGCAAGTCTTTTCAACCAGAAGAGGATGCGCTTCAAGGAGAGGTGTGAATTGGGCAATAGGTGCCGTGAGCTCGAGCCTTGCTGAAGTTTTCCATCGACGATCGCCTACATCATCGGATTCGGGAATCAGTTCAGGATGTTGAATCTCAATAGTGCCAGCAACATCAGCGGGGAGATCATCGGGGGCTGTTTCTTCTTCTTCTGTCACTTGACCGTCGTCTTCAGGGGGAATAATGATAATTCTCGGCTCTTCATCAGCTTCATCGTCTTCATCAGGCTCTTGCATGACGTGTTCGACGGCCTCATCAAGGGTTATGAAGCGACGCATTTTGGTGAAAAATATGACACAAGTCTCAAATCTCAATCAAAGGTTGTGCAGAAAGAATTTGATAGACACTGTATAATGTATCTTCACTGCTATTGCTGTGGGAAAACCCGGAATCTATTCTTAGAAACCTATCTGTAAGATTGTGTGTAAAGGACTCGATTCCATCTCTATGACCCGATATCAAACCTTGTTTGCTTTGGGAAAAACCTGAAATCAATTTATAGAACACTGCCTTGCTACTCGTATGATGCACTCATAGAAGTAGATTTCTATGAATGCACTCGATATCTCTTTGTGCTATTTGCTATCCTTACTTGTCATATTTCGTGCAGTCCTGTTATTTAGCGATTGTCCAAGCTGCAAAATGAGTTGCGAGAATATAATAAAAAATGACGCGTTTTGACCATTATATTGTACTTGATCTATAGCCTACACGTGAAGGTCATTCGGCATATGTTTCGGCCGAAAACAGGAACAATTCATCGTTCGTGCAGGATCTATTAGCTTCAAAATTCAATTGATCTTGAAAAGATCAAAGAAACTCACATCGATTTGACAAAATTTCATTGTATTACAGTCGTCATGCAAAAATTTCAAGGAATCATGAAATTTCTACCCCTGATCGGACGAATGCTCCAGAAGTGGAACAGATGACCACAGGCTATACTACATCGATTTTTTTATAAAGGTATTTTTTCTCTAAAAAGGACCCCCAAAACACTCCAGAATCAACAAAAATAATTTTCAAATAGTGCGCGTTCTTTTAGCCGTCCGATAAAGGCTAAACAACTGATTGATTGGATAGTGGCATCGCAAGTGCCGAGAAGGACCAGTGCTCTTCCTGTGATTCTTAACTTCCCAGTTATCCTACGTTCCTTCTGCATAGGAAGCGCACATCTCCTCCTCGGCAATTGAGGCTGTTTCTCTTTTCTGCAGCTCGGCAGCTGAATGAAAGCAACAGGGACAAGTTGTATTGGAGACAATGTTGAGCTGGTGGGACTGGAATCAAGACGGGAGCTACTGACATTTTCTTCCTAATTTCGCGCACAAAGTGCTTGATAGCATGGATTTGTAGATCTTGAAACGCTAAATACAAAAATCAAATTCTTGAGTGCTGCAGTCAGTCGCTTTCGGTTATAGGAAAAGTTAAAGAATTCCCATTGGAATCAAATGGTAAAATTCAAGAAATATCTATGGATGTGAAACATTTGGCAATTTTCGTACATTTTCTTTAGCAGAAAAGAAACTATTCATGAGAATGAGCAAATCACCTCAACGAAATGAGTAAAATCGCCAAGATTAAGTCAAAATATGAAATTTACTCATTTTATAACCTTATAGTTGGTTTTCTCCCGGAAATTCCATGCAACACTATAGTGCAGTCAATCTACAGCAAATCACACTGTAACCCACCACAAATGCAATAGTTGTAATTTGTAAAGAAAAAAATTCCCTCATCAATATATTAGTGGAGCACCTTGAACTTTCCACTTGAAGTCACAGTCCTTTCGAAATATAAATACACGTTTACTCCAATGAAATCGCAGATATAGACTGTAGCGCTGACTCAAAATGAAACGCTGTAGCTTTGTCTCACTGACTGCATTTATGTTCCGCATGTCTCTCACCAATATCAGCTATGTTTTCTGAATTGAGTCCCTTCCAAATGGTTAGATTCCAAATGGCTCAGTCACTAGTTCAACAATACTTATAGCTATCTGCAGATGCAAACGGATGCAAATTTTGTACAAGTTAGGCCACAAATCTGAGAATTTTACCATCAATAAACGATTACTTTTTGTAACTACCGTCTTGTGGAAACGCGCATAGCTGTTCAAGCCGCTAGGTCGAAAACGCGTTTATGTGCCCTAATCTTGTAGATAGCCTTCCTAGAAAGGTCTGCCTGTAGGGTGCAAATTGATAAAGATTTGGATAAGTTAGGACACAAACCTTCATTTTTTCCATCAACAAGCGACGAATTTTTTGCAATTACTCTCATCTGGATATGCATGGAAATTCAAGGATCTCTATCAAAACGTTTCCGCACACTTCTCATACGCATTTTGAAGTTACTGTAGATGTAAATTCATGCAAATTTCCAAATGGCAAGAGAAAAATTTGGGTGTGTTTCTAATAAATGACTCAAACCCATCTTAGCATCAATGAGGGATTGAAAAAAACAGAGTGTGAACGAAGCAGCTTAACTCAAATAACCAAATAAGATAAAAGTATTTCTTCGGCTGTATAAAATTGCAAGCAGCTTTCACCCGTTAAAGTTTCCTTAAAGTCTGCCCTTCGGTCAATCAGAAGGAAAACATCAGAAAGTTTCATCAATAACTTACTCACAAAAAGTTAGTGAACATTCAAAGTACAAAAAAGTTTGTCATAATATCCTTGATTTATCAATTGATTCACTTTTCTTACTTTTTGAAATTGCAAGATACATTGCACGTTTCTTGACATTTTATGACCAAACACAGAGAAATCAGTTTCAGTTAACAAACATCAACAAAATAAGTTGTGATGATGCGGATATCCACAAAGAATTCAATAATGTCATAAATAGAACAGTTATTTAATGATGATATGCACTGTAGAACTAAAATAGCAGTTAATGAACCTATGGCATGAATGAAATATTTACATTAATAATAATTATCATTATTTATTCAACATCCACACAAATGAGCACAGACAAATTAGCAATTAAAAATGAAAGCACAGCATCATGAGCAGGCGCGAACGTAAAAGCTCATTAAAATTCATGACAGTTTTAATGCTGTCCGCTACACCACACTGCTGTCGTTTCGCAGAATGACGAGAAGGGGGAATCTTGCCCATCGCCACACGCAAAACATTGATCATGGATTCTCCACAAATATTCATGATGAAGCTGACATACACTGTCCAAAAAAAGTCATCATACAAAATGTTTTACTCTTTTTCTAAGGCGATTTTTCATAGGTTCTAGTAATAGTTTGACGTTTCTCTTTGGCACAATGGTAGCACATGCCCGAAACTTTCTCTCAGTCACTCGAATTTTCAAAAATGTCTGCTTCCCTGCCTGGTGGGTCCTAATTAGTAAAAACGGGTAGTCTTTTTCTTAGGTCGCTCATGACTAGATATCTTGCAGCATCAAAAATTTAAAAGATTGCTGCGATGGATTACGATCTGTTTTATCTGATGGTGCAGAAACGGTAAAGAAAGATGATAAAATGATGTCTGCAGAGTTACTTTTTGGGATTTTCAAGTTTGCAAACTTCAAACAGTTGTGCTTCATGACTTTTTGAAAGAAACATCGGATGCATTGAAGAAATCATAATTAATGCAAAGTTGAATACCTAGAAATCAAAAGCTGATGTAGCTATAAACCAATTGCTGGGCAACGCAATCATTCATAATGATTGTCAGACAATTTAGGAACGTCAGACTTACACACATTGTCACACCGTCATTTTATAATAAAACTCGAAAGGGCTGTTAATTTGTATTGACTTGATATTAGTCTCATTATTATCAATTTACTTATTCTATAAATTATATTAGTTTTATAAAATTATTAGATATTTATCAATTTATTATTATTGCATTAATTTTATTAATTGACAAGTTTAAGCAGTGTTTCGGAGCCGTAGTCCAGCTACCACGGTTGCGGCTTCGCCTGCGACATGTTGTCAAGGGCCCTCAGCACGAAGACGAAAACAAGAGACTTTCACGGAATAATGTACACCCGATGGCTTCTGCAAAACTGCACATCTGTCAAGGTCTACTTGGTACCTCTTCTTGTCAAACAAGATCACATGAAGCACATACGTATATATCCAATGGGAGCACGCTGAGGATTTCGGTAAAATGACATCTGTCTGTGTTTCTTTGATTAAGTGGGAAGTACCTCAGCATGTAGAACCATCTTTAGGTCATGCAGTTCATACTGTTTAAAAAGCGAAACACATTTGGATTTATTAGATCGCTGTGTCGTAAAACACAGAATTCTGATTAAGTTTTAGCTGAAACTTCTCAAGTCTTTCAATACATGTTCGTACATATCACTGATCGGAGGCATAAACACATGCAGGATAGAAAAATGACAACTATGCTAAAAATTGTGACTAATGTGACTTGACTAGTGCTTCCCGCTTGAAACGACAGCTGCGTTTTCGGCTAGATCAGAATCCTAGGGAAGTTCGCGATCTTCTTTAAAATCTAAATAAATGATTCGCAGTAAGTATTGCTGGAGGAGTTGATGACCAGCAGGTTTTGAGAGGTCTACAACGATTTCCTACAATGATGACACACTTGTATTCGCTTCGCTGCGCTGTCAAATGTCACTTTATCTCGCAAAGTGACTGAATTCTTAGTACATATAAAATTCAAGAATACATATAAAAAACAAATGCATATAAAAAAGAGCCGTGGTATTTCCTGTCATCTCCTGCTCCGCGCGGCTACGGCTTCAAAACCCTAAATTTAAATGCGAGGTCTATCTGAGGAAATACGGTGTTCGATTGTTTCGCTTTTTCTTCAACACGTTACTTGAAATGAAAAGTTGAAATAACTTGCGTTGCTTAGAGGTCTGAAATCAAACATTATTTTCACGTAAGTGTTTCTTGCCATGTGAAATAACAATAAAATTATGACCTCAATACAACGAAGAGCGGGGAAATCACATTGTTGTTGACTTAAGCTTCAATCAAAAATTTCCACAACAAAGAGCAATTGTTAAACATTTCAGTTTGATCAGAGTTTGTACACGTGAAATACCGAGGGGTTTTGCTTAGTGAATAATTGTCTTTACCGAGAGCAGCTCAAAAAAAACCTCAGATACTACAATGCTCTCCTTAAAATGTCAACAGTTCATTGAAACATTTCTACAAAACAATATGTGACAGAGAACATGAAATCAGTTCGAAATTTGAAAATTTGGTATTTTTAAGGCTATGTATCAACTTTGCAGATTTAAAACCATCGGTCGATATCATTGTATTTGCATGTAAACGTGGAAGCTACTGACAATGTAGAGATGTTGGACGATAAATGAGTCCAGCAATTGAGTCCGCGATAGCGGACGACATTGCTGGATGAATTTAGAGTCCAACATAGCATTGTTATCGATATTTCTATGTTCAGAATAATCAAGATGAAAGTATCCAGACAATGAAATTCAAATCCAGTATCTATGTTATTGAGATAAGCACAGAAATAAGAAGTAATCATTTATCAACATTAACGATATCTGGCAATACGATGGACGTCGACTGGGATAACATGACTATAATTGATTTCAGTCTATTTCCCAATAGCATGATTACAAATCTAGAATTGAATGAAATAAAGGAAATATTGAACGAACCAGTAGAAAGAAATGAGCAACAGTGTCAAATTCCAGAGGATGCGTTAAAAATCAGAATGAAATCTGCATCATCATCGAAGCAAGAGAGAGAACATTCCAAAAGATTTATGGACTTTTTAATAGAAAAACAGATCGAAGTTGATTTAAAGACCATTTCTGAAGAAAGACTGAATGGCCTGTTGAGATGGTTTTATAAAGAGCTAAAGACTAAAAAGAACGAATATTATAGTCCACAAAGTTTACGATGTATACGAGCTGGCATTCATCTTTACCTCACTATAACACTGAATCGAAATGTCAACATAATAAGCGGAGAAGAGTTCAGTCAGGCAAATCGAATGCTAACAACGATGTCAGCCTTATGGTTATCAAATGGAGGAAGACCAACTGAATATGTTTCAATTGAAGAGAATGATTTAACAACAATTAACAAGTCATTTACACGAAAAACAGCCGATTCTCTACTTCCTTGGTGCAAGAGGAAGAGAAGAATTTAGGCGACTTCGCCGAAGTAATGTTTCTATTTGTACCGATTCTGAAGGACAAAAATTTGTAGAAGTATCATCAAAAGACAGCGACAACATAAGGAAAAACACAAGACCCAGTTTGAAATTGAAAGAATATTCATCCAAACGAATTGGCAGAATATATGATACTCGTGCTATCGAAGCCATTGAAATTTACTTGAAGCTGCTGAGCCAAGGAACTCCAAATTCAGACAATCTTTTCCCCCGACCATTGAGCAACAAAAATAACAAACTGATTTTCAGCCGAAGCCAAGTTCGAGGGGAACATTGGTTGGGCGATTTTATGAAAACTTTATCAAAGAAATTGGAATTGTCAAAAATGTACACCAACCATTGTACAAGATGCACGACCATTACCAAAGGAAAAGAAAAGGGTCTCACAAATCAGGAAATAGCGTTGCTAACTGGACATAAGGATGCAGCAAGTATCGATGGATATGACCGGCCGTCAGACAGCCGCAAGCGCCGCATAGCAAGTGTTTTGTCAAATAATGAACCAAATAACCAGAAAAAGCATGAACATGAACCCGAAGAAACAATTACGAGAGCAGTAAACACGGAACAAATAAACCAGATGATGAACATGGTGGCGCAATCCACAGGAAATACGATCCAAATATTCAATAACTGTACAGTGAATTTTTGATTTTAATATTGTGTGGACACTTTTCATTGTCTGGACACTTTTTCTCATTGTTTGGATACTTTATGAGTTATATTAAATGCATTTTCAGATATCATTGAACCTTTTTACATAGATCACAACAGGGAAATGACGATGACAATGAAGGAATACCATATGAGATTTCAAGGAAAGTAATTTACAAATCAGAGGCCACGTCAGCGGCCGATGATTTTTCCATTACTTACAGAGAAATCTCATGTGGTATTTCCATTTTCTACTTGTATACATTTGCATCTATTCATAGACTTCCTGTAATAAAGCATTCTTCTGCAATTCAGAAGTCTATGATCTTAGCAGCAACTTCTATGTTGTAGTATTGAAAAATGACGGCAGGGCTAACTTCTAGGCTAGGCTAGTGGATGGACGGTTGAATAGCTCTATGGCTCTTGCAGTTTGAAAATTTGATAGCAGACAATTCTGGAAATAATTACTGGAATTTTTTATCTGGACTATTTAATTAAGTTGCTTCTCTAGGCGCACATTAATCCTTATGACAATAGATTCGGATACAAATATCTTTTCATCTCATCTAAAAGAAACGATCGACGAAGTCTTAGAACAGTCCCGTAAACATCATGAAGATAACTATGAGATTTAATTAAGCTCAAATTCTGATAACAGTTGAAGATCAACTTTCGATTAAGTATTATCAAGTAAAACAACACTTCCCTTAATCCAGATAAATTGTGGACCTTTGAAAGGAAGGGAATCCATCAAAGATGGACTGATGGACTGTTATGATAAGATCACGAGGTGGAATAAGAACTTATTCATTCCATCTAGAGGAAAGGCTAGCTAGTAACGCATTCATGAATTATGTCGATTACTGAATTTATTTGTGCATCAGACAGCATGGGAAAGCTTAGCATTCTTACTTGTACATGTATTTGTACCCTTAGTGCTACAGAAACCATCAGCAAAGTCAAATAAAAAATGAAATGCAAAATTTCTGAAAACTAGACTGGAAAAATGGAAAAAAAGAATCTGAAATCTCTCATGTCTGAAGCAGATAAAATACAACGGCGCCTGAAATTGAATAAAACATCAAAAATCAAATCAAATGAAAAAAATTTTGTCAATTGATGCAGTGCGGGAAAGTAGCGCAAGCAATGAAATTGATAAATGATGAAGATACCGTGACTGGTGCGCATACAATGACGAAAGAAGTTGGGAAAGCATTGCTAGAAAAGCATCCAAGAGCCACTGCTGCATGTTTAGACATTCTAATTCATAATTCAACAAAAAAAATCAGAATTGGTCATCTTCGAGGAGACAGATGCTACCATGGTTCCAAAATTCCCGCAAAAAGGATGCAGGGATCCGGATGACCTACTCAGGTAGATGCTGATTGCTGGCGGACTTTACTCTGCTCAAAATTATTTGGCTTTTCTTCAGTCAATTTATGTCAAACAGTAGTAGATGTGACAAAGAGGCTTTGCACTGAACAAATTTGTCCTAGTTTTCTCACAGAATATCAAGCTTGTCGATTGATTGCCCTCGATAAAAATCCAGGCATCCGACCTATTGGAATTGGGGAAATTCTGCGAAGAATAATAAGAAAATTAATTACGTTGACTTTGAAAAGCGATATTCAAGAATCAAGCGGACCTTTTCAGAGCTGTACAGGTATTCCTTTGGGAATTGAGGCATCACTTCATTCCGCAGAAAAGGTATTTTGTGATTCAAATATAAAAGCAGTTCTCTTTGTAGATGCTACCAATGCCTTCAATTGTTTGAATCGTGAAGCTGCTCTAAATAACAAAAACAATTTGCCCAGCGTTTCATACTTACCTTTTTAATGCCTATCAAACTCCTGCGAAATTCTTCTTCAAAACAATCAATACTTTGGACGTCAATTTAATTACATTGGAAGGTTGCACACAGGTCGATCCATGTGCTATGCCATTTTATGCGTTGGGTATGTCACCATCAGTGAAAGAATTTTAAACCATTAGTGGAAGGAGTTTGCTTTATCCAATCCGGAAATTGTGAAGATAGGGCAAGACTCGACATATCGGCAAGAGGATTGTGGAGAAGGACGGAGAAAACATTTTCTGATGTCAGGGTAACAAATCCTAATCCAACAACATCAAAATAAAAGTTTAAATCAATTGTTCAAACAACACGAGGAAGAAAAGAAACTAAATACGAAGATCGAATCTTGTAAATTGAAAAAAGTTCGTTTGTGCCACTTATCTTCACTACAACTGGAAGTACCGGACCAATGGCAACTATTTTCCATAAAGGATTGGCTAACCTCCTCCCCAAAAAAATTCCTGAGAATTACTGTGACATCATGGGCCACATTCGCCGGAAGGTCAACTTTTCTAGAATAAAAGTGTGTTGATATCTCTAGGAGGTTACAGGGGAAACACCATGACTCAAACTCCGCTATCAGAGATATCCTTTAATTTGATTCCCAATTGTTCTCACTATGAGCATTTATAGCTTTTATCATTCCTTTTTTTTGTTTTATATACTGACTCTTTAACTTATGTAACTTACACAATCATTCATTGTTCTCTTAAATACACAGCTATTGTTCTACTAAAATGACGTCAGAGTAATGTAATTGCTGCCTGCCGACAGCAGGTAGCAGTGTACAAACTGCCATTATTCCTATATTATTGCACCATTGATTTAGAAATTTATGTAGACAATGCACTATGACACTGTAGTCTTCCATTGATGTCAATAGATATACTATACTAGCAATGCCACTATAAAGAAATCTATGTAATTTTCATCGTTGAGATTTTTTTAGATGATCAAGAACTTTATTGACGAATATCGATAACAATAAGTACAAAAGATACACAAGTCAATTGTAGAAAGATAAATAAGGTGAAGTTATGATATTTTTGAGTTGGAAAGAGCCAGGAATTTTTAGATGTTAATTATGATTATAAGTTGTGATGTACAAATTTTTTTTTTGTACAAAATACAATCGAAAAAAAATTTGTACATCATAACTTATAATTATAATTAGCATCTAAGATTACTGGCTCTTTCCAACTCAAAAATATCATATCATGACTACCCAGGGCATCTTCCAAGGTGACGTTAATAGTCTGAGAAAGGCAAACCTGCACCGTCATCAAACGAAAAGGCTCTGCGCCATTTTTTGCGCGAACCGCGAAGACAGTGGGATGTTGCTCTCAAGATGGCAAAAGAAAGTTTCGCTTTTACCCACAGTGTCACATTGTTGAATGTTGTTTTTCATTTGTTTGCGAGTTTTAGTGTTATCTGTTTTATAAATGATGCTGCTTGTGGTGCTGGTAAACCGTCACACGAAAAAATGAGTGGGGCAAAATCAGATCTCTTTCTTCACATGCTTCCTTATACTTCTTTTCCTATAGATCATTTCAGCATTCTTGAAGGTATTCGCAACACTTTGGCTAGAGTATGACGGCGTCAAGGTTCAAGACCTGGATATCAAGCAACGCCGGTGTCTGTTCGGACCAAACACCACGAACAAGAATGTCCGCGCGCAGACCACTTTCGTCATCATTCATGATGGGTTTGCGAATGACAGGTTCTTTGATGACATTCCTGTCTTCCCAAGCCATGGCTGCCAAATCTCCAATCACATCTCTTATTTCATTGTCTTTGTATGATGAGACCTCCACGCTTGTAGTTGAGGACATGGTTCAACTTAATTGGTCTCCACAACCATCGCAAACTGATGGAATGCCAATGAGAGGTCTATCACATCGCAAGGCTAAACCATCCCTGAATTGATCTGCTGCTAAATCAAAATGATGGACAGATTACGGTTGAACACTTAGCCATGCTGACGCGTTGGAATTGTTGAGGATTCTTCTAAGTTTCTCTGCTCGAGGAGGCTGAAGTTTATTCAAAATTTCGCTTAATAGTTCCTTTTCTTTAGAAACTTTCCTTGAGTGATGCTGTTTTCGTTGTTCTTTGCAGTTTTCGATGTAATCATCAAAAGAAAACAAAAGTTCTCCATTCTTTATACAATTTGTCAGAACCTCAACTGATTTGCGTGAGACTTCAAAATTCGCTGCAGCTTCGTCTACTGGATTTTTCACTTGTAATCCACCTTGACTAGCTGACAATGAAAAAAGATCTCTTTCATCTGGCGTTATATTTCCTCCAATAATTTTAGGAAGAAAATGAGTAGAAATAACTTCTTCAGGAGGTTCAATGAATGCTGAGCAATCCGGTATAACGTGTTGAACATATTGCCATTCACTTTGTAGTGATCTTGTCAAAGCAATGAGCGCTGACTGCGGTTCTGTCTCAGCGACTTTTGCAAGAATTTCTACATCTGTTATCCATTTTGCTACTTCTGATTTCACATAAGCATGACGATCATCTTGGGATCTGTGAATCCTCCGAGGTATCTACAACCATCTGATATTTTGATGTCACATCCGGAGAAAACACTCTTTGCACTCTCAAAATCAGTTGAATCTACAACAAGTACACTTTTTGAAGGCTCAGGATTATAGCCATATGTCGGTCCTTCTTGTTGTACTCGATTGAACCATTCTTTCAACTTTGTAATATCTCCACAAGCCAACGAATCATCAGCGTACCAATTTTGTATTATTTCTTGCATTCTTAGCTTTTTATCAATGGCAATACAGCACAAGCGTAAAACATCATCGACAGAGGGTCACCCTGAACATATAACTCATCAGTTCCTGAGGTTATCTCAGGATCATGGCGTTGACTTTCATTTGCTGTTAATTGTTTCATGCCGAGCTTGTTCATATGATTTTCTGTGTCATTATTCTGATTACTATTCAATGCCTTCCTTTTCTTGCAATAATTCTGGTGTCTTCTCAATCCACCGACAATTTTAACTTGTTTTTGACAGTCTTGACAAATGAGATTTTTTAGCGCTTCAATGTTGTCTTCCATCTTGTTGCCAAAAAAATCGTTGTGATTTTGTGATTCACTAAATTCATGCTTCATTTCTTGAGTCAATCGAAAAGACAATTGAAAATCTAATGCCGCTCAGAATAGCCATAGATTTCTTTATAGTGGCATTGCTAGCATATCTATTGACATCAATGGCAGACTACAGTGTCATAGTGCATTGTCAGTGGCTTTCATGTTTACTAATAGATAATGCATAGATTTGAGGACATTATTGCTATAATTATCGAGAGCCGAAGGCTCGGGGTTATTAGTATCAAATAACGTACTTATTTCGAGGGAGATTTCTACGTTAATTCCCGAAGGCCGCAGGCCTGATGGAATTAACTTGATATCTCCCGAGAAATTGTACGTTATTTGATTTATATCCCTATTTATTGCTTGTCTAAATAGACTCATAGATTTCTTCCTTTCCGGGAGTTATTTAGTTAACTCCCGGAAAGCTAAATTTCTATGATATAAAATCCAAACTGTCTTAGTTACTATGATACCATTAATTCTACACTAAGAAATCTGGTTTTCAAATCCATTAACATCGTAATTCATTGATTCATTTATCTATTTCTACATAACGAATCCGGGACGATAAATCTAGACGACGTGATATTCAATCCTCTTGTTGACTTTTCTGTTGATTTTGTTGGAGATTTTGACCCAAATTTTTTGGCAAAAGAGGATGTGGAGAAAATGTTGCAAAGTGGGATAAACTTGCAAGACCACCAATCAATTAATTCCTATTATGAAAAGGGGAACGACAAACATAATGTGACTGAGAACTCCTCTAGAAGATTCGCTACAGTTAATGTTGAGTCACAAATTGATAATGCTCAGGCAACATCCGTGAAAAGAAGAAATGTATGGGTTAAGAACATTTTCAACACATGGTGCGAGGAAAAAGTCAAAGCGGGTGAAATTGACAGTCATTTGCAACAACTAGAACATTTCAATAATGACGAAATAAACGACTATCTCTCCAAATTCATACTCGAAGTCCAAAAGCAAGACGGAACCTTTTATCCACGGGAAAGTCTGCTTTCTATTGCTGCAGGACTTCAAAGTATTGTAAGAAAATAGCATCCAGAAATCAATTTATTCAACTGTTATAAAACAAAACGCTTCACTGACGCACTGGATGCATCAATGAAAATGTCAACATCATCACTGCCACCAAAGAATTGTACAAAGCACAAACCGATCTCAATTTTTGACGAGGAAGAAATTGTTAAGTCAGAAATTCTTGGTGGATACACTCCAGAGAGATTAACAAGAACATTATTTTATCTGAATGGCATCAACTTCGCACTGAGAGGTGGCGAGGAGCAGACGAAGTTGACAATCAACCAGTTTCAAATTGACTCGAGAAATGGTGTGAAGTGTCTTATATACAGCCCAGTAGCTGGGAAGACGTGCAATGGAGGTCTGAAAGATAGAAGAAAAAGTGCAAATGAACGTTGCTATTTTCACAACGAAAACGACAAATTGAAGCATGTCGAACTGTTCGAGAAATTTTTGTCTGTTAGACCTCCCAATGTAGACCGCTTCTACTTGTATCCATCAAAACATTTGAAGACAACGTCATATTGGTACACCAGCAGACCTCTCGGAAAGAATGTAACGAGCAAGATGACAACACTGATTTGCAATGAAGCAGGAATAAAGGAAAGAACTAACCACTCATTGAGGGCGACATGCGCAACAAGAATGTTTGAAGGAAAGGTGGATGAGCAGATCATAATCGAGCGCACTGGGCATGCGTCAGTCATGGGAGTCAAAACATACAAAAGAACGTCTGCTGTCCTTATAAAAGACATTCAACTGTCTCTCCATCATTCACAAGTGACAGTTCCCAGCCAAGATGCATGTTCATCCAAAAGTATTGATAGAGACAGCAACTCTAAACAGTTCAAGCTTGGAAACTTGTATTTCTCAAATTGCAAAGTAACGAACAATTTTTATGGTGGAGGTGAACCAAATTGCAATTGACTGCTTTTGTGCACGAAAGAATGTTAGAGGCGCGTTGATGTTTGGCCCACGTCGTTCAACAAATGACAGTAAGCATAGAAAGAAATAGAACTGTGTTCATGGCAGATTAGTCGTCCTATATAACTGTTTAAATACGTTATAACAGAGTGGAGCTAAGATATGAATTACTGATGATCCCAAGCTTGCAACAGCAATGAACAAACTAAAATTTTACTTCTCCTTTTGGCCTCGTTAAAATAAGCCAACCGTTTGCTCTTTTTATTGTGACGTCATCTCGGTATACTGGAGCATGGCGTGCACCAACACAAATGCTCATCAAATTACTTAAATGAATTACTTGTAATCTAGGCCACAGCCACTGAACCAAATAAATCATAGAGACAAAAACTGTTCTTGTCACTACCTGTAGCTCAAAGGAAAACGAACAGGGTTACTGCGCAAGAGAGAATTAGTTAAGATCTAATTAAGTTCTATTGCTACTTTAGACTAATTAGGCCCAATTCTCATTTGCGCAGTAACCCTGTTCGTTTTCCTTTGAGTTACAGGTAGTGACAAGAACAGTTTTGTCTCTATGATTTATTTGGTTCAGTGGCTGTGGCCTAGATTACAAGTAATTCATTTAAGTAATTTCATGTGCTGGTGCACGCCATGCTCCAGTATACCGAGATGACGTCACAATAAAAAGAGCAAACGGTTGGCTTATTTCAACGAGGCCAAAAGGAGAAGTAAAATTTTAGTTTGTTCATTGCTGTTGCAAACTTGGGATCATCAGTAATTCATATCTTAGCTCCACTCTGTTATAACGTATTTAAACAGTTATATAGGACGACTAATCTGTCATGAACACTGTCATTTGCTTATTTTAGTATGGGCTACAAGTGTATAGCATTGTCATTTATCTACGTACTTTATCTTGAGCATTTTTCTATGTAAATGTATCCTTTCAATTGATGGGAATTACGTTCTATAATAACTCCCTGAAAATAAAAATAACTCCCGGAAAGGGACATAGATAGGGATATAATGACAAATAATGACCGAAGAAATCTATGCATTATCTGTTATAATTCATGACTTTTTCCATAGAACTCTGCACCAGGTTAATAATTTCAAAATAATTACCTGCTTCGTGGGACTTATTAACCTCTGGACATAGAAAGCCTTCCAAAGTCATGCATTATGTGCAAACAATGATATCGACCGATGGTTTTAAATCTGCAAAGTTGATACATAGCCTTAAAAATACCAAATTTGCAAATTTAGAACTGATTTCATCTTCTCTGTCACACATTGTTTTGTAGAAATGTTTCAATGAACTGTTGACATTTTAAGGAGAGCATTGTAGTATCTGAAGTTTTTTTTGAGCTGCTCTCGGTAGAGACAATTATTCACTAAACAAAACCCTTCGGTATTTCACGTGTACAAACTCTGATCAAACTGAAATGTTCAACAATTGCTCTTTGTTGTGGAAATTTTTGATTGAAGCTTAAGTCAACAACAATGTGATTTCCCCGCTCTTCGCTGTATTGAGGTCATAATCTTATTGTTATTTCACATGGCAAGAAACACTTACGTGAAAATAATGTTTGATTTCAGACCTCTAAGCAACGCAAGTTATTTCAACTTTTCATTTCAAGTAACGTGTTGAAGAAAAAGCGAAACAATCGAACACCGTATTTCCTCAGATAGACCTCGCATTTAAATTTAGGGTTTTGAAGCCGTAGCCGCGCGGAGCAGGAGATGACAGGAAATACCACGGCTCTTTTTTATATGCATTTGTTTTTCATATGTATTCTTGAATTTTATATGTACTAAGAATTCAGTCACTTTGCGAGATAAAGTGACATTTGACAGCGCAGCGAAGCGAATACAAGTGTGTCATCATTGTAGGAAATCGTTGTAGACCTCTCAAAACCTGCTGGCTATCCTCTCCTCCAGCAATACTTACTGCGAATCATTTATTTAGATTTTAAAGAAGATCGCGAACTTCCGTAGGATTCTGATCTAGCCGAAAACGCAGCTGTCGTTTCAAGCGGGAAGCACTAGTCAAGTCACATTAGTCATAATTTTTAGCATAGTTGTCATTTTTCTATCCTGCATGTGTTTATGCCTCCGATCAGTGATATGTACGAACATGTATTGAAAGACTTGAGAAGTTTCAGTTAAAACTTAATCAGAATTCTGTGTTTTACGACACAGCGATCTAATAAATCCAAATGTGTTTCGCTTCTTAAACAGTATGAACTGCATGACCTAAAGATGGTTCTACATGCTGAGGTACTTCCCACTTAATCACAGAAACACAGACAGATGTCATTTTACCAAAATCCTCAGCCTGCTCCCATTGGATATATACGTATGTGCTTCATGTGATCTTGTCTGACAAGAAGAGGTACCAAGTAGACCTTGACAGATGTGCAGCTTTGCAGAAGCCATGGGGTGTACATTATTCCGTGAAAGTCTCTTGTTCGGCTTCGTGCTGACGGCCCTCGACAACATGTCGCAGGCGAAGCCGGAACCGTGGTAGCTGGACCATGGCTCCGAAACACTGCTAAAACTTATCAATTAATAAAATCAATGCAATAATAATAAATTGATAAATATCTAACAATTTTATAAAATTAATATGATTAGTAGAATAAGTGAATTGATAATAATGAGACTAATATCAAGTCAATACAAATGAACAGCCCTTTCGAGTTTTATTAGAAAATGACATCACTCAGCAATAAGCTTCTGGTTCCAATTCATACAAATCTTGAGTCGTGGCCAGAACAGATGAAATAGAGAGCCCTGGAATAGACAGCAGTATTTGGAAGTCTATACAATCAAGTTTCTATTTCCAGCAGGATGTCACAGTCCTTTGCAGCATTTCCTGCAAGAGAATTAAGATGTCAAAGGCACGATTCCTTGCACCTTCGCCAAGATCTCAATCCATGCATCGAGAACTACTTGAGAAAACAAAAATCTTCGATAAAAGTCGTGAGAACGACAACATTCCATGGATCGCAAATTTCTTGTAATAAATATTCTGTGCTGCTGATATGCCACGTGAAAATCTCGGACGACTCCACAAAACATTTCACCACAATGCCCGATCGCGAGATGAAAATTAAAATGCATTTGGGCATAATTATGTATTTAATTATTAAGTTGAAATGATCTAAGGGCTCATTAAAATTCGTGGATCATCTTCTATTGACAAGGTGTTGATTATGAAATAAACAGATCATTTCGTGTCGATCGGATATGGACAGCATGTGCAGTTGAGGTTGGCAGAGGGAAACACGATTCGACAGATCACATGCTGCAGATGACCGTGGATTTCTCATCGTCAACCTTAGTCATGCAAAGAACCACGTAGCCTTGGAATGTATAGTTTTGGATATGTTTATTAGATATTTGTAGCTCATGTCAGATTTCCTGACTGTGAGCGTTATGGCGTTTATCGATGAAGGACTTCCAAAGAGATGAAATTTAGCACTGAAAATGCTCTGGTGATTGAATGAGCTGGTATTTACGCTCAGCGAGATTGTAAATTAAAAACTTGCCACAATTTGATGGGATTTTGAATCCTTTTGATTGTTTTCAACTATTATGAAACATTTCTTGAGCACTGCGAACTCCAGAAAAACTTGTATACTTCTTGACAACACAGCATGGCCAAAGATCTAGGCTTACAAATGACCAAGTGATGTTAGCCAGCTTGACTTAATGTGTAACTCAAATCCTTTCAAACATATCGTTTGTCGAACGTTTTAATCATCATGCATCTCCCTCATAGCTATTTTTACAAGATTTGATAGAAGTTATGTATCTTGTGGTGTCATCCTGTATGAAGTGTGCCTACAGGAAAATCATATGTGAGTTTGGACAGCCTTTGCGGTGTCTGATATATTTCAAATTCTTCAGAAAATTATCTTAAAGGATGGAAAAAAAACTTTTAAAAAAATGATTTATATATTTACTGTGTTCCCCGCACATGCACAGCGAAAACAGCGACCAAAAATGTGAAAGATTACCACTTCCGAATCTCTCCCTCTCTATCCATCTATCTTGTCATTATCATCTTTAATGAGATCATCATGACCTCTACTGTGATCTGACATCAACACGCCGTTGCATCAGAAACATTGAACATTTGCATAACATTGTGATCGGTCATGGCCAAATATATAATGTCACAGATAAAATGTCAATTGTGCTAGCTACCAAACTCTCAGGTCATGAAGCAGCATGTATGGCACAACAGTGAATAAACGATGGCTACTGAAGCATCGAATCGACATCGCCTTACTTTGACATCACAACTGGAGCAGGAAGTAGGAATAAAACGAACAAATTTAGTAGGCCTACTTCTTATGATGGCATCATCAACAGTGGAATTTTAACGACTTCTTCAACACATGCGACATAGTGTTTATGCTTTCAAAGCAATTTTAACACAAGGTCTCAAAGCGATGTTTAAAGCAAAATTAAATCTTTTCAATAACGCAGTTTCAAAAGCAGCTGTTTGTACTCATAAGGTATCTAGATACAAAGCTTAAAATCATAGCTTCAAAGCCAGCTTTAAAATCAAGACCTCCAACACAGGGATTCAAATCCATGTTTAAAAGCACAGGTTTCCAAGTCATGTTTCAAAATGAAAATCTCAAATCCATGTTTGAAATGCTATATAAAGAGCTTGCTTTAAAACACGGTTTAAAACTATGTTGTCTAAAATTAGCTTCAAAACCATGCTCAAAATCAGTTTAAAATCAGGGTCTGCCTTTCAAATTTTCCCGCGTGCTTGATCTGATTGTTATGAAATACACTAGTAATAGGAAGAAGACCGTTCCAGGACACCGTAAAATTCAAAAAATGGTATTTTTAAAAACGACATAAATTCATGAATTTGAACCCTTTTTCAGGTTTTTAAGACCTAAATTCATAAATTTAGACCATTTAAAAAGTACCATTTTTTTGAAAAATCGGTATTTTTAAAAACGACTAAATTCATGAATTTTGGTCATTTTTTCAGGTTATGAAGACCTAAATTCATAAATTTAGGCGTTTTTAAAAATACCCAATTTTTCACATTTTTCAAAATCTCAAATTTGTGATTATGACATTTTACTCCCAAAATCATGACCGTTCAAGGACACCGAAAATCATAAAAGTTAAGAATCTCAAATTTGAGATTAAGATCATTTTTTACTTTGAAAATCATGACCGTTCAAGGACACTGCAAAATCAGAAAAGTTAAGAATCTCAAAATTTGAGAATTACAATTTTCACCCCCTTAAAATCATGACCGTTCAAGGACACCGAAAATCATAAAAGTTAAGAATCTCAAATTTGAGATGAAGATCATTTTTTACTTTCAAAATCATGACCGTTCAAGGACACCGAAAATCAAAAAAAATGGTAATTTTAAAAACGTCTTTTAAATCCATTTTTCAGGTTTTTAAAATATGAGATTATTATGAGATATGAGAATATTGAGACTAAAATTATGTGACTAAAAATATTTCTTTAAAAATGGAAGATACAAAAGTGGAAGAAACCGCAAGAATATATCCTTCGTTATCATATGAACGTAGTTCTATTTTAATGGACATTGAAAAAATGAACAAAGAAAAACATAAAGATAGAGTACGTTATATGAAAGATAAGGAATCTTAATTATTATTAAGATTAGAACATTATAATAAATTAAGAAAAAGATGGTCTAATGTTAAGAATGTAACACAAGGAATTGGCATATTCTTAACAATAAGTTTAGGTGCTTTAACAATTGTTATATCTTCAGGTGTTTTAGTAATTCCAGTAGTTGCTACAGCTTTAACAGGTACGGGTGTTTTTGCAACTTCACTTGTTACAATGTTAGATAAATCTTTAATAACTAAGAAACGAAAATCATTAAAAACTAAGCATTTACATATTAAAGAAGTCTATGACAAATTGCATTACTACTTTCAAAGAGTATGTGATGATAATGTTATTACGTTAGATGAGATTGAAAAATTTGATCAAATAACTAATGAAGTAAATCAAATATCATTTCAATTACAGTCAGAAAAAGTTGATGATAAGAATAAACAGGATGGCAAAATTTCTAGTGATGGTAAAACTTTTACTGATGATAAAATTTCTAATGAAGAAAATGATAAAGTGTTTTTAGAAGAGCTAAAAACTTTAAGCGAAAATTTAAGCAAAACTTTATTAAACAAAACTTAAAACGAGAAAACTTTAAACGAAAAGATGTCAGACAACAAAGCAATAAAAAAATAATTTGTTCAGTAAAATGTTTTTGCTGTATTCCAATGTTACCACAAAATTCAAATATTATATTTTAAAAAATGGATAAAATTAAAGCTGATAATCAAAAATATATATTAAAAAAATATAAAAATATAATATAAAAAATGGATAAAATTAGAGCTGATAATTTTAAAAGAATAAAACAATTAGAAGAGTTAATAAAACAAAGAAATATTATGAAAGAAAATCATCTTCAACATAGAATGATAAAAACTGGTATTCAATCTGATATGTTTGAAAAAATGCAGCAAACCGAGCAAGTAAAAACTGATTTTGAAAAAACTATGAAACCATTTAAAACTCTTGAAAGAGAAAGTACAAATAATGATAAACAAATTCATATAACAGATCCAGAGCACAAAACTATATTAGATGACTATGGATTACTAGAATCAAACATTAATAAGAAATTACCAAAATCTATGCAATTTGAACATTCTATTTCATTTATAGATGGAAAAACAATACCTAGATTTTATCTCGGACAAAAAGAAATATTTCCACAACCTTTTCGAGGTTTAATTTTTTCACCAGATAAATCTCCTTTTAGTTTAGATAGAAATTTTGTTGATCTTTTAAGAGGAGCAGATTTAAATAATTATGCTGTAGGAGATCTCATAAAATATAAAGCTATGTTAGATAGAGTTAAAGCACCAAAATCTCTTAGACGTTATAAACAATTAGAAAATTTATTATCAACGGGAGTTAAAGTAGGGAAAGGTTTTAAAACAGAAACAACTGTATTTTTACCAGATGATCCACAAGAATTACTAAATAGATTAAATATTTTAATATCGGCAATAATAGAAGGACATAATTCTAGTTTCAATGAAATTCATGCTATATTGAAAAGACTGTTAGAAAAGAAGATTCTAAATGAAGTGGATTATAAAAGTATAACGAACCGAAGGTTCTAGGGCTTCGCCCGTAGCTGAAATATGTTATTTCTAATTTTTATCTATGATTTTTCTTTATGATTTTTATCTATGATTTTTATCTATGATTTTTATCTACGATTTTTATCTATAATATTTATTTAAATTTTTTAGTTAAAAAATGTCTTCGAGAGAATTATCATCAGTAGATTTTGACAAAATTAATAATCATTTAGAAAATTTAACAGGGATTTTGGGTTCATCAAAATTTAGTACGACGTTAAAAATTATAACAACTACTTCATCACACACTTGTAATTTACAACCCATTCTGCATTTGGAACAAAATAAAAATTATCAAATTGCATTGACTAGTTTCTCCACATGTAACACTATTCAAAACGTTATCAAAGATGTGAATGGCCAATTTAGATATTCTACTGATAAAGGTAAAACATGGAAAATACTAACTTTTCTTCCTGGTTCTTACGAAGTTGAATCAATATCAAATGAAATTAAGAGACATTTAGGTATACCATTTAAAGATAAGAAACAATTACATTTTGCAGTTGAACCGGCAGTTAATAAATTTTCTCTTACTTTAGACGAAAATCATCAAGTTGATTTTAATCATGATAGATCATTGTCAAAGCTATTAGGATTTAATAAACAAACTTATAGTCAAGGTTATCATTTAAGTGAGAAGATTCCA
This sequence comes from Prostheceraeus crozeri, assembly GCA_907163375.1. Lineage (NCBI taxonomy): Eukaryota > Metazoa > Platyhelminthes > Polycladida > Euryleptidae > Prostheceraeus > Prostheceraeus crozeri. The sequence goes on along the minus strand of CAJQUW010000926.1, from coordinate 81,961 downwards.
AAAATAACTGAAATAAATTCAATTGTTGTACATTGTGACATTATTGAAGGAGGATATATAAATGGCAAATTGTCAAATTTAATATTCAGTTTTCCAGCTTTTACTGTACCCATTGGTTATAGATTAAATGTATTTCCACAAACATTAATATATTTCCCTATTACAAGAAAAACTATTAACAACATTAACATTAGAATCACTGATGAGAAAGGACAAGAAATAAATTTTGGAGGTGAAGAGATTATGATAGATCTTTTGGTTCGGGAGGTATAAACTCCCACGCGAAGCTAGAGAAGTTTAATTTTCTTATTATTATTATTATTATTATTCTTTAAAAACAGAAAATAATAATAAAATAAAAATAAAATTTTTTTATTAAAAATGAGTGAAGTACTACCATTAAATAAAAAAACTTAAATTTAATCATCATCCAAATTTATCTAATAAAGTTTTGTCAGTTATTTGTGGAAGATCAGGTTGTGGAAAAACGTATCTATTATTTAAAATTTTAACGACACCAAACTTTGTGGATTATAACAATCTTATAATTTATACAACAACAGCAGAACAACCCGTCTATCAATTTTTAAAATATGGATTTGAAAATAATCTTAAAAAAACAGAAATTGCTTCATTATTCAAAGAATATGAAAAATCTGAAGATGAAGAAGAAATAAGTTCGTGGTGTGAAGAAGCAGCAAAAAATAATCAGTTAGTTGAATCCAATAAAAATAAGCATATAAAGATACAATTAATAGATGATAGTGGTAATATGCAAGATCCTAGTAAACTAGATAAAACAATGAAACATTGTGTAATTTTTGATGATTGTGTTAATGATAGAAATCAGTCAGTTCAGAGAAATTATTTCACAAGAGGTAGACATAATAACTGTAGTATTTTTTATTTAACACAAAGTATGTATTCATTAGACGGAAGTTTTATTAAAAAGAATGCAAATATATTTATACTATTGGAAATAAATGCAAGAAACTTAAGTGATTTGTTAAGAGATTTATGCGTAAGAAATAAAGATGAATTTAAACAATCGTGTAATAATGCTTGGTCAAAAGATTATGGCTTCATTACAATTAATATTGATAAAAAAATTCACGATAGACTTATAGAAGATTTGTTTACCGAGTGATAAAAAATATACAAATATGGTGTTATAATATTTTATTTTTTTATTTTATATATATATATATATATATATATCAAATTTGTCTATCTTAGAAATTAGAAAATTAAAAAGGTTCAGTAGTTATTCCATCAGGTAAAATTTTTCTTTTATCATCAAATGGATCTAATGCTAATTTATGTTCTTCTTTTAAATACATTTTATGTTTCTTTGAATTAAGGCTATAATTACATGCTGTTTTTATTTCATCATTAAATAATACATTTTTATAATCTTGAAATGTTATTTGATTAGCCACTGATGCCTTTGAAATTCCTTTTAATGTTTTATGTGTTTTAATATTATCAGTTGTGTTATAACAATAACATTTAGATTTTAAAAATATAGCTTCTGTTATGAAATCTTCATTTCCTTCTAGTTCATCTTTTACTTTACATAAATCAGAAGGATAAATGATATCTTTTATTTTATTAATTTCTTCATCAAGTGAAGAATTATACGGTATTGTTAATTCTAAGAAAACAGAATCGGTATCTGTAAAGTGTAATTTATAGTTTTTGCCATACGCAGGTGCTAAAATAATCATATATAAATTTATACATAAATAGTTTAGCTAATTCTAATATAGTGAATCCTATAAAATTAAACTTATCATGTTTTACGCTGATTCGACGTAAATGTACAGCACATAGTTCATCACTAAATCTAGTAGTTCTTTTATATGTAGGTTTCCTTGTTAAATTTTGAAACCTATCTCTATCATAAACTATTTCAATATTTTGTCTATTACGCACTTTTTCTAAAGTCTTACCATAACATGCATTATTCATTAATTTGAAGAACACGTTTCCAAAATCATCTTTATTTCTTTTAGCTATTTTACGTTTTTCAATATTGAACTCTATATAATTTTTTAACCATTTAGATTTTCTATACTCTAGTTTTCGATGTATTTTAGTGAGAATCATTCCATGTTCTAAATACCAATCTAGCATTTTTCCTTCAACAACATACTTTCCTTTATTACCTTGTGTTAACATAAGTTTTTTTGTTGGTCTGTATTTCTTAGGAATTATAGACTTTTGATAATCTGAAAAATCTTCTATATTGGGAATTTTGTTTTCGGGACAGAAAGGATAATATTTTGTTGCGCCTTTTATATAATCAGGTATACTAAATCAACTTCATATATATAACCAAAATTATAATTTCCATCATGTGTTTTTTGATAATCAAGAATATTACACCATGTCATTTCACCTGTTGGTAGTTCTTGTATCATGCAAGAAGAATATAAGCTATTAAAATCATAATATAACAAATAGTTTTCTCTCATGATTTCATCAACTGCTGCTTGACTAACTTCATTTGATATAAGTCCTTCTATATTTTGATTAAACAATTTTATAAAACTGATCGCTTTCTTCTGGAGATAAAGGTTTCATTATTCCATAATCATCAGGATTTACTTTTTTATTGTAACACTGTACATAACGATTACCTAAAACTGATGAAACTCCACCTCTAATTCCAGATTCAAAAAATAATAATTTATCATATGTATTTTCTTTATAATGTTTAAGTTTAACATTTGTATGTTTTAATCCTGCTAACCATGTTAAACCTGGTGTAGAATAACAATAACATGGATCTATTCCGTAATATTCTAAACACATGTCACGAAAGTTTTCGAAAAGATCAGCTAGTATTAATACATCTATCTGAAGATATTTCATTGTATAATCATACATTGTTTTACAATTTAACTCTCTCCAATTCTTTTCAGCTTCTGCATAGTCTTCTTCAGATAATTGTGATTGTTTTAATGTTGATTTAAATTTATTTATTGGAGGAAATTTTTGTTCTTTCATTATTTCATTTATTCTATTTATATCTCCAGTGATATATTCATACGGAAATATGCCTTTTAAAGGTTTTTAATTATCTTTATTTAATATTTTACATTGTTCAGGTTTCAAAGTTTTTCCCATAACATCCAATGAATAAGGAGTAAAAAATCTAAATGCATCTATAATTCTAATACAACCTAATTGCATTGAAAAATATTCTTCTTTTTGTTTACATAGTACATTTATTTGTTGTTGTAATTTTTCAGATGAAAATAAATCTTTCATTATTAAATGGAAATCATATTTAGAACCATTATAGAAATATAGAGGAACAAAGTTATATTTAAATTTATTAGCATTAAGATTACAAGAATTATGTGCTGCACCTCTATATAATCCATTTAGATGATCATGATCTTTTACTTTATCAAGATATCTACCTCTGCCAGTTTTATAATTATTTGTAAATTCTTTTCCACAGTAAAAACATTTTATTTCATCATTAAAATGATATTTTTCTTCATCCGTTAATGGAAGCATTGGCAAATTTGTTTCAAGCAATTGTGAAAAACGACCTTGTAATTCTTCCACTTTCTTTGTAAACATTTCTGAACTATCTTCACCATAGTATTGATAATATTCTGATTTAAATAACTCAGGATAATTTGAATGAATGTACATTCCCCAACATAATGGTTTTTGTTCAAATAAATATTTTTCTTTACTTTCCTCAGATGCACTTTTTTCATATTTACAAACCGAAGGTTCTAGGGCTTGGCCCGTACCATTATCAGAATTTTGTGTCATATTAACATTATATGCTTCGAAATCACAATATATTGTAAAGGGTACTTTATTTTTGAAATACCATTTATTGTATTCTAATAATCATCTTTAGGAAAAGTATTTTCAACTGCTTCGTTTTGTTGACAATTCTCCAAATGTCTATTCATTTTATTCTTTAGTTCTAAAGCTCGTCATACATAGGAGACAGGGAAAATTAGCATTATCTGAAGTTTTTGTAAATATAGAAACATCTTTACACAATATAAAATGACCCTGATCATATAATATATTCGCTTCTGCTGGTTGTTTTGTTTGTTCTAGTTTTTCAATTTATCTTGATATATTTCATGTGTTAAGTCGATATAACTTTGTAAATCTTTTTCAGACTGTTGATAATTTTGATTTAATATTTGTAGCTGATAAATATATTCTTTATCATATTGTTCTTTATATTGTTGTTGACATTTTTTTAAACATTCATTTATTTTTTGATTGGTTCCATTTTCTTCATTATTTAATTCTTTATTGTCTTCATTTTCTTCATTGTTTTCTTCATTTAATTTTTGAATTGTTTCTATCTTATTTTGATATTTATGGTGATATTCTTGTAGAAACATTTTTAATTGTTGTTGATAATCTGTTTTACATTTTTGTAAACTTTTATTTAAATTTTCTAAGTTTTGTTGATATTCTGAAGATAAAGATAAATAATCGGAATCATAATCATAATTATAATTACGTCCTTTGTGGTTGTTATGATTAATCATTATTGCTGATAGTGTTTTAACAATTTCAAATTTTTCAGTACATATTATTTTTTCTTGGTAAAAAATATTATGATGCATGTAATTTCCTCTATCATTATATACTATTTCTGATTGATATAAATTTTTATTATGCAAATAAAATTTTTTTTTAATCTGAGTAAAGTGGAGTAATATTACCAATAGAAACATAATTCACATTTAATTCAAAAACATTTACTTCTATTAAATTTTTATTCTTTTTATGAAACTTTTTTAATCTATTATAATCATATGGAAATTCATCTAAACCATCAGAAAGATCAAATTCATTTATATATTCTTTTTTGTCATAATGACTTAGTCTTTCTTTATGATATTCTGTAGGATGTAAATGTGCTATAATACTCCACAGAAAACAATAATCATCTTCATTTTTTATGTTAATTATTTATGGTGAACGAAAAGGTAAAGGAACATAACTACCACCAGTATTATTTTTATATTTATCAATCACTATTTTCTTAGATAGTATTTTAACAAATCTCCAACCAGATTCACGTAACTGGGCTTCAATTATACAATTTTCTAATTTATTTATCATCGATTCAAATATGGGTTGAATATCATTTACATTATGAATTTCTTGTGAATTTGTAAAATGTCCTTGTATTATTTCTTCAGGAATTCCATCAGGTCCATTTTTTGTATAAAGTACTTCTACATTCATATAACATTTGAAAGATCTCTTAAATATTTTGAAAAAGTTTGTCAATACATTATAAAAAGTTTCATCGGTTTCATTATGTTCAACAGATTCAATAAATAAATATTTTATATCTGTTACGGGCGAGGAACTCTCTGGCGAAGCCCTAGAACCTTCGGTTCGTTCCGCTTCATCGGTTTTTTTAGTTTCATCAAATTCATCTATTTCGTTAAATTCATCAGTATCGCTAAATAAATATCTTCCATCTGGTGCGGGCGAAGTCCTAGAACCTTCGGTTTGTACATGTTCATCTTCACTATTAAAAACTTTTTTATATTCCGAATGTGAATAATCATCAAATATTTTTTTAACTTTTTTATCAGTAGGCAATGTTTCTAGATAGTTTTTATAATTATTTAATTTTAATATATTTCCTTCATCAACTCGATCTACGTTTTGTAAATGCAATTTACTTTGTAACTAAGATTGATAACTTCTTTTTGTTTGCAACTTTTTTTACATAACTTACAATAAAACTTGGTATTTTCCATTTTTTATTTTTAAAGAAAAAAATTGTGTTTTAATTTTAGATATAAACATTCTAATATCAAGGTCTTTAAAGTTATCTTATATTATTATATATTTCACGTTCTTCAGTTATTTTATTTTCTTTGTCACATTAAGTTTTATCACATTAAGTTTTATCATATTAAGTTTTATCATATAACGTTTCATCATATAATGTTTTATCAAAAGATAATTTAAATTTATTTTCACTAACTATTGATTCTTCATCATCATCATCATAAATTGATTCTTCAACATCATAAATTACACTTTTTGGTATAGGATGCCATTCCCTGATAGGAATATCTAATTCCAAATTATATTTATTATTTGATAATAATATAATAGAGAAAAATACTGGTCTTTGATCTCTTTTGGAAAATTTAATAACAACACCATGATCTGAATCATTTTTAGTTTTTATTAAAGATGATAAAATTTTAATTGATTAGAATTTTTTAGAATTGAATTTTTGTAAATGCTAATTTAAATTTTGTAGACCGGACACATAGTTGTTTTATAGTGTCGTCAACTATTCCATCATTATTATTTTCAATTGTAAGAAAATGAAATTTAGATAAATTTTGATTATATATAGTATTAATATCATGTTGAGATATAAATTTTTCTTCACTTAAATTTTTATAATTACTAATATTTTCATAATCTTTGTTACCATTCACACCTTTTTCAGATGTTTCAGAATCATCATCTATATTATCATCATTATTATTATAAGATTCTTTAAAATTATTATTATCAGATTCTTTAAAATTTTTATTACTTTTAGAATTTTCATCAGTTTCTGAATTTTTATAAGGTGTTGTCCACATATAAATTTTTGCTAAGCCATTGATGTAAGATTTTAATAAATTGATATTTAAGTTTGAATATAATCCTATATAAGTATAATCACCATACCTTTGAGGCATTTCTGATGTTTCTTTTTTATAAATCGTATCTCTATAATAAACTTGACATAATAATTCTTCATTATGTTTTTTGCTCTCTATATGAATATTATATTGGTTTTGTTCATCAACAAATAATCTAATTTTTTCCTTTGAAAACGATTTTAATTTTTAACTAATTCTTTAATATTGATATAATTAATTATTTTATTTTCTATCCAATCAGTATAACTAATTGGTAAAACTGCTCTAATGAATCCGTAAACATTATTATGACCAATAATAACCATATTTTCTTTATTTAATTCTACATAAGCAACATCATTATATCTACTGACAATATCCATAAATTTAATAAATGGATCACCTGGAAATATACAATAGTTAGTTTCAATAGAAGGTAAACCTTTAGTCTGTTCTCTAAATATTTCGGCTTGTAATTCAAATAAAATATTTACATCTATGCATGGATTATAATTATTATCAAAACATTTATTTTCAAATCCCGATGATCTCGTCGAATAAGAAGAACAGGATGATACGGGCGAATTTAATTTTTTAAAATTTGCATTTTCCATTTTTTTATTTTTATTAGAAAAAATTTTATTTTTTTTCTCATTATATAAAAAAATTACTTTTTATTGTTAAAAAATGATGTTACCAAATGTTGGTGGAGGTGCATATATCCCGAATAATCGTGAATTAGAAATACAAATAAAAAATTATATCATGAAAACTGGAGACGTTTTATCTGGTCCATTGCATCTTTCTATTCTTCCGCAACAAAATACAGAGTTAACAAATAAACAATATGTTGATACACAAATCAATGACTTAAAAGAAAAATATATCAACGATGTTATGGTTCCACTGATGAATGAATTAAAGTTGCTTAAACTTAATGACAAATCATTAAACGAAAAATTATTAAAACTTGATAAAAAGGATAGAGAGCTAGAAGCAGATATAGAAAAACTTTTTAAAAAGATTTCAGAACAATCAAAAAATTTTAATATTACTTTCTATAAATTTAAAATCTGCAGTAGATAAAAATAAACATCAGATAAAATTATTGAAAGAACAATTAGAAGATGAAATAGAAAAACTTCCTGAAAGAATTAAAAAAATTTAAAGCAGTTACAAACTACATTCCAAAAAAGTGTTGATGAATTAAGTTCTAAAATTACTCAACAAATGAAAAAGATGAATAGAATAATAAATGAAGTAAACTCACTTAATCAAAAAGTTGATAAAATGAAAAATCTTAAAATCAATTTAGAAAATGAATTAAAGAGAAATTTACAAGAAAACTCTAAAGAAAATAAAGAACAATTAGATTCTGTTAAAAGACAATTAGATGTTCTTAAAATTAAGTTAAATGCTCTTAAAACGGCATTGAAGATTAATCAGCAGAAAATGCAAGTTAATAGAAAAGAAATTAAAGTACATCACACGCTGCTTGACGCAATAGATAAAGTGCAACAAAAAATTAATTAAGTTATCTGGAAGTTTTTGTTCATTCACAAACGTAAATCTTGATCGGACCAAAGGTCCTCAGGTTACTAACCTATCGGTCCTTGTCCAGAGGCTTTAGCCGATCGGACCAAAGGTCCTCAGGTTACTAACCAATCGTAAATATTTTTTCCCAAAAGTCAAATTTAATCCTAAAAAATGCCTATAATTTATAAACACAATCTTAAACATTTTGCTTCAAATCAAAAAATTGCTCATGAACCATCTATGAAATCTGTTTACCATTATGACAGTGTAGAAACAATTCAAAAAGAAGGGGCTGGCATCTTTTCTGGTATTGGAAGTATCGTTAACTTAATTAAAAAAAATAAAGATTTGATTACATCTGCTGCAAAAGGAGCAGCTGCTATAGGTAGTACAGCTAGTGCAATATCAAATGCTGTTAAGTCTCAAAACGAATTAAAATAACTTTCAGAGGAAACAAAAAACAAAATTGCTAACATAGCTGTAGGGTCTGATAGTAAAAAGGGGAAGAAAACAGGCGTAGCCATAGAACGTTCAATTGAAGAAATAAGAGGTAATGGTCTAGCAAAATTCTAAAATTATATTTAAGTAAAATTTTTTTAGTAAATTTTTTTAGTAAAATTTTTAGGCAAATTAAAAAAAAAGTCAAATTATTTTTTTAAAAAATGTCTGTTACAATCAAAAAAAGAATGACTCTATAAGAATTGCTATGAATCCCGGATCTTCCAGTAGAGTGAATACTGGAGGTGATTTAATTTTTGAAGTTGATAATCAGCAGAGTTATTTATATTTACCTGATTCCTTTTTACACTGTGAATATTCTTTATATAGTGATGCTAATTTTACAACACCATTACCAGATAGCGATAATATTGCATTAGAGAATAATTTCTTTCCAAGATTATTTACACAAATGCGTTTAGATGTTGCAACTCAAAATATAGAAACAATAAGTGATTCTCCAGGTGTAATTGATACAATGCTTCGATTTGTAACAATTGGTGAAAATAATAAAAGTATGAAATCGAAGGTTGGTTTCCTGATACTAATGATGGTATAATTGTTGATGATTTAACTCACGCTGGAACAGATGCAGCAGGAATTGCGAAAGATGTAGAAAATATTGCAAATCATTTAAATAAAACAAACAATAGTGCATATAAAGAAAGACGTGAATTTAACAAGAAAAGTAAGCAAACAGTAAATTGGGCATTGTCTCCATTATTCGGATATTTAGATTATGACAAAATATCATATCAATTAAAATTTAAATTAATAATTCATCGCACAGCAAATAATGAATTAATATTTTTTGGCGAGACTGGAAAAAAAGCATATTTAAAAATTGATAGACTTGAATGGTGGATTAAGCATATTACTCCTAGTTTAGGGGTTGAAACAGCTATTGCAAAAAGATTAAATACTAACAAACCAATTCCAGTAAATTTTCTGTAGTGTACTGCTAGGTCAGTAACTTTTTCAGAGCAAAGATTTAACTGGCATTTTACTAGAACTTCGAATACTCCAAGATATTTATTACTAACATTTCAAAGAAATAATTCTCCAAGTTTTGATAAGAACAACAATCTTTTTCATATTGATACAATTCGAAGTTTACAAGTTTCATTAAATCAAACCCGATATCCAATTGATCCATTAAGATTCGATGATACCAATAATCAATTTATGGAAGGATATGATGCTTATAGACATCTTTGTATAGAATTTGGAGTTGAACCACAATTAACTCCTGGAGATTGGAGACATTTATATCCTGTTTTCTGTTTCGATTTAAGTGCACAATCTGAAGCTATTATCAAGACTGGATGTGATGTAACAATTAATATTGAAAAAAAAGATTCCACAACTTCATTGATGGCTTATGGTTTATTGCTAGAAGGTGTAAAATATTCTATTGAAGTTCTTAATGGGAAGATGGCCAGGGTCGGCTGAAGCCTCTGAACAAAGTTCTATAGGATAATTAAAATTTTTGGTAACTTCAAATTTTTTAGTAACTTAAAATTTGTTCTTAAGTTAAAAATTTTTCATAACTAGAATAGTTTAAAATTTTTCATAACTAGAATATATTAAAATTTTTCGTAACTTAAAATTTTTGATAATTAGAATAGATTAAAAATTCTTAACTTAAAAATTTTTCATAACTAGGATAGATTAAAAATTCTTAACTTAAAAATTTTCCATAACTAGAATAGATTAAAAATTCTTAACTTAAAAATTTTTCATAACTACAATAGATAAAAAATTTTCGTAACTTAAAATTTTTTTATTAAAAATGTCGGAAGCGAAAAGTAATAATAATAAAACTGTTGAATTAAAATTACGTAATATTGTTGACAAAAATACCCCTAAAACTATTACTATTAATAAAAAAAAGTATTACATAAGTAAACCAATGATAGAGAATATTCAATTACAAGAAGAAAAGAATGGCGGGATTCTCCCATTAATTCCTCTAATAATAGGTGGCATAGCAGCTGCGGGAAGTGTTGCAGGTGGGACAGCTGGTATTGTCCAAGCAGTAAATAAAAATAAATCAGAAAAGGCAGCATTAGAAGAACAAAACCGTCATAACAGAGAGCTAGAGAAATTTGCTAAAGGAGAAGGAGTAGTAGATAATTTTATTAGTAAGTTAAAATTAGTTGATGAAGGAAAACGAGTTCTTAAAAATATTCTCCACAATGTTGATGATTTAATTGAAATTAAGGAAACTAAAGATGGTTCTGGAATATATCTAAGTCCTAGTATCATTCGGTAAACATTTATTTTATCTTTAAAAATGAATTCCACAAATTCCGAAAATTTAATCAAATTAAAAATTGCTAATTTAGATTTATTGAATTATCTCTTAAAAGTACATAAAACCTCAAATTGTCAGCATATTGGAGGTGACATACAAAAAACATTAGAAAACTTTCCTGGATTTATTTGGAGTAAATATTCGAAAGAAAAACATCTTCCTGGTCATTCATATACCGGTCCAGGAACTCGATTATATATAAGACAGGATGAGAATAATAATCCGAAACCAGGTGAAGAACCAATAAACAGAGTAGATGCCGCAGCTTACATACATGATTTACCTTATCGAAATCATGACCTAAGTTCTCGACATGTAGCTGATAAGAAGATGATTCAAGAATTAGATAGTATTCAAAATCCTACATTTAGAGAAAGAATTGAAAGAATGTTTGTTAAGAAAGCTTTACAAGCAAAAATATTATTCGGTCAGGGTATTGATCCGTCAGCAAATGAAACGACAGCAAAGCTGTCTGAGAGCAACGCTCGAACCTACGCGTCTGAAATTCATAAAGAATACAGAAGGCCTAAATATTTATTGAAAGTAAAAGTATTTAATAAAGATGATATTTGGAGTGCTGATCTTATTCATATGCCGAATGAAGGAGGGTTTAAGTACGCATTGACCGTTATAGATTTATTTACACGATACGCTTGGGTAAAGCCTTTAAAAAATAAAAGTGGTCTATCAGTTAAATATGCGTTTGAAGAAATCTTTAAAGAAACTAATAGAAAGCCAAAAAAATTGTTTGTTGACAAAGGATCGGACTTTTATAACGGAAATGTTCAGCCACTATTTGAAACTGTTTATTCAACTGAAAATGCAGGAAAGGCTGTAGTAATTGAGCGATTCAATAGATCATTAAAAAATAAAATTTTCAAGAAATTTACTAAGCGATGAAATCAGAAATGGCTGAAGATATTACCAGGAGTTGTAGAAGAGTATAACAATAAGATTCATTCACGTATTGAAGAAACTCCAAAAAATGCTTCTGATGATCCATATTTGATAAAAAAATATTCGAAAATAATTATTCGAATGAGAGTAATCCGAATTTACAGAAACTTAAGCCGAAATTTAAGATTGGAGATAGAGTTAGAATATTTAAGTATAAAAATAAATTTGAAAAAGGCTTTGCTGGCTATTGGACGAAAGAAATATTTGAAGTTTGTAAAATAAATCAAACTTATCCGATTACTTACGAAATCAAAGATTTAGATGATGAAGATATCAGAGGCCGATTTTATCAAAATGAATTACAACGAAGCGATTTTTAATTATCATTATTATCATTCAATTCTAACATAATATCAAGAAATGGTACTCCTTTTTGTAATTTAAATAAAACATAAAGACATAATTGAACACAATAAGTAGTTCCTGGTTTTTGAATTTGAAACGTATTATAAGTTCCATTTCCAAGTATTTCTCTTACTTCATTTGTAGGTGGAAGTCCATAAGAGTCGAAATAGTAATTATCTCCATTTTTATTAGACGTACCTGCAGACCAATGTACTCCTTTTTCATCTGATGTGTGAAGATTTGTTATGAAATTTATAGTTGGAACTTTGTTCCGGGAACTGAAGGTTCCTGATGGCTTATTTTTAATCATTTGTAATTCATCTCTCATCAATATGTTAAAATTCTTTATTCCCAATTGATTAGCAATATTCTTTAGATCAAAATTTGTAGTTGTTTGTTTGCCATATATTTTTAAGAACTCATTTATGTTGCTCATTTTATAATAAAAAAATTTATTATAGGGACCCCTAGAAGTCAGAAGGGGGGTATTGATTTAAACCTGACGCATAATGATGACTTTCCTTACTACTTATTCGATTTTGAAATGATTATATTATAATTATTCTAATCTACATTGTTTTACATATTTCCATTTTCTTCATGAACTTCATTTGTTAATATGTTTCATCGTTAAAATGATTGTTTAAAATTGCTATAACAACTAACCCGCATATCGCCGTTTATGCGTTCTAAATTTAGAAGAAGAATTGGTTAATTGTCACTGCACTCTTATGTGCTTAAACTATTCATGTCTTCACAATGGGAAGTACTTTTAATCAATACATACGGAGAGGGGAAACGTTAAATGAACTTTGTGAATGCATGTGAGTTTTATAAATCTATTTGCAAAACAGATATTGAGAACTGATTCTGAAAATAATTTACGTAGGGGTAAATTGAAATGTCAAAAGTTTACGCACGCGTAAGTTCAAATGTCAAAAGTTTACCGATGGGTAAATTGAAATGACAAGAGATTCCACGATAATTTTAGGGGAAAGCTGCTAGATGTTTCCGTTGCTAGAACAATAAATCTCTTTCTCTCTCTCTCTCTTCAATTATCAGCCAGTGTACGGGTTCATTGAATAATTTTGAGTTTATGAGTTACAATGATCTTCTAGTTCACACAATTAGTACTTTAAATAATGTTGAGAATACAATAACGAAGAATATCTAAGTAATAATTGTGTCTTCTTAATTTATCATAATGCTCTAATCTTAATAATAATTGAGATCCATTTCACTTGTTTTTAATTGAGATAACGAAGGATATATTCTTGTGGTTTCTTCCACTTTTGTTTTTCCCATTTTTAAAGAAATATTTTTAGTCACATAATTTTAGTTATCTCATATTTTAAAAACCTGAAAAATGGATTTAAAAGACGTTTTTAAAATTACCATTTTTTTGATTTTCGGTGTCCTTGAACGGTCATGATTTTCAAAGTAAAAAATGATCTTAATCTCAAAATTGAGATTCTTAACTTTTATGATTTTCGGTGTCCTTGAACGGTCATGATTTTGGGAGTAAAATGTCAAAATCACAAATTTGAGATTTTGAAAAATTTGAAAAATTGGGTATTTTTAAAAACGCCTAAATTTATGAATTTAGGTCTTCATAACCTGAAAAAATGACCAAAATTCATGAATTTAATCGTTTTTAAAAATGCCGATTTTTTCAAAAAAATGGTACTTTTTAAATGGTCTAAATTTATGAATTTAGGTCTTAAAAGCCTGAAAAAGGGTTCAAATTCATGAATTTCTGTCGTTTTTAAAAATACCATTTTTTGAATTTTACGGTGTCCTGGAACGGTCTTCTTCCTATTACTTACACTAACACAAGCAGTTACGTCAGAATTCCAATCAGAGGATGTAAAGTAGCTTGCGATTTCTGTTGGGAAACTGAAGCAGAGAAAGTAGCAGCAGTATTTTAACCAGGTACGCAGTATTTTAAATCGACAATCATATGAAAACAGTTCAAAGTAAGTACAAGGTGTTTCAAAAGTAGGCTAACAGTAGAAATTGGCCTTGAAAAGCTATGTCTTAATGCTATAGATTAATAAGCTATGTCATAATAATCTTTTTCACGATGCCACAGATAGCTAATATGCCTTGTATTCGTAAGGGGCAAAAATTCAATACTCTTTGACATCGCGTAAATCATATTAAAATATCTCATGATCTCCAGTGTTTTCATGCCTACATATTTTACTACAACCCAATTTGAATCTATACCGATCATGAGAAGTCGAATAACTATCCAACATCTATCAAAAAAAAATTATTAGGAAACCATGTAAACAAGATAGTAGTTGTTTCAGTGTTACTGCGGAGAAGGAAGAACAGCTGACATCCAAATGTCCTTCACCTTTGTTAATTCCAGCCTCCTCTTAGACCATCGTCAGAAGCTTCTGACGATGGCCTAGAGGAGGCTGAAATTAATAAAGGTATTAACATTAAAACAACTACCATTTTGTTTGCTTGGTTTCCTAACAAAAAAATGAACAAATGAATAACCAAGGCCTATTCAACATATCAAAAAATTAATCAACTTAAAGTTGCAAAAATTCACGAACGCAAATGCTCAAAATGTCCACCATGGACATCGGCACATTCTTGTAGTCTTTCGGCCACACTGTGGCACACAGTTCTGCATAAGTTCCTGTCATCACTGATCTCTTGACAGGCATCTGTGATGTAGGAGCGGAGTTGAGAAAGTGTGTGAGGTTTTCGTCCGTACACTTTCTCCTTTACAACGCCCCAAAAGAAAAAGTCCATCGGAGTTAGATCGGGAGAGCGAGGAGGCCAAAGGATGCTACCACATCTCCCGATCCACTTTCCTGGAAAAGTGTCATTCAGATAGCTTCTGACACTCACTGCAAAATGCGCTGGTGCACCATCCTGCTGAAAGTACAGCTCATTGAAGTTGTTCAATGACTGCATCTCAGGAATCGCAAAGGATTGGAGCATTTGAAGGTACACCTCAGCCGTCACAGTTCTTTCAAAAAATACTGGCCCAATCACACCGTTGCTTGACATACCGGCCCAGACGGTTAAGCCAGGCTGGTTCAGCTCATTTGTTGATACCATGTGCGGATTTTCAGGGAACCAGTAGACACAGTTATGTCTATTTACGTGACCTGATAGTTTGAAACTGGCTTCGTCAGACCAAACTATCTTGTCAAGCAAATCTGGGTTCTCCCGAATTTCCGACAACATGAGCACAGCAAACTGCAAGCGTCGTTCAGCATCATCCGGTAGAAGGTGTTGCAACAGTCTGGGTCGGTATGGTTTCAACTCAACTTTCCTCATCAGTCTTCAAGTAGAGCTTAGAGAAATGTCCAACTCCAATGAGGCTCTTCTTGTTGACTTCTTCGGACTTTGAACAAATGTTTGGGCCACTAGCTCCTCGTTTGATGTTATTGAAACTGAACGAGGGCGTCCTGACTTCGGTGCATTCTCTACCGAACCGGTCTTTTCAAATTTATCTCGAATGCGATAAATAGCAAATCTTGATGGAGGATTGCTGTGAAAGGCATCTCTCCATTCCATTCGCACCTTTTCAGCATTCTTGTTTTTCCAAAAGGATTTCAAAATCCATTTTCTCTGATCATCTTTTAGATGACCTGACATGACAGAAGCAGCAAATTCAAAAAAGCTTCAAGCTTGTTTAATTCACTTCAAGTCAAACTAACAGTGTTTGATTCAAATCAAATTAATTGAACATATCCATGTACGTAATGTCAGATTGGTGCTATATCTTGTCCATGATAGATTTCAAAATTCCTTTGCCAATGGAATGCTACTGCATAGACTTCTAAATGATAGTAGCAATTACTTCGAAGTCTATGGCTCATGTTGGACTGATCATGGATATCCATCGACTGATTCAGGTGTAAATCGCCAATAGAACGGTCAACATAGATTTCCTAGGGCAAAATCAACTGTTAGCCTACTTTTGAAACACCTTGTATACATGTATAAGAGAAATATGCAATCAAAGCATGATTTGTGGAGACAGCTATGATATTACTTTTTCGCCAGCTCTTATAAGCAGTTTTATTTGATATCTCAATCGATAACAGAAGTATTGAAATACTAAATAGAAGGGACTGAATAGCTATGTCAAAACTATGAATCAGCGAAAAATTACATAGTTATCCGCAGACGCTTGGAAGACAAAAATATAGATGAAAATCCATTTCTATGGTTAGAATGTCAGAGTTGATTTGGCATAGAAATTAATTGATTGTCAAGGTATTCAATAGACGACTGTAAACCACTCATTTATCTACGCATTGATGTGGGCACTATGTGATTGTTTTCCTATGTTAATGCATGTGCCAACTTTTGCCCACCGAACATATTGCAATCTTTGTCTCGAATCTACAAATACTTAATCTTCTTGTTGATAACCATCTGTGCATGTATTCATTGATGATCTACGTTCGGCTACTTTGACGAATTGTCTCGTCTAAATAACCTCACTGCATAGTTTCGGCTGTTGGTACACACTTTCACGTGGGAATAACTAGGCATCAGTTATCCAATTACTTACACGCAACGCTGCGTGGGAATAACACGTCATTTAGTGTCTGTTCAGTCATCATCAAATCAGGTCATAAGTTGATAATAAAAAATCAATTTTAATCAATTACTAATCAACTTCCTAATTGAATTAGACTACAGAACCGCTTATTATCTTATGATGAAGGTACTAACTCACATAATACATCACCTCTCGTCAGATGCCATTCCTTTTTCTTAAATAGGCCTACTGAAACTGTTCTTAAAAGACGCTCATTATTCAACGTTGCAACTTGGAAGAAGCTATTCTTATGACATTCATGTGGTAAACTGATTTGAACTGGATCATTTTGCGAAATTCATTTAATTGCTCATGTATAATTTACATGGCGTAAATTAACGCACCGCATGCATTTATGGTGGTTGCTTTTAGCTTCATCATATCCCAAAACTTTGACCGACTTACTGATCCAGTTAAATGTGTCATAATTCTTTATACTAGATCAACCACTAGATGAATGAGATGTAAGTCAACAATAAACCTCGTCATAAATGAGGATTAGTGGACTACATATTTGAACATCGATGAGTTGACACTAAAAAGTTATACTCTTGCTAACTGAGATACAGAACCGTGTTCATGGGACATCAACTATATCATATGTAGTGAATATTCACTATGTGTTGCGCAAATTTGACGATTTAAGCTGAATAAACCAACTATTATTAACAACAACTTACCAGACGCCATCTTACGCGCAGGTCACAATGATTTTTCCACAGCAAAATTTATAACACCATGCGCCTTTCAGCCTGTCGGTCACACAGTCTCACTAAGTCACAGTCTGTCACTGTCTGTCGCTGTCTGCTTTACTCTTTAATAACAGCAGTCAGACAACGAATCAGTATGACGTCACAAGTGTAAACGTCGAGTTATTTGTGTGGAAGCATCTCGTTCAATTCTCATGATGACGATGGAATTTCCAACGGCTGGTGTACTCTGGGCACAGTGACTAAAAACATCTCTAAAAAACATGTTGTGTTGTTTTAGGAAACACGCGAGGGTCACGTGCTTCAACCAGGTGGAGTTGACTTTCACTGGGACGTGAAACGTAATATATCCATCATAGACAAAAAATGTTACTAAAACAGCAAGCAATGATTCTTTTCTTCTCATTCCAGGAAATATTTGTATTAGATACATCTTAAATAGGTAGATAAACAAAGTCTAAGCACCAAATGAAGCAATTTCTCCACTGTTTCATCTGTAAAGCCACACCATTCAGAAATGACACGTCCATCAGCAAAGTTGGGATGAAATATGAAAAGCTTGATGAGTTTCATGTAGGAATCAATTGGAAAATTGGGTTGCTGCCAAAAATTTTAGACACAGCAACTTTTTGAAATTGGTAAATATGAATTTCTGAAAATCATCTTGGCGAAAAAAGATAGCGGACATGTCGCCAAAAAAGTACATTAAAGTAATGAGTTGATTGCACACTTAACATAATTAAACACTTTGAAACAGTTGCATGCCATCTGTACTGACAATGTTGCACACTTATAATGCTTTTCTTCTCGTTCTCTCTGAAGAAATTAAGTGATAGATACTTGAAGCGTTCAAGCCGCAGGTGTGACTGTCATTGGTCCACCATGATGTGGAGACAATATGAGACCTGCATAAATCAAAGTGAACACTTAATTAAGTAAGGGAGGGCGGGGCACATTGAACCACCATCCTTTTTCCGAAACTACAAATAGTGGAGACTTTGTGCTTTGAGACATTGTTTATTGAAGCAAATGAACATGATTACTCTGATAATTTCAATTGTTTATGCTCTCCATCATTATTTTCACAGGATTTCCCAAAGTTTCTATGAAAAAGTACATTTTCAGAATTTTGTTTGATTATAACCAGCAACTTGAGCATATCTTCATCAGACAACAGTTTTCTCAAGTATTCTTTATCAATTTCATTAGTATATTGGTTAAAACTATCTAAGTGCAGTCTTACTTGCATACGAGCACGAAAAGCAAGCGATGTGGGACACATTGAACCACCCAAGACGAAGCACTTTGAACATGGTTCATACTACCGCACTTCGATGCTCAAACTTTCTTTTATTGAATGAACGAAGTGATTTATAAGTTTTGATCATGTGATTATTATACAAACTGGTCTGCAACGCTATCAGATTGTCTATTTAGAAATATTTGAGCAGTTATGGCATTCGCTGCAACTCTTATCGAATGTAAAGCACCAGGGCAGCATGGACAAGAATTAATTGACAAATTGATGTAAATCAGTGATCTCAATAAAAATGTGGCTTTGAATACACTGGCGCCTCCTTTGCTGGTCAAATTAATTTCAATTGTCAATGCTTCTTGCCTTGGTGTTTGGTGATTTTGAGCTTTTTTATTAGGCCTTCTCGTGTCTTACATGTCAACATGAAATTCGCAATTCCTGCAGGCATGCTTTAATTGATGATTACAATGATAAATGTAATAATATTGTGTATCAATACATTTAGAATTAATGCTCTTGTCAAGACTCTTCTATCATGAATAATGCTACTAATCTGAGAACTCTGATAGTCAATGAACATTTTTCTTTCAGAAATTAGCGCAGCATGCATTTTTTCATATCAAGCATATGCCATCATTTTTTCCAATAAAAATCTCAAACTGTGAATTTTGTTGCTTGATTTTGATGATTCATGAACTGAAGCTGTAGATCTGATGCATAATGTTTAATAAAATTTAACAAGAAAATAATGAATACAGGTGATTCGATGTGCCCCATACATGGGCACATACTGTATAACCAATATGACAAAAAATTTAAAATTCAAATTGTGAGGAGATGAAATGTCACAGAAACGTTCAACAACTGAGAGATTACTTAGTATGCCCTCAACATTTCATCCAACTTTGATTTAGAACATTCAAACTGTCGAGAAAAGTCCAAGAGCATGTTCAATTTGCTCCACCCTCACCTTCATGTATATTCTGATTTCCGTCAGCATAATTTTGAAGCAGTCGAACTAAATGCTCCACCATTTAAAAATACCCCATAAATGGAAAGTTAGGAACTCTGGAATGATGCTGGCAAGGTTGGACAAAAACCTGATTTACATGTTTTGAGCCAAAACTTGGGTCAAAACAACCCAAGTTTCAATCAATGAGTACAGTCAACTAAACGAAGTGTGTTCTTTGTATTTTGTGATGGCATAAAGGTTATTCTATATGCCAAAATTCTTTGAAGTGCTGTTTGGAAGTACATTGATACGTATAGGTAATAAGTGTAGTCATTACTGAATTCACGGCTGTTTTTGGTAGAGGATTCTGATTGTGGTTTAAGTTTTGTCCTTCGTAAAGAGTACTGCGAAATTTTCGAAGCTGGCTCGACGCGGCAGTGAGGACACGTCGATGCTGATTAAGTACTGATCCATTATTTACTTATAGGCCTACATCTACAAAGTTTATCATAAAAAACGGACCACCTAAATTTCATTGAAGTTCAATTGATTCTAATGCTTTCCAAATCCATTGCACAACAACATGCCATACATCATCCGAGAACTTGCATTCTCAGCTTAAAAATGATAGACGTGCATCCGCTATTAGAATATGCTGAGCAGTACTCAAAATATGAAAATCACTCAATTTACAAATCCCAATTTTTCAAAATGAAAACATGTGAGTATGATAATGAATCAGACACGGGAAGAAAGAGCATTTTCGGAGCTCTCTTTTGACATACTGCTCATCAAAATTGGAGAACTAATGAAAAATGAGTGATATCGAGAATTAATCACAAAATCATAACCTTTTTTGATTGGAAATGTTATATTCTATCTTTTCATCAAAAGTGTTCATGTTTGGTATCTTCAGAATCCTTGCGATGTGAGGAGTACGAATATGAAAGTTATAGTCATATAAGTTCAATACTTCTTTTTCAAACTTCTTCAATTTTTGTTTTCATTTCCGCAAAAGCATGTAGGGTGAACGAAGGTTCAAAGCAAGACAATTAGTGAAGGCATATCTTTGTTCTCTCAATGCGGCTGCCGATTGTTAACCTTCATTGTTTACACTAATTGTTTCATACAAGCACCATACATGTTGTTTGCATACTTTTGCGGAAATGAAAACAAATATTGAAGAAGTTTGAAAAAAGAAGTATTGAACTTATATGACTATAACTTTCATATTCGTACTCCTCACATCGCAAGGATTCTGAAGATACCAAACATGAACACTTTTGATGAAAAGATAGAATATAACATTTCCAATCAAAAAAGGTTATGATTTTGTGATTACTTCTCGATATCACTCATTCTTCATTAGTTCTCCAATTTTGATGAGCAGTATGTCAAAAGAGAGCTCCGAAAATGCTCTTTCTTCCCGTGTCTGATTCATTATCATACTCACATGTTTTCATTTTGAAAAATTGGGATTTGTAAATTGAGTGATTTTCATATTTTGAGCACTGCTCAGCATATTCCAATAGCGGATGCACGTCTATCATAGCTCATTTTTAAGCTGAGAATGCAAGCTCTCGGATGATGTATGGCATGTTGTTGTGCAATGAATTTGGAAAGAATTAGAATCAATTGAGCTTCAATGAAATTTAGGTGGTCCGTTTTTTATGATCAACTCTGTAGTTTTAAGCCGCAATCCTACTCGATCTCAAATAGAGTTTCCGCAATCCAAGGCATAAATGAATCTCGTATAAATCATGTGTTCGCTCCTATATCGTAAAGTTGTTCCATGTCTTGAATAAGTTACTACACGTATTGCTGCTCTATCTTTCTCATACACGTACAGCATATGTCATCAAAGTATATAGGCCGGCCGCCAAAAGACTGGCCGGTTCAATCCTGTAAGACCTAATTCAAATCCATTAAAATGTTTATCAAAGAAGCTTTCAATTTTCGAGATAATACGAAATCGGCATGAAGAAAAGGCAATTGCATTTCATTTGAAGCATGACAGCCAGTTACAGCTTTTAGTGCCCAATGAATAGTGACAGCTGACATTACAACGTGTGTGAATAGACATCAAATCGTGACTTAATCCCTATCGCAGACGGCAACAGAAAATTGAATGTGAAGATTTCATTGGTAATGAGTGTATCTGAAAATATTTTCATTATTTGACTCTATTTTAACTTTAATGTAGACAATGGCCAATTTGTACTTCATGCTGACTTGCATACTTCGTTCAATGATTGCGGGGCTGCGTCCTTGCTTCATTGTTTGCTTCAGAGAAATTTATTTACTTCAAGTGGTGAATGTACTTCATCAAAGGCCAGCCGAACAATCTTCGTGTTTGGTAAACAAATTCATTGTTTGTCATCAATGAGAATTCCGACTTAACTTGATCACACAATTTAATTGTAAGCCAAATCTCGAATTGTTGCGATCAAACATCCTCTACCACAGAATTAGATTGTTTAACCGCATTACTTTGCTAGAAGTGCAAACTGATTCAAAACAGTGGCACATGCAGGAACTTATTAAGTGGGCAAAAAGACATTTTTAATACCTTGCAGAGATAGGAAAAATAGTCGTGCGCCACTTGTGGAATGCTGTGAATTCTTTCAAAATGCTCCGATCGCCACAATTCTTTCAGATTCGAAGAATTCAGATCATTGCGCAAAAGTTTTCTCGATAATGTTGGGCCCTCCGATCATTATTTAAAAAGTTAGCAGGCGCACGAAAAAACGTTCACAAACTTCGCTGCAGAACTTGACATCGAGTGTGTCTCTTGGCTGTGTGATCCGGTTGATGACAGTCACTGAAACTTCGCACAATTAGGCGTGTTTAATGTTGAACTGACCGCTCATTGTTCGATTGCTATGGTATTAAGTCAGCAGATTGCGCCATGTCATTAACGTTACATGTTCCAATGTTTCCTTTCTAGTCAAACAGAAGTAGAGACGACCTGTCTAATTCTGTGCCTCCATGTCTGCACAAAGCTTGATCACATGAAGAAACACGTCATTCCTTCAGAACCGAATAACCTGAGCAAGCATCATAGGCTTTTGACCTTTCCTCACAGAACAATGAAAAGTAATTGATTTTATATTATAAAAGCAGTCAAGTCGCCGGCTTCATTCCACAGCACATGACAGAATACAGCGCTCACCTGAGCGATCACCTGCCGAATTTCATGATGTCAAAGTGCACGAATTACACTGATCGAAGGGTTACAAATACCAGCATTGAAATATTGATGGTCAGATCTCAAGTAGATTTTAGAGATAACAAGCTGTCACTGACGTGCTTATCATCATATTTTTTCAACACATCGGTGCTTAGAAAGACAGTTACTATTTGCATATTTACCGGGGATGAAATAATTTTCCGGTGAAGCTTGCGGTGTCATGATGTGAAAACTCCGTGTGCTGTAGTCATACGATCATAAGCTGACCACATGTCATTGTGAGAGATGCAATCGCACATTTCAAGTTCATCTATCATAGCCTATCAATTACTTGAATTCTCACTTTTCTGCATCATTTATCACAAATTCAAAATTCATAAATGCTAATTTTGAAGTATTTAACGACAAACATTTCCGTACAAGTCCAATAACCTTGTAATCAAGATAATCAGATTAGAAAACAATGTATCACCAGTGTTTTAGTCAACGGCAGCCACGACAAAATTATTGACAAAAAAAATAAATTCGAAGCTAAACTTTTATAGACACTTTCCCATTCTTGTAGCTGCAGTTATTCTACACATTTTTGAAATAATTGTATAAAGATTCCCCTTTGAGAACATCGCTGTAGAAGAGCTGTAACACTGGTCGACTACACATAGACCGATAGGAGTTGGACGCCGTGGACTATCTCCGTTTTTAAATCTAACTTTTGTCTCTTTTTGAACAATGAACTTTTGTCGAGAGAGATATTATCTTATCGGTTTACAGACTACTTTACTTTATTATAATATATTGATGAAATTATTGGCATCTGCTATTGTGGAAGACGGTAATGCATGTAATTGGCAAAATATGTACATGCATTACATGTAGTATTGAATTAATTATCATTAGAAACAAATTGGTTGCAATTTGCATGGTAGGAATGAAACCACGTTTTTTTAAAGAAAATTTAAAAATGCCGATTTTTTCAAATAGTTTTTATAGAAAAATATATACAAATCATCCTAAACATGTACAAAATTCAGATCAGTTTAGAAGTGGGAGATCTATTCTTGTCATTGTACTGTTTTTTGATAGGCTCAGAATACCTTCTTGAATATTGACGAGATAATCTAAAGCTTGCTAAAGAAGCGTCATCGGATTTCTGCAAAAGTTTTTTCATTTTCTCTTTGTGTGAATGAAACTTCAGTTTTCTATCATGTCTATGCAACAATTCACTGCCTAGCAGATTCAAACACTTGCACACATTGAAGCCACTTTTGACGGACATTTCCAGAAAATGAATGTCTCTTTCTGTTGCGAATTCTTCTGCTTCTTTTGTATGCACACCTTCCCTTTCGGTCTTGAGATCTTGTTTGTTGCCGATTAAGAAGATAACATCCATGGTTTTCACCTGTTCTCGCAGATAGTCGACCCATCTCATGGCACTGGCGAACGAATCTCGTCGGGTCACATCATACACGACCATTCCGGCATTGGAGTTCCGTGTGTAAATAGGAACCAGCCCTCCAAACTTCTCCTCTCCTGAGATATCCCATGTATGAAACTCCAACTCTCGCCCATCTATCTCAGTCACAGGATTGAAGGCCTGTGCGGCTGTCGTTGGAGCCTCTTCTTCAAGATCAAAGTTGTCGAGGCACAGTCGCTTCATAAGAGAAGTTTTCCCGACACCACAATCCCCAACGAGGACCATCTGAAACTTCGGCCAAGGCTCTTCCGGTAAACTCTTGATGTGGTTGCTCCTCAACCAACGTGAATATTCGTCATCTTCTGAAGCCAGTTCGTGATAGTTCATGATGACAGCGGTAAATGATGATTTCTCGTGTACCCTTTCCTTCTTAAATGATCAGCTAGTCAGGTGACAAGCGATGACAAATGGACTTTGGAAGAATGAAATGCCGGTCGAACAGCTGACTGCTACACCCACATGATAAACAGATTTTTGATCACTTAGAAAACGACGGTTAAAAGTCCTCGTCGATTGCATCAGCCTGCATCATCGTCGCTGAATAGAGACAACCGCAAATAAGGCGTTGAATCTGACTGATGAAAGATAAGAAAGGAAATTCGGCTATTTTAGAAGAAGTGACATTGTGAGATTATTTCTGATGAAATACCGCGAGGGATTTGATGAATCAGGCTGATCAGAATATGTCACGCACCAAAAATTATCTTGTTGTCATCAATTCTTAATCTGAATATTTTCTAAAAGATGTGCGGGTAGGCCTATATTATATATGAGATCATGGAACCAAACAGAAAAAAGTGAAAGGTCTATGCTGTGCCCGCCTTTTCAACACTTGTGCTACCAAGATATTCTACGGACGCTATTTACCATAACTGGCAATATTTTTTTTGCCACCTTGAAAACATATGAAAAAATATACTTAGGCTAATACTGATAAAAGGAACTATGATTGATCTAATACACATATTTATACGTCATCAGTATGCACATAAATTTATTATACTATTAGGATACTAATGATGTCAAAATTCGAAACTTTGAAACTAATTTTAAAAATACTTCTTCAGTTCAAATAAAATTTCACATATGATTATTCTAAAAATTCAAATTTTAGCTTGCAAATGCTTTTCTAAGCAGCGACTTATCCTACATGTACATGCGGATCATTCGATTCATTTTCAGTAATTTGGGTAAATGCCCCTTGATGCTAGAATTCTGTTCATATCATTCATTCATACTTGGATATACACATTTGAGTGCAAGCACAGAAGTAACTTAATAATTTGCATGGATCTGAAGAGGTCCACTAATTTCTGTTGCAATTAATTGATATTGCAGGACGTTCGCAGACTTTGGGGATGGTTAGAAGTAGTATCGATTTTAATTTTCTAGAAATTTAAATGACTTTTGTCTATACTTGGATTGCATTCTAAATTGTAGCAAATGTTTTGAAGGGAATATATTGATTTTTAGATTAACTCTTTTTTTAGATTAATATTAGATTGGTTCTGGTGCTTGGATTGTTCTCATTTTATAGTTTACCTCAACGAAAGGTAGTCACGTTTCAGTACTAGGTACATTGAATCATAGACATCTTTGCATGTTTATAACAGGGATGCGGAGTCCTATCATTTTTTGATAGGACTCCCAATCCGGGTAGCAAGTATATGAAGCCTAGATTTTGAAAAATAACTGGTAACCTACGTCATAGCTCATTGTAGGCCTACTTGAACCTATATTTAGTGATCATTCCTGTATCAATTATCAATCATTTCCGATGAAAGTTGATGGCCCCTACAGTTGAATGCATGCGACTCGTCTCCTCCCATCTTCTTAATGTGTGCTTCACACGGTTTTTCTTCAGTCTCTAACAGGCAGGAAAAGCCCCCCCCCATCCTTCTCTAAAAAATATGAGTACACTATCGAGTTTGATATGCATACTTTGGAGGAGACATCACACACGATTAATGTTCTCAAACAAACTAACTAGTATTTCTATTTTGTCTCTGATGTGACCGCTGGTAAGTAGGTGTGATCGAGGCTAGGAAGGCTTGTCTTTTCTACTAAATCACCGAGTGAGACGACAATCCTTTTTTCACTATCACGGTTCATTCCCTCAACTATTACAAGCTTTGCATGCACTGCTGTCTCTGTACTTTTGCTTGACGGAGAAAGTTGATATCTAGACGGTGCACGAAGATAAATAATTTGTTTGTATTATATTCCGGTCTTGTTATAGCCTCCGACTCCGCATCCCTGGTTTATAATCATAGAAATCACCTTTATAAGTCTTCAAGTTAAAAGCAGAATGAGTGAAATTGATAATCCGTGAATATTGGAAGCACCTGTGCAATTTTATTTTGATGTAAACATTTGAGGAAAAATTGAAACATCGAAATTGTGATCAGTTGTGCCACTAACTCCTGCTCACTGATCCATATTTCCATAATTTGCAACAAATTTCCGCTCAAATATTCGGTGACACAGATTTTCAGATTTTTTTTGGAGGAGGCCAGTTTTTAAGATATCAAGTTTAAAAACATCAAATTTTTCTGATTGTTGTAAGATACTCGTATACATTCATCTGAACGAATCAATGCCAATTATTATTCAAGAACACCATCAAGTTGTCTGCAAAATCGAAAAAATTGATAAAAGTCAGCTATATTAAAGTGCCTGCTGAAAGCTTCGTCGTCATTCCATGCCTTTTTTAACAATTTTTTAATATTGCATCGGTCATTAAAAACAATTACTTGATATTATATGCCTAATTATTTTAAAGATGTGTAATGGCATAGACCATGCCAGTGGACCAGCTAGCTGACGCATTTTTCATCTAAAAGAAAATCATAATCGTCATTCCACGACATTAACTGATGTCGTGGAATGATGTATATCCTTTTGTGACACCAAGTAGCTCTTTTAGACTCAAATAAAGCCTGTGAGAAACTCAAATGACAGTGTACATGCCACAGACGAATGATATGACTGGTGTGTACACACACGTGTGTCCGTATAAAAGAAAAAAAATTGAATATGCAGTTCGTCTATTGATTGTAAGAGCATCAGCTGGCACGAAATAATCATCTTGACGATTATAACAATCGATGTTCCGTTGCTTGTCTTCGACAGAAATGCGTTGTCTTGACATGACTGCAATAATTCTGATTGTGTTGATTTGCGATGTCTTTTATTGATGTGAGATTCATGACTCCCGTTCACTCGATTTCCGTCTCTTATCTTGTTGATCTGATCTTTGTTGTTAATGATCTGAGATAATAATCCTATTGAACTGAGAATCGCAACACTATTGAAATGAGAATTCTATTGAAATTAGATGCCTGCAGATGATTTGAGAATTAAACTTATTAAATTGGAAAAGGTATAGATGAACATCATTCTAAGCACCAAATGAAGCAATTTCTCCACTGTTTCATCTGTAAAGCCACACCATTCAGAAATGACACGTCCATCAGCAAAGTTGGGATGAAATATGAAAAGCTTGATGAGTTTCATGTAGGAATCAATTGGAAAATTGGCTTGTTCCCAAAAATTTTAGCCGCAGTAACTTTTTGAAATTGGTAAATATGAATTTCTGAAAATCATGTTGCCGAAAAAAGATGGTGGACATGTCGCCAAAAAAAGGACATTAGAATAATGAGTACAATTGTCATCTACACAGACAATGTTGCACACTTATAATGCTTTTCTTCTCGTTCTCTCTGAAGAAATTAAGTGATAGATACTTGAAGCGTTCAAGCCGCAGGTGTGACTGTCATTGGTCCACCATGATGTGGAGACAATATGAGACCTGCATAAATCAAAGTGAACACTTAATTAAGTAAGGGAGGGCGGGGCACATTGAACCACCATCCTTTTTCCGAAACTACAAATAGTGGAGACTTTGTGCTTTGAGACATTGTTTATTGAAGCAAATGAACATGATTACTCTGATAATTTCAATTGTTTATGCTCTCCATCATTATTTTCACAGGATTTCCCAAAGTTTCTATGAAAAAGTACATTTTCAGAATTTTGTTTGATTATAACCAGCAACTTGAGCATATCTTCATCAGACAACAGTTTTCTCAAGTATTCTTTATCAATTTCATTAGTATATTGGTTAAAACTATCTAAGTGCAGTCTTACTTGCATACGAGCACGAAAAGCAAGCGATGTGGGACACATTGAACCACCCAAGACGAAGCACTTTGAACATGGTTCATACTACCGCACTTCGATGCTCAAACTTTCTTTTATTGAATGAACGAAGTGATTTATAAGTTTTGATCATGTGATTATTATACAAACTGGTCTGCAACGCTATCAGATTGTCTATTTAGAAATATTTGAGCAGTTATGGCATTCGCTGCAACTCTTATCGAATGTAAAGCACCAGGGCAGCATGGACAAGAATTAATTGACAAATTGATGTAAATCAGTGATCTCAATAAAAATGTGGCTTTGAATACACTGGCGCCTCCTTTGCTGGTCAAATTAATTTCAATTGTCAATGCTTCTTGTCTTGTTGTTTGGTGATTTTTCAGCTTTTTTATTAGGCCTTCTCGTGTCTTACATGTCAACATGAAATTCGCAATTCCTGCAGGCATGCTTTAAATGATGATTACAATGATAAATGAAATAATATTGTGTATCAATACATTTAGAATTAATGCTCTTGTCAAGACTCTTCTATCATGAATAATGCTACTAATCTGAGAACTCTGATAGTCAATGAACATTTTTCTTTCAGAAATTAGCGCAGCATGCATTTTTTCATATCAAGCATATGCCATCATTTTTTCCAATAAAAATCTCAAACTGTGAATTTTGTTGCTTGATTTTGATGATTTATGAACTGAAGCTGTAGATCTGATGCATAATGTCTAATAAAATTTAACAAGAAAATAATGAATACAGGTGATTCGATGTGCCCCATACATGGGCACATACTGTATAACCACTATGGCAAAAAATTTAAAATTCAAATTGTGAGGAAATGAAATGTCACAGAAACGTTCAACAACTGAGAGATTACTTCGTTTTTTCAACTTCGTTTTTTCAACCATCAACTTTTCATCCAAGTTTGATTTTGGTTCATTTGATTTAGAATATTCAAACTGTCTAGAAAAGTTCAAAAGCATGTTTAATTTGCTGACGTGTGTGAAGTCGCGGCAACCACTCAGCGCAACCATTTTTGTTTTTATTGTGCCACTCCCAAAAATCACATCAACCACACAATTCCAGGCCGCTGATTATGTGCCACGCATCAGTTTTGCTAAATTCGGCCTCCTTCACTCGGAAAACTCAATTCAAAGTTCAACTACATCACACAGTAATTCCAACGCAGCCACTTTTCAAGTTAACACTGCTCTGCTCAAACGCCATTTCACATCAAAGCACCATCGGGTGCGCCAGGTGAATATTCATCAGAATCGACCACACTCGCACACAAACACTCGCACCTATTCACTCGCTAAATCAGAAAATATCATCCTTCAAAAACACATGATTT
This sequence comes from Prostheceraeus crozeri, assembly GCA_907163375.1. Taxonomy (NCBI): domain Eukaryota; kingdom Metazoa; phylum Platyhelminthes; order Polycladida; family Euryleptidae; genus Prostheceraeus; species Prostheceraeus crozeri. The sequence continues at coordinate 51,962 of CAJQUW010000926.1, read as the reverse complement.
CCTGCCATGTATATGAAAAGTGGTTGCGTTGGAATTATTGTGTGATGTAGTTGAACTTTGAATTGAGTTCTCCGAGTGAAGGAGGCCGAATTTAGTAAAACTGATGCATGGCACATAATCAGCGATCCCAAATTATACAAGAAACATGCATTTCAGGAGTGGCACACTCGAAATGAAAATTGGTTGCGCTGGATGTGCAATATTTTATTAGAAGCTTTGTCATGTGATTTAAATATTTAATGTTTTCTTTTTGCACGGGTGAAAGGCTGCTTTTGTTTGACTGATTCTGATGAATATTGACCTGGCAGATCCGCTGTTGCTATTTATGTGATGCATATCTGCCTGCTTTCGTGCTGAATAATTTTGATTAGATATTTGGTTGCTCCAACTTCACACTTCGCTGTAATAAAATTTTGAAACTTGAAATTTTCCATGAAGATCGACTATTTCTATTAATCTTTTGCGTGGCACATAATTAGGCATGGATGTTTCATCGTATGTTACAGGTTTTGTTGCTTGATGCGCTAAACTGATGGAAGTCGGAAAAATTGGTTGCGCCAACTTCACAGCGCAACCAATTTAAAATTTGAATTGCGTTTTCTGGCCAAAGGAGGCTGAATCTCGTGAAACCGATTAGTGGCACAAAATCAGCGACCTCGAATTGTGTGGTTGATGTGATTTCTGGGAGTGGCACAGTAAAAACAAAAATGGTTGCGCTGAGTGGTTGAGGCAACTTTACACACGTAATTTGCTCCACCCTCCCCTTCATGTATATTCTGATTTCCGTCAGCATAATTTTGAAGCAGTCGAACTAAATGCTCCACCATTTAAGAATGCACCATAAATGAAAAATTAGGAACTCTGGAATGTTGTTGGACAAAAACCTGATTTACATGTTTTGAGCCAAAACTTGGGTCAAAACAACCCAAGTTTCAATCAATGAGTACAGTCAACTAAACGAAGTGTGTTCTTTGTATTTTGTGATGGCATAAAGGTTATTCTATATGCCAAATTCTTTGAAGTGCTGTTTGGAAGCACATTGATACGTATAGGTAATAAGTCTAGTCATTACTGAATTCACGGATGTTTTTGGTAGAGGATTCTGATTGTGGTTTAAGTTTTGTCCTTCGTAATGAGCACTGCGAAATTTTCGAAGCTGGCTCGACGGCGGCAGTGAGGACACTTCGATGCTGATTAAGCACTATTTACTTATACATCTGAGTTGATCATAAAAAACGGACCACCTAAATTTCATTGAAGTTCAATTGATTCTAATGCTTTCCAAATCCATTGCACAACAACATGCCATACATCATCCGAGAACTTGCATTCTCAGCTTAAAAATGATAGACGTGCATCCGCTATTAGAATATGCTGAGCAGTACTCAAAATATGAAAATCACTCAATTTACAAATCCCAATTTTTCAAAATGAAAACATGTGAGTATGATAATGAATCAGACACGGGAAGAAAGAGCATTTTCGGAGCTCTCTTTTGACATACTGCTCATCAAAATTGGAGAACTAATGAAAAATGAGTGATATCGAGAATTAATCACAAAATCATAACCTTTTTTGATTGGAAATGTTATATTCTATCTTTTCATCAAAAGTGTTCATGTTTGGTATCTTCAGAATCCTTGCGATGTGAGGAGTACGAATATGAAAGTTATAGTCATATAAGTTCAATACTTCTTTTTCAAACTTCTTCAATTTTTGTTTTCATTTCCGCAAAAGCATGTAGGGTGAACGAAGGTTCAAAGCAAGACAATTAGTGAAGGCATATCTTTGTTCTCTCAATGCGGCTGCCGATTGTTAACCTTCATTGTTTACACTAATTGTTTCATACAAGCACCATACATGTTGTTTGCATACTTTTGCGGAAATGAAAACAAATATTGAAGAAGTTTGAAAAAAGAAGTATTGAACTTATATGACTATAACTTTCATATTCGTACTCCTCACATCGCAAGGATTCTGAAGATACCAAACATGAACGAACACTTTTGATGAAAAAGAGAGAATATAACATTTCCAATCAAAAAGGTAATGATTTCGTGATTACTTCTCGATATCACTCATTCTTCATTAGTTCTCCGATTTTGATGACCAGTATGTCAAAAGAGAGCTCCGAAAATGCTCTTTCTTCCCGTGTCTCATTCATTATCATACTCACATGTTTTCATTTTGAAAAATTGGGATTTGTAAATTGAGTGATTTTCATATTTTGAGCACTGCTCAGCATATTCCAATAGCGGATGCACGTCTATCATGGCTCATTTTTAAGCTGAGAATGCAAGCTCTCGGATGATGTATGGCATGTTGTTATGCAATGGATTTGGAAAGCATTAGAATCAATTGAGCTTCAATGAAATTTAGGTGGTCCGTTTTTTATGATCAACTCTGTAGTTTTAAGCCGCAATCCTACTCGATCTCAAATAGAGTTTCCGCAATCCAAGGCATAAATGAATCTCGTATAAATCATGTGTTCGCTCCTATATCGTAAAGTTGTTCCATGTCTTGAATAAGTTACTACACGTATTGCTGCTCTATCTTTCTCATACACGTACAGCATATGTCATCAAAGTATATAGGCCGGCCGCCAAAAGACTGGCCGGTTCAATCCTGTATGACCTAATTCAAATCCATTAAAATGTTCATCAAAGAAGCTTTCAATTTTCGAGATAATACGAAATCGGCATGAAGAAAAGGCAATTGCATTTCATGTGAAGCATGACAGCCAGTTACAGCTTTTAGTGCCCAATGAATAGTGACAGCTGACATTACAACGTGTGTGAATAGACATCAAATCGTGACTTAATCCCTATCGCAGACGGCAACAGAAAATTGAATGTGAAGATTTCATTGGTAATGAGTGTATCTGAAAATATTTTCATTATTTGACTCTATTTTAACTTTAATGGTAGACAATTTGTACTTCATGCTGACTTGCATACTTCGTTCAATGATTGCGGGGCTGCGTCCTTGCTTCATTGTTTGCTTCAGAGAAATTTATTTACTTCAAGTGGTGAATGTACTTCATCAAAGGCTAACCGAACAATCTTCGTGTTTGGTAAACAAATTCATTGTTTGTCATCAATGAGAATTCCGACTTAACTTGATCACACAATTTAATTGTAAGCCAAATCTCGAATTGTTGCGATCAAACATCCTCTACCACAGAATTAGATTGTTTAACCGCATTACTTTGCTAGAAGTGCAAACTGATTCAAAACAGTGGCACATGCAGGAACTTATTAAGTGGGCAAAAAGACATTTTTAATACCTTGCAGAGATAGGAAAAATAGTCGTGCGCCACTTGCGGAATGCTGTGAATTCTTTCAAAATGCTCCGATCGCCACCATTCTTTCAGATTCGAAGAATTCAGATCATTGCGCAAAAGTTTTCTCGATAATGTTGGGCCCTCCGATCATTATTTAAAAAGTTAGCCGGCGCATGAAAAAACGTTCACAAACTTCTCTGTAGATCTTGCCATCGAGTGTGTCTCTTTGCTGTGTGATCCGGTTGATAACAGTCACTGAAACTTTGCACAATTTGGCGTGTTTAATGTTGAACTGACCGCTCATTGTTCGATTGCTATGGTATTAAGTCAGCAGATTGCGCCATGTCATTAACGTTACATGTTCCAATGTTTCCTTTCTAGTCAAACAGAAGAAGAGACGACCTGTCTAACTCTGTGCCTCCATGTCTGCACAAAGCTTGATCACATGAAGAAACACGTCATTCCTTCAGAACCGAAAAAACCTGAGCAAGCATCATAGGCTTTTGACCTTTCCTCACAGAACAATGAAAAGTAATTGATTTTATATTATAAAAGCAGTCAAGTCGCCGGCTTCATTCCACAGCACATGACAGAATACAGCGCTCACCTGAGCGATCACCTGCCGAATTTCATGATGTCAAAGTGCACGAATTACACTGATCGAAGGGTTACAAATACCAGCATTGAAATATTGATGGTCAGATCTCAAGTAGATTTTAGAGATAACAAGCTGTCACTGACGTGCTTATCATCATATTTTTTCAACACATCGGTGCTTAGAAAGACAGTTACTATTTGCATATTTACCGGGGATGAAATAATTTTCCGGTGAAGCTTGCGGTGTCATGATGTGAAAACTCCGTGTGCTGTAGTCATACGATCATAAGCTGACCACATGTCATTGTGAGAGATGCAATCGCACATTTCAAGTTCATCTATCATAGCCTATCAATTACTTGAATTCTCACTTTTCTGCATCATTTATCACAAATTCAAAATTCATAAATGCTAATTTTGAAGCATTTAACGACAAACATTTCCGTACAAGTCCGATAACCTTGTAATCAAGATAATCAGATTAGAAAACAATGTATCACCAGTGTTTTAGTCAACGGCAGCCACGACAAAATTATTGACAAAAAAAATAAATTCGAAGCTAAACTTTTATAGACACTTTCCCATTCTTGTAGCTACAGTTATTCTACACATTTTTGAAATAATTGTATAAAGATTCCCCTTTGAGAACATCGCTGTAGAAGACTACACATAGACCGATAGGAGTTGGACGCCGTGGACTATCTCCGTTTTTAATTCTAACTTTTGTCTCTTTTTGAACAATGAACTTTTGTCGAGAGAGATATTATCTTATCGGTTTACAGACTACTTTACTTTATTATAATATATTGATGAAATTATTGGCATCTGCTATTGTGGAAGACGGTAATGCATGTAATTGGCAAAATATGTACATGCATTACATGTAGTATTGAATTAATTATCATTGGAAACAAATTCGTTGCAATTTGCATGGTAGGAATGAAACCACGTTTTTTTGAAAGAAAATTTAAAAATGCCGATTTTTTCAAATAGTTTTTATAGAAAAATATATACAAATCATCCTAAACATGTACAAAATTCAGATCAGTTTAGAAGTGGGAGATCTATTCTTGTCATTGTACTGTTTTTTGATAGGCTCAGAATACCTTCTTGAATATTGACGAGATAATCTAAAGCTTGCTAAAGAAGCGTCATCGGATTTCTGCAAAAGTTTTTTCATTTTCTCTTTGTGTGAATGAAACTTCAGTTTTCTATCATGTCTATGCAACAATTCACTGCCTAGCAGATTCAAACACTTGCACACATTGAAGCCACTTTTGACGGACATTTCCAGAAAATGAATGTCTCTTTCTGTTGCGAATTCTTCTGCTTCTTTTGTATGCACACCTTCCCTTTCGGTCTCTAGATCTTGTTTGTTGCCGATTAAGAAGATAACATCCATGGTTTTCACCTGTTCTCGCAGATAGTCGACCCATCTCATGGCACTGGCGAACGAATCTCGTCGGGTCACATCATACACGACCATTCCGGCATTGGAGTTCCGTGTGTAAATAGGAACCAGCCCTCCAAACTTCTCCTCTCCTGAGATATCCCATGTATGAAACTCCAACTCTCGCCCATCTATCTCAGTCACAGGATTGAAGGCCTGTGCGGCTGTCGTTGGAGCCTCTTCTTCAAGATCAAAGTTGTCGAGGCACAGTCGCTTCATAAGAGAAGTTTTCCCGACACCACAATCCCCAACGAGGACCATCTGAAACTTCGGCCAAGGCTCTTCCGGTAAACTCTTGATGTGGTTGCTCCTCAACCAACGTGAATATTCGTCATCTTCTGAAGCCAGTTCGTGATAGTTCATGATGACAGCGGTAAATGATGATTTCTCGTGTACCCTTTCCTTCTTAAATGATCAGCTAGTCAGGTGACAAGCGATGACAAATGGACTTTGGAAGAATGAAATGCCGGTCGAACAGCTGACTGCTACACCCACATGATAAACAGATTTTTGATCACTTAGAAAACGACGGTTAAAAGTCCTCGTCGATTGCATCAGCCTGCATCATCGTCGCTGAATAGAGACAACCGCAAATAAGGCGTTGAATCTGACTGATGAAAGATAAGAACGAAAATTCGGCTATTTTAGAAGAAGTGACATTGTGAGATTATTTCTGATGAAATACCGCGAGGGACTTGATGAATCAGGCTGATCAGAATATGTCACGCACCAAAAATTATCTTGTTGTCATTAATTCTGAATCTGAATATTTTCTAAAAGATGTGCGGGTAGGCCTATATCAAATATGAGATCATGGAACCAAACAGAAAAAAGTGAAAGGTCTATGCTGTGCTTGCCTTTTCAACACTTGTGCTACCAAGATATTCTACGGACGCTATTTACCATAACTGGCAATATTTTTTTGCCACCTTGAAAACATATGAAAAAATATACTTAGGCTAATACTGATAAAAGGAACTATGATTGATCTAATACACATATTCATACGTCATCAGTATGCACATAAATTTATTATACTATTAGGATACTAATGATGTCAAAATTCGAAACTTTGAAACTAATTTTAAAAATACTTCTTCAGTTCAAATAAAATTTCACATATGATTATTCTAAAAATTCAAATTTTAGCTTGCAAATGCTTTTCTAAGCAGCGACTTATCCTACATGTACATGCGGATCATTCGATTCATTTTCAGTAATTTGGGTAAATGCCCCTTGATGCTAGAATTCTGTTCATATCATTCATTCATACTTGGATATACACATTTGAGTGCAAGCACAGAAGTAACTTAATAATTTGCATGGATCTGAAGAAGTCCACTAATTTCTGTTGCAATTAATTGATATTGCAGGACGTTCGCAGACTTTGGGGATGGTTAGAAGTAGTATCGATTTTAATTTTCTAGAAATTTAAATGACTTTTGTCTATACTTGGATTGCATTCTAAATTGTAGCAAATGTTTTGAAGGGAATATATTGATTTTTAGATTAACTCTTTTTTTAGATTAATATTAGATTGATTCTGGTGCTTGGATTGTTCTCATTTTATAGTTTACCTCAACGAAAGGTAGTCACGTTTCAGTACTAGGTACATTGAATCATAGACATCTTTGCATGTTTATAACAGGGATGCGGAGTCCTATCATTTTTTGATAGGACTCCCAGTCCGGGTAGCAAGTATATGAAGCCTAGATTTTGAAAATTAACTGGTAACCTACGCCATAGCTCATTGTAGGCCTACTTGAACCTATATTTAGTGATCATTCCTGTATCAATTATCCATCATTTCCGATGAAAGTTGATGGCCCCTACAGTTGAATGCATGCGACTCGTCTCCTCCCATCTTCTTAATGTGTGCTTCACACGGTTTTTCTTCAGTCTCTAACAGGCAGGAAAAGCCCCCCCCCCATCCTTCTCTAAAAAATATGAGTACACTATCGAGTTTGATATGCATACTTTGGAGGAGACATCACACACGATTAATGTTCTCAAACAAACTAAATAGTATTTCATTTTTGTCTCTGATGTGTCCGCTGGTAAGTAGGTGTGATCGAGGCTATGAAGGCTTGTCTTTTCTACTAAATCACCGAGTGAGACGACAATCTTTTTTTCACTATCACGGTTCATTCCCTCAACTATTACAAGCTTTGCATGCACTACTGTCTCTGTACTTTTGCTTGACGGAGAAAGTTGATATCTAGACGGTGCACGAAGATAAATAATTTGTTTGTATTATATTCCGGTCTTGTTATAGCCTCCGACTCCGCATCCCTGGTTTATAATCATAGAAATCACCTTTATAAGTCTTCAAGTTAAAAGCAGAATGAGTGAAATTGATAATCCGTGAATATTGGAAGCACCTGTGCAATTTTATTTGGATGTAAACATTTGAGGAAAAATTGAAACATCGAAATTGCGATCAGTTGTGCCACTAACTCCTGCTCACTGATCCATATTTCCATAATTTGCAACAAATTTCCGCTCAAATATTCGGTGACACAGATTTTCAGATTTTTTTTGGAGGAGGCCAGTTTTTAAGATATCAAGTTTAAAAATATCAAATTTTTCTGATTGTTGTAAGATACTCGTATACATTCATCTGAACGAATCAATGCCAATTATTATTCAAGAACACCATCAAGTTGTCTGCAAAATCGAAAAAATTGATAGAAGTCAGCTATATTAAAGTGCCTGCTGAAAGCTTCGTCGTCATTTCATGACTTTTTTAACAATTTTTTAATATTGCATCGGTCATTAAAAACAATTACTTGATATTATATGCCTAATTATTTTAAAGATGTGTAATGGCATAGACCATGCCAGTGGACCAGCTAGCTGACGCATTTTTCATCTAAAAGAAAATCATAATCGTCATTCCACGACATTAACTGATGTCGTGGAATGATGTATATCCTTTTATGACACCAAGTAGCTCTTTTAGACTCAAATAAAGCTTGTGAGAAACTCAAATGACAGTGTACATGCCACAGACGAATGATATGACTGGTGTGTACACACAGGTGTGTCCGTATAAAAGAAAAAAAAATTGAATATGCAGTTCGTCTATTGATTGTAAGAGCATCAGCTGGCACGAAATAATCATCTTGACGATTATAACAATCGATGTTCCGTTGCTTGTCTTCGACAGAAATGCGTTGTCTTGACATGACTGCAATAATTCTGATTGTGTTGATTTGCGATGTCTTTTATTGATGTGAGATTCATGACTCCCGTTCACTCGATTTCCGTCTCTTATCTTGTTGATCTGATCTTTGTTGTTAATGATCTGAGATAATAATCCTATTGAACTGAGAATCGCAACACTATTGAAATGAGAATTCTATTGAAATTAGATGCCTGCAGATGATTTGAGAATTAAACTTATTAAATTGGAAAAGGTGTAGATGAACATCATTCTAAGCACCAAATGAAGCAATTTCTCCACTGTTTCATCTGTAAAGCCACACCATTCAGAAATGACACGTCCATCAGCAAAGTTGGGATGAAATATGAAAAGCTTGATGAATTTCATGTAGGAATCAATTGGAAAATTGGCTTGTTCCCAAAAATTTTAGCCGCAGTAACTTTTTGAAATTGGTAAATATGAATTTCTGAAAATCATCTTGGCGAAAAAAGATGGTGGACATGTCGCCAAAAAAAGTACATTAAAGTAATGAGTTGATTGCACACTTAACATAATTAAACACTTTGAAACAGTTGCATGCCATCTGTACTGACAATGTTGCACACTTATAATGCTTTTCTTCTCGTTCTCTCTGAAGAAATTAAGTGATAGATACTTGAAGCGTTCAAGCCGCAGGTGTGACTGTCATTGGTCCACCATGATGTGGAGACAATATGAGACCTGCATAAATCAAAGTGAACACTTAATTAAGTAAGGGAGGGCGGGGCACATTGAACCACCATCCTTTTTCCGAAACTACAAATAGTGGAGACTTTGTGCTTTGAGACATTGTTTATTGAAGCAAATGAACATGATTACTCTGATAATTTCAGTTGCTCATGCTCTCCATCATTATTTTCACAGGATTTCCCAAAGTTTCTATGAAAAAGTACATTTTCAGAATTTTGTTTGATTATAACCAGCAACTTGAGCATATCTTCATCAGACAACAGTTTTCTCAAGTATTCTTTATCAATTTCATTGGTTAAAACTATCTAAGTGCAGTCTTACTTGCATACGAGCACGAAAAGCAAGCGATGTGGGACACATTGAACCACCCAAGACGAAGCACTTTGAACATGGTTCATACTACCGCACTTCGATGCTCAAACTTTCTTTTATTGAATGAACGAAGTGATTTATAAGTTTTGATCATGTGATTATTATACAAACTGGTCTGCAACGCTATCAGATTGTCTATTTAGAAATATTTGAGCAGTTATGGCATTCGCTGCAACTCTTATCGAATGTAAAGCACCAGGGCAGCATGGACAAGAATTAATTGACAAATTGATGTAAATCAGTGATCTCAATAAAAATGTGGCTTTGAATACACTGGCGCCTCCTTTGCTGGTCAAATTAATTTCAATTGTTAATGCTTCTTGCCTTGGTGTTTGGTGATTTTTCAGCTTTTTTATTAGGCCTTCTCGTGTCTTACATGTCAACATGAAATTCGCAATTCCTGCAGGCATGCTTTAAATGATGATTACAATGATAAATGAAATAATATTGTGTATCAATACATTTAGAATTAATGCTCTTGTCAAGACTCTTCTATCATGAATAATGCTACTAATCTGAGAACTCTGATAGTCAATGAACATTTTTCTTTCAGAAATTAGCGCAGCATGCATTTTTTCATATCAAGCATATGCCATCATTTTTTTCCAATAAAAATCTCAAACTGTGAATTTTGTTGCTTGATTTTGATGATTTATGAACTGAAGCTGTAGATCTGATGCATAATGTCTAATAAAATTTAACAAGAAAATAATGAATACAGGTGATTCGATGTGCCCCATACATGGGCACATACTGTATAACCACTATGGCAAAAAATTTAAAATTCAAATTGTGAGGAAATGAAATGTCACAGAAACGTTCAACAACTGAGAGATTACTTCGTTTTTTCAACTTCGTTTTTTCAACCATCAACTTTTCATCCAAGTTTGATTTTGGTTCATTTGATTTAGAACATTCAAACTGTCTAGAAAAGTTCAAAAGCATGTTTAATTTGCTGACGTGTGTGAAGTCGCGGCAACCACTCAGCGCAACCATTTTTGTTTTTATTGTGCCACTCCCAAAAATCACATCAACCACACAATTCCAGGCCGCTGATTATGTGCCACGCATCAGTTTTGCTAAATTCGGCCTCCTTCACTCGGAAAACTCAATTTAAAGTTCAACTACATCACACAGTAATTCCAACGCAGCCACTTTTCAAGTTAACACTGCTCTGCTCAAACGCCATTTCACATCAAAGCACCATCGGGTGCGCCAGGTGAATATTCATCAGAATCGACCACACACTCGCACACAAACACTCGCACCTATTCACTCGCTAAATCAGAAAATATCATCCTTCAAAAACACATGATTTCCTGCCATGTATATGAAAAGTGGTTGCGTTGGAATTATTGTGTGATGTAGTTGAACTTTGAATTGAGTTCTCCGAGTGAAGGAGGCCGAATTTAGTAAAACTGATGCATGGCACATAATCAGCGATCCCAAATTATACAAGAAACATGCATTTCAGGAGTGGCACACTCGAAATGAAAATTGGTTGCGCTGGATGTGCAATATTTTATTAGAAGCTTTGTCATGTGATTTAAATATTTAATGTTTTCTTTTTGCACGGGTGAAAGGCTGCTTTTGTTTGACTGATTCTGATGAATATTGACCTGGCAGATCCGCTGTTGCTATTTATGTGATGCATATCTGCCTGCTTTCGTGCTGAATAATTTTGATTAGATATTTGGTTGCTCCAACTTCACACTTCGCTGTAATAAAATTTTGAAACTTGAAATTTTCCATGAAGATCGACTATTTCTATTAATCTTTTGCGTGGCACATAATTAGGCATGGATGTTTCATCGTATGTTACAGGTTTTGTTGCTTGATGCGCTAAACTGATGGAAGTCGGAAAAATTGGTTGCGCCAACTTCACAGCGCCACCAATTTAAAATTTGAATTGCGTTTTCTGGCCAAAGGAGGCTGAATCTCGTGAAACCGATTAGTGGCACAAAATCAGCGACCTCGAATTGTGTGGTTGATGTGATTTCTGGGAGTGGCACAGTAAAAGCAAAAATGGTTGCGCTGAGTGGTTGAGGCAACTTTACACACGTAATTTGCTCCACCCTCCCCTTCATGTATATTCTGATTTCCGTCAGCATAATTTTGAAGCAGTCGAACTAAATGCTCCACCATTTAAGAATGCCCCATAAATGAAAATTTAGGAACTCTGGAATGTTGTTGGACAAAAACCTGATTTACATGTTTTGAGCCAAAACTTGGGTCAAAACAACCTAAGCCCAAGTTTCAATCAATGAGTACAGTCAACTAAACGAAGTGTGTTCTTTGTATTTTGTGATGGCATAAAGGTTATTCTATATGCCAAAATTCTTTGAAGTGCTGTTTGGAAGTACATTGATACGTATAGGTAATAAGTGTAGTCATTACTGAATTCACGGCTGTTTTTGGTAGAGGATTCTGATTGTGGTTTAAGTTTTGTCCTTCGTAAAGACTACTGCGAAATTTTCGAAGCTGGCTCGACGCGGCAGTGAGGACACGTCGATGCTGATTAAGTACTGATCCATTATTTACTTATAGGCCTACATCTACAAAGTTTATCATAAAAAACGGACCACCTAAATTTCATTGAAGTTCAATTGATTCTAATGCTTTCCAAATCCATTGCACAACAACATGCCATACATCATCCGAGAACTTGCATTCTCAGCTTAAAAATGATAGACGTGCATCCGCTATTGGAATATGCTGAGCAGTGCTCAAAATATGAAAATCACTCAATTTACAAATCCCAATTTTTCAAAATGAAAACATGTGAGTATGATAATGAATCAGACACGAAGAGAAAGAGCATTTTCGGAGCTCTCTTTTGACATACTGGTCATCAAAATTGGAGAACTAATGAAAAATAAGTGATATCGAGAATCATGTGTTCACTCCTGTATCGTTAAGTTGTTCCATGTCCTGAATTACCACCCGTTTTGCTGTTCAATCTTTCTTATACACGCACAGCATACCGTGACTTAATCCCTATCGCAGACGGCAACAGAAAATTGAATGTGAAGATTTCATTGGTAATGAGTGTATCTGAAAATATTTTCATTATTTGACTCTATTTTAACTTTAATGTAGACAATGGCCAATTTGTACTTCATGCTGACTTGCATACTTCGTTCAATGATTGCGGGGCTGCGTCCTTGCTTCATTGTTTGCTTCAGAGAAATTTATTTACTTCAAGTGGCGAATGTACTTCATCAAAGGCTAACCGAACAATCTTCGTGTTTGGTAAACAAATTTATTGTTTGTCATCAATGAGAATTCCGACTTAACTTGATCACACAATTTAATTGTAAGCCAAATCTCGAATTGTTGCGATCAAACATCCTCTACCACAGAATTAGATTGTTTAACCGCATTACTTTGCTAGAAGTGCAAACTGATTCAAAACAATGGCACATGCAGGAACTTATTAAGTGGGCAAAAAGACATTTTTTAATGCCTTGCAGAGATAGGAAAAATAGTCGTGCGTCGCTTGCGGAATGCTGTGAATTCCTTGAAAATGCTCCGATCGCCACAGTTCTTTCAGATTCGAAGAATTCAGATCATTGAGCAAAAGTTTTCTCGATAATGTTGGGCCCTCCGATCATTATTTAAAAAGTTAGCAGGCGCACGAAAAAAACGTCACAAACTTCGCTGCAGAACTTGACATCGAGTGTGTCTCTTGGCTGTGTGATCCGGTTGATGACAGTCACTGAAACTTCGCACAATTAGGCGTGTTTAATGTTGAACTGACCGCTCATTGTTCGATTGCTATGGTATTAAGTCAGCAGATTGCGCCATGTCATTAACGTTACATGTTCCAATGTTTCCTTTCTCGTCAAACAGAAGAAGAGACGACCTGTCTAACTCTGTGTCCTCTACTTAACTACGTGATCAATGCAAATGATTTTCAGTTAGGCTGTTTGATAGATTAACAACATCGATTCTACTATACCTTTTACCGTAGCTGTTGTCACAATCTGCACACTTGATGTCAATCTAAATATAGAAATTCTTTATCTGCAAAGCGGTTGGCAGAATCTGCACAGTTGTTGTCAATCTAAATTTAGATCCTCTCAATCTGCACCGTAGATGGCAAAATCTGCATACTGGTTGTCACAGTGGTATATCTGGACAATGTTTTGTAAGGGTGGCATTTCCTATTGATAATCTAAGAATAACTGAGCACAGTTTTTGGAAGCTTATCCGGACACACAGTTATCTCAGTCAATTTATCCGGCATAATGCCTGTTCGAAAATTGGAATCACATTTTTACCCTGCATCAAATTTTTTTTAGCTCAAAATTTCACTGTTCCTTAAAAAACTAATTCTGAGAACAATCGAGTTTTTCGATATGAAAGATCATGCACCAATTTTCCATCACATGTACAGCGAACGAAATGTTTACCCTAATTACATGTACTAAATGAAACAAAAGTATGATTGAACAAGATCCCTTTCTGTGATCAATGCGTAACATATCATCAATCTGTTTTCAATCCAGTTGTTTGAGATCAATTTTAAAACTGCAAAATTGAAGTAGCTGAACATTTCATCTGAAACTTGAATGTGAAATTGTTGAGTGCAGATTATCAGAATGATTTCAGTAGATGAAATTTAGAATCTACGAGAATATGGCACAGATATCAGTTACATGGAGTATCATATTTTCCTCGATTTCAAAGCACTTTTTAATCCTAGCTTTGACGATGAGCAAATCATGTACCAGTAGTTTAGATGTTCATAATTTCAATCAATCTCATCAACAAGACATTTGTCGTCAATGTTTCACGAAATTTCTATGTTTTTATCCATCATATTAAAGAAATCGCTTAATTCGTTGAAATGGTTTAAACAGGCGAACTCAAATTCCTCAGTAGAAAAATGAGATGTTGCATTAAAAATGAAAAGCTCTATCGAAGCACTGATTGTCCAATTTAAAAAAATAGCCGAATTCCGCTATAATTTCAAGTGAAAGCACTTTTATAAAGCAAGTGTATTTGTCTCTTGTTATGATGTTAGCATTTTGCTCAACCAAATCCTTTAAGATTTTGATTCCAATCTTTTGAAGAGTTATACCTCCCAATCTAGCTCTCTCTCGATCAGAAGAAGATCTCTGAGTTTCTGGACATGTCAAATGTCTTTAAAAACGCTTCTTAAGATAGAGATAGGCCCTAACCATCTCTGTGATGCTTTGGAAAGGAGAATATCAAGGCAATGGACGGTGTCGAAGAGAGTGAAGAGTGTTCAAAGAGGAAATTGACGATGGCAAGTAGCATCTTCATGCATGACGACGAATTCGCCTTCTTTCTTGACGACCGTCCATGGTCATAACGTGGACGAATCCCGATCGATGGGAAACCATGATGCCCTTCGACCATGCGAACAGCTCTGAATTCTTCTAAATATCTTTGTTCGACAGAGAACAGATAAATACATATTGACAACCACTATGCAGATTGCGTCAACAAAAATGATCGTTAGAATTCCGAAGTGAAATTTGCTTCTGACATCATAGAAAACACTGAACCTACCTCATGCCGACGTTTCAGATGCAATTTCTCTTTTGACATCAAGTATGCAGATCGTGACAACAGCTATGAGAAAAGGTATATTTCTTCATGCATATATATCAACGATTGCACCTGCGATGAACTGATGTCAGAATGTCGATGAAAAAACTAATAACAGTTCGATTTTGTAGAATGCGTCAAATGAGTGCTATTTCCGTTCTGCTGCACTCCTCCATGTCTGCACAAAGCTTGATCACATGAAGAAACACGTCATTCCTTCAGAACCGAATAACCTGAGCAAGCATCATAGGCTTTTGACCTTTCCTCACAGAACAATGAAATGAATGAACAATGAATTCTTCTACCCGCGTACATACGCGCTGCACTAAGAGTCAGAAATCACTTGATCTGATGCTGTTAAAACATGGGAAATGTTAATGAATACGCGCGGGCGAGCGTTTATAGTTTGCGCGTCGTCTACGGTTGTCTGCGCTGCCGCTTGAACCACGGATGAACCGCTAAGTATGTTCTGTCTTCCCTGAGCATGAAATTGAGGTCCTATCACATTGTTTAGTCTCTCATACATGCAGTCACATGACACGCAAAGTCTACGCAACAAGACTGCCGACAACTGTTGCACAAATGTCACGCGTACCCACGGATGTTTAGGGTCATATGTAATTACGCGTGATTGAGCGTGGCATGTCACCTAGTGGTATATCATTAAATATTTTGAAATCAAACGTTGTTGTGACCGAATCGCAGGTTGTGTGCAAAGCTTGACCGAATTAATTGATTGAAAATATGTACATATTGAATTAATTATCATTGGAAACAAATTGGTTGCAATTTGCATGGTAGGAATGAAACCACGTTTTTTTGAAAGAAAATTTAAAAATGCCGATTTTTTCGAATAGTTTTTATAGAAAAATATATACAAATCATCCTAAACATGTACAAAATTCAGGTAATAATAATAATAATAAAGACGTATATTTTGAAGAAAACGCCCCAATAATGAAAATCGTAGAAGTGGGAGATCTATTCTTATAATTGTACTGTTTTTTGATAGGCTCAGAATTCCTTCTTGAAAATCGACGAGATAATCTAAAGCTTGCTAAAGAAGCGTTATCGGATTTCTGCAAAAGTTCTTTCATTTTCTCTTTGTGTGAATGAAACTTCAGTTTTCTATCATGTCTATGCAACAATTCACTGCCTAGCAGATTCAAACACTTGCACACATTGAAGCCACTTTTGACGGACATTTCCAGAAAATGAATGTCTCTTTCTGTTGCGAATTCTTCTGCTTCTTTTGTATGCACACCTTCCCTTTCGGTCTTGAGATCTTGTTTGTTGCCGATTAAGAAGATAACATCCATGGTTTTCACCTGTTCTCGCAGATAGTCGACCCATCTCATGGCACTGGCGAACGAATCTCGTCGGGTTACATCATACACGACCATTCCGGCATTGGAGTTCCGTGTGTAAATAGGAACCAGCCCTCCAAACTTCTCCTCTCCTGAGATATCCCATGTATGAAACTCCAACTCTCGCCCATCTATCTCAGTCACAGGATTGAAGGCCTGTGCGGCTGTCGTTGGAGCCTCTTCTTCAAGATCAAAGTTGTCGAGGCACAGTCGCTTCATAAGAGAAGTTTTCCCGACACCACAATCCCCAACGAGGACCATCTGAAACTTCGGCCAAGGCTCTTCCGGTAAACTCTTGATGTGGTTGCTCCTCAACCAACGTGAATATTCGTCATCTTCTGAAGCCAGTTCGTGATAGTTCATGATGACAGCGGTAAATGATGATTTCTCGTGTACCCTTTCCTTCTTAAATGATCAGCTAGTCAAGGACAAGCGATGACAAATGGACTTTGGAAGAATGAAATGCCGGTCGAACAGCTGACTGCTACACCCACATGATAAACAGATTTCTGATCACTTAGAAAACGACGGTTAAAAGTCCTCGTCGATTGCATCAGCCTGCATCATCGTCGCTGAATAGAGACAACCGCAAATAAGGCGTTGAATCTGACTGATGAAAGATAAGAAAGGAAATTCGGCTATTTTAGAAGAAGTGACATTGTGAGATTATTTCTGATGAAATACCGCGAGGGACTTGATGAATCAGGCTGATCAGAATATGTCACGCACCAAAAATTATCTTGTTGTCATCAATTCTTAATCTGAATATTTTCTAAAAGATGTGCGGGTAGGCCTATATTATACATGTATATGAGATCATGGAACCAAACAGAAAAAAGTGAAAGGTCTATGCTGTGCCCGCCTTTTCAACACTTGTGCTACCAAGATATTCTACGGACGCTATTTACCATAACTGGCAATATTTTTTTGCCACCTTGAAAACATATGAAAAAATATACTTAGGCTAATACTGATAAAAGGAACTATGATTGATCTAATACACATATTTATACGTCATCAGTATGCACATAAATTTATTATACTATTAGGATACTAATGATGTCAAAATTCGAAACTTTGAAACTAATTTTAAAAATACTTCTTCAGTTCAAATAAAATTTCACATATGATTATTCTAAAAATTCAAATTTTAGCTTGCAAATGCTTTTCTAAGCAGTGACTTATCCTACATGTACATGCGGATCATTCGATTCATTTTCAGTAATTTGGGTAAATGCCCCTTGATGCTAGAATTCTGTTCATATCATTCATTCATACTTGGATATACACATTTGAGTGCAAGCACAGAAATAACTTAATAATTTGCATGGATCTGAAGAAGTCCACTAATTTCTGTTGCAATTAATTGATATTGCAGGACGTTCGCAGACTTTGGGGATGGTTAGAAGTAGTATCGATTTTAATTTTCTAGAAATTTAAATGACTTTTGTCTATACTTGGATTGCATTCTAAATTGTAGCAAATGTTTTGAAGGGAATATATTGATTTTTAGATTAACTCTTTTTTTAGATTAATATTAGATTGGTTCTGATGCTTGGATTGTTCTCATTTTATAGTTTACCTCAACAAAAGGTAGTCACGTTTCAGTACTAGGTACATTAAATCATAGACATCTTTGCATGTTTATAACAGGGATGTGGAGTCCTATCATTTTTTGATAGGACTCCCAGTCCGGGTAGCAAGTATATGAAGGCTAGATTTTGAAAAATAACTGGTAACCTACGTCATAACTTATTGCAGGCCTACTTGAACCTATATTTAGTGATCATTCCTGTATCAATTATCAATCATTTCCGATGAAAGTTGATGGCCCCTACAGTTGAATGCATGCGACTCGTCTCCTCCCATCTTCTTAATGTGTGCTTCACACGGTTTTTCTTCAGTCTCTAACAGGCAGGAAAAGCCCCCCCCCCCCATCCTTCTCTAAAAAATATGAGTACACTATCGAGTTTGATATGCATACTTTGGAGGAGACATCACACACGATTAATGTTCTCAAACAAACTAACTAGTATTTCATTTTTGTCTCTGATGTGACCGCTGGTAAGTAGGTGTGATCGAGGCTAGGAAGGCTTGTCTTTTCTACTAAATCACCGAGTGAGACGACAATCCTTTTTCACTATCACGGTTCATTCCCTCAACTATTACAAGCACAGAATTAGATTGTTTATCTGTGTCACTTTGCTAGAAGTGCAAACTGATTCAAACAAATGGCACATGCAGGAACTTAATAAGTGGGCAAAAAGAAATTTTTAATACCTTGCAGAGATAGGAAAAATAGTCGTGCGTTGCTTGCGGATTGCTCTAAATTCCTTCAAAATGCTCCGATCGCCACGATTCCTTCAGATTCGAAGAATTCAGATCATTGCGCAAAAGTTTTCTCGATAATGTTGGGCCCTCCGATCATTTTAAAAAAAGTTAGCAGGCGCATGAAAAAACGTTCACAAACTTCTCTGTAGAACTTGACATCGACTGTGTCTCTTTGCTGTGTGATCCGGTTAATAACAGTCACAGAAACTTTGTACAATTTGTCGTTTTTAATGCTGAACTGGCTTCTCATTGTTCGATTGCTATGGTATTTAGTCAGCAGATTGTGCCATTTCAATAACGTTGCACGTTCCAATGCTTCCCTTCTAGTCAAACGGAAGAAGAGACGACCTGTCTAATTCTGTGATTACAAGCTTTGCATGCACTGCTGTCTCTGTACTTTTGCTTGACGGAGAAAGTTGATATCTAGACGGTGCACGAAGATAAATAATTTGTTTGTATTATATTCCGGTCTTGTTATAGCCTCCGACTCCGCATCCCTGGTTTATAATCATAGAAATCACCTTTATAAGTCTTCAAGTTAAAAGCAGAATGAGTGAAATTGATAATCCGTGAATATTGGAAGCACCTGTGCAATTTTATTTGGATGTAAACATCTGAGGAAAAATTGAAACATCGAAATTGTGATCAGTTGTGCCACTAACTCCTGCTCACTGATCCATATTTCCATAATTTGCAACAAATTTCCGCTCAAATATTCGGTGACACAGATTTTCAGATTTTTTTTTGGAGGAGGCCAGTTTTTAAGATATCAAGTTTAAAAATATCAAATTTTTCTGATTGTTGTAAGATACTCGTATACATTCATCTGAACGAATCAATGCCAATTATTATTCAAGAACACCATCAAGTTGTCTGCAAAATCGAAAAAATTGATAGAAGTCAGCTATATTAAAGTGCCTGCTGAAAGCTTCGTCGTCATTCCATGACTTTTTTAACAAGTTTTTAATATTGCATCGGTCATTAAAAACAATTACTTGATATTATATGCCTAATTATTTTAAAGATGTGTAATGGCATAGACCATGCCAGTGGACCAGCTAGCTGACGCATTTTTCATCTAAAAGAAAATCATAATCGTCATTCCACGACATTAACTGATGTCGTGGAATGATGTATATCCTTTTGTGACACCAAGTAGCTCTTTTAGACTCAAATAAAGCCTGTGAGAAACTCAAATGACAGTGTACATGCCACAGACGAATGATATGACTGGTGTGTACACACACGTGTGTCCGTATAAAAGAAATATCCCTTGAGTTCGACATTTTCCGGCTCAATCTCATTCACTCAATCATAAACTGACTATTCAACTTTATAGGCTCTCGTTACCACAAATGCGGTTCAACATGCTTTGACTGAAATGAGAAGAAGATAGATGATATGAAAACTAAGATGATTGAAAGAAAGGCCACGTGATGATAAAGAAGAGAGTAGGCCTATAGCAGCCAAAGAGTGAAGGTCCAAGAGGGGCCTACGCGCGAGTGAGGGGAAATATTGAAGCAAAGAAACAGCAAGTTACAGAAATAAAAAGAAAAATCCACGTGCGAGTCCTTGACATACAGCTGTAGAATTACAAATTGGTGCGTCTTTGCTATTCTGTCACGAAAGCGTGATCATTTCAATCAGGTGTGAGAGATAGATAATCTCACCACAACTGCAGGCCTAGTACTACTCGTATTTCTTGGAGATTTGATTAACACGTGAAAGACAATATCCAATTCTACTTCACATAGAAAATGCATTCATTAGTTGACCGAATTTCCCGAGTTGGCAGACTCTTTAACACCAAAGAGAATGCGCTCCTTCATCAACGAATATAATGAAAACACCTAATCTAGTAAATCGGTTGTTGCTGCACCTGAATTGTACCCTACGTACAAAAATTGATTTGGTTTTCTGTTCTCTTGATGAAGCATTATATCGATGATGAGTAAAAACGTTTTCACTTTTAATGTGTGCTCCTTTGCTCGGATACACAGTAACTTGGCCTCGATTCTAACTTCATTCTTTTTGTTTCATGCATGGTTTTAGGCCTACTTTGAAACAGATCGTGTACCCGAAGAGAATGCACATGATGCATGTATCAATGAAAAGCGCTGAGCTGATGACATCATCTGTCATGTTCTTGTTGTATGTAGGTCTACACTGTAAATCGCTCAATACCAATCACATACGAAGGATGCATACCAAAATATTTTTTGGTATATTTCTGTATTCTCTTGGTATATATTTGTATGCTTTTTCAAATGTGGCATGCTTTACATACTAAAGCCATACCAGCGTAATGTTAAAGGAAAGCATCAATGATTTCTAATATATGTTGATTTAAGGCCTTCTGACAATAAAGATCACACTAATGCTACTACTGTTTTTGTAAGCAGTAAGATAATGACATTCAATAGTCAAACTTACAATACTGAATTCGATTTTAATACATGTAAGTCTAAGGCATTTCATAAATAATCAATAAGTATTTAACAATCAACAATTATGCTTTATGTAATTTTGGAACTAAGCATATTATCAATCCGAAATAAAAACATATTATAATTCATGAACGTAAAAGTAGTTATGTTTGAGATATATAAGTCAACATGGTTGCTCGATAGTTATCGTATTATTTCAATGATGTTTATCAAATTACCGGTAGTTCCTGGAAATGAGCTAATTATGAGTCTTGTGATTGCAGTAACACTAGTAGCAACGATGACATGCGGCGCTACTTTCACAATAAATCCAATCTATTTAAATACCACACTTTCACAAAGAAATATTCACAACTTGTATTACTGGAAAAATGTTATTTGACAGTAATATGTAATATAACTTATTTTTTGCCATTTGACTTAAATCTATTCATACTAAACACATATGAATGAGGACTTAAAAATGAAAACAGCCAATCACAGATAGAATACTTCGTATCGCTACATACCAATCACATACGAAAGTAAGTGAGATTTCGTATGAAAAACATACCAGATATCTGTAAATATACGAGAATCTCGTATCAGATGTTAGTTTCAAATAGTATGTGATTTTGGTATATGTTTGTATGTAATTTTCGTATCCAGCGGTTTACAGTGTATAGCAAATTTGTGATAAAAAGTGGAGCTAATTTTAGTAAACACAAAACGTCATTCCATGACATTGTTTTCGTCATTCAATGTCGAAACTAAAATCTCGAATCTCTAAAAGTGCCTGAAAGGGTTAAGCGCCTGACAAGTAAACAGCAGTATGCAATTGTAAAGAATGACTGTGGTGCATCATTTGCTGTCTATATATATAGGATAAGTTTTATAGAGAGCAGCATTTTTCAAATGAGTGAAAAATCATAATTTTGATGTTTTTGAAAATTTAGTTACCCTCAAAACAAATGTTTATGTTGCCAGATAGAATCTAGATGCTTTATATCAACGTAAAAACTATCCTGATGACAGCAGTTGTCCTGCAATCACTTCAAGTACTACTGGAATGACAATTTTGTGACAAAAAATAAAATCTGTTATAGGAAACCTAAAAAAAATCCATGACATTATTTTCGTCGTTCCATGATAATTGAAACTCTTCAATTCTTCAAAAGTCATGGTATCTGACAAATAATCGGCAATACGTAGTTGTAAAAGAGGGCACTGGTACAACATCCGTTGTCTTTACTTTTGGATAGGTTTTTGTACAGAGCAGACGTTTTTAATTGAATGACATGATAAAATTTAGATGCTTCATTTGCATCATTCCACGACATTTGAGGTTTTCTGCCAAAATGACAGGCAAGATGGTTCGTTGACGAAATAATTTGACCTCAGTTTATACAATGTGGTTATGCTGTCCATGAAAATATCGGCGAACAGTTTCTAAAAGTATTGGAAGGTATCATAATATTCATGTCAAAATACGTAAAATGAGAATGTCGTCATTCCACGACGATAAAAATGCACAGCCTATGAGAGCATTTTTTATGTTGCCGAATTTTATTTATTACGCGCTCATTCTTTTTTTAGTTGATGCTACCTTATCAAGAATGCAAATTATATCTATTCATAGAAGGGCTATGAACTATGAATTTTCTTGTGTGTCCCTCGGACGCTTAACGGACAATCTACTACACACTATACTCGCTGTTGATTTATAATTGTTCCAATCAATTTTAAATTTTGTGAATTTGTGTATAACCTGATGAATCCTCGGTGGGCTATGTGCAATATCCGCGTTGCAATTGAATTATTTTTAGCCATGTCAAACTGCATTATTATCAATAAAAAGTCAAAATTACAAATACTAGGTGTAATTCAATTAGGTCTATTCTTTAAAATGAAATTAAAAATCTATTCTTTAAAATTAAGAAGGGGTCTGCTTTCAAACGCTGAAAATGAGATCAAACAAACCATGACTTTTGAAATGCTGATTAATCAACCCGGTAGTAACTATAAATCACGTAGCAAAAATATCTTCACTAACCTTTATTAAGCGCAATAAAATATCAAAAATGCCATAAATACCAATGAGGTGGTCCGTGGTAAGAACATGCCGAGGTACTTGTATTTCCTTTCTTTAGACTCCATGCCTCCCTCAAGATATTCATCATTAGTAAGTGGCCACCACAAAAATAGCCTAAATTTTGCATGGGCTGGAAGTCATTCTAACTTCCTTCTCGCGCAAATTCTGATCAGCTCTCTATTTCATATTACTTTCTAACCTCCTCTTTAATCTGTCTGTGTTTAACCTATATTTTGTTTTTAGTTTTCTGTGGCATGTACAGTGGTGTATTGACTCATCCCCTTCCCTCAAATTCTCTGATAAAGAAGCTCTCGATTGATGCTTTCATAATCAATTTCTGATGATTCAGGCCTACTGGCACAATTATCTTTTGTATTCGAGTTATAAATAGTTTTGCTGGAATATTTTGCTGAGTTATAAGTATAACCGAGATTTTAGAAAAAAAATCAGAATACTGAGTTTAACTTAACTTGGTTAATTTCTGGCAAACTCGATTGACTGAGTTTTAACTGAGTTTCTTGAAAAGCAACTATCGCACAGGTAGCATCTATCACAATTGTATAAGAAAGCACTTTATTCATGTTGTTTATCAATTATCATGACAATTATCAAGACAAATAGATTGTTGACATGACGATCAACTTTTGCAGCCATTACTGACTGAGTATATTTGTGACATTTGCAAAGATATGGAAGTTAGGCTCCTCATTGTATCAATTCATATTCGGGATTCATTGTTCGCCATAGAGAGTGTTGTATCTCTCTCCCACTTCTCTCTCCCACTTCTCTCTCCCCTTTCTCTCTCTCTTGTCCAAAACTTGTTATGGTATATCCACTTATGGCAGTGACATGCGAACAATGAAAAAGTTGAGTTAATTTCTCTACCAATAGTCCGGCAGCCAGAACGAGTTTCTGCAGGGAATGAGGTCGAAGATGAGACTTTCACAGAATGATGTACACCCTATGCCTACTACGAATCGGCACGTCTGCCGAGTTCTGGTGAGTTCCTCTTCTTGTCAGACAGGATCAAAGAAAAACACATGTAAATCCAATAGGACGCAGATTGCAGTTTTTAGCTAAAATGAAATGTTCTATGTTTTCTCTGATTAAATGAAAAGTACTAAGCCCAGAGTCATAATTTTTGACATGGAATGTCTTCAGGTCATTTCCTATCATGTTCATGCACTCCTGTCTATAAAGCTAAACACATTTAGATTTGGCGAGCCTCTTAATGTCGGCAAACACAAACATTTTGAGCAACTTTATCCACATTTAACCACATTCTCACATACATTCCCGATTAGATGCATGATAAAAGCACATGCACATCATAGGAAATGACCTGAAGACATTCCATGTCAAAAATTATGACTCTGGGTTAATACTTTTCGTTTAATAAGAGAAGACATGGAAATTTTCATTTTAGCTAAAAACTGCAATCTGCGTCCTATTGGATTTACATGTGTTTTTCTTTGATCTTGTCTGACAAGAAGAGGAACTCACTAGAACTCGGCAGACGTGCCGATTCGTAGTAATAGGCATAGGGTGTACATCATTCTGTGAAAGTCTCATCTTCGACCTCGCTCCCTGCAGAAACTCGTTCTGGCTGCCGGACTACAATGTCATCACAAGGGTTATTGTAAGCAAAACCATAACGCTTTCGATATACTTGAAAATGAAGACAGACGTTTGCCTTCTATCATTTTGCACAATCCAAGCTTACATCCCCTGCTTACTTGTCTAAATAACAAAGAGCGTGTCACAAGACATGGATTTTCTAAAATGAAACCATAAATAAGCACTCTAACTTTTCAGCGATCAATTGAGAATAGAGTGTTGCCATTTTAAAGTTTAGCCTCTTCAAGTGGACTTAACTTGTATTTCTCTACTGCCTTTCTTACTCGACACTACCCTTATGTGCTCGTGACTTATACCATGCACTGTAAATTGTACACCGTTAAAACAGCTAAAACAACCGCTAAACTTCACAGAAAATATCTATAAATATCGGTTGAAATGATGACGTCATAACGTGATGAGTGATGACGCAACAGTCAAAATCCATTCATAACCATTGATGTAGGAATAAACAGGATAGCGGACTTCCCTAAACTTGTGAAGCCTCTCTCTCAGATAGGGAGCGCGAGACGGGGGACGCGTGGCCGTTAATGAAAGGACTGCTTGACACTCATTTAGATTACGGTACGATAAAAGTACATAAAACTAACGCTCCTGCTCGACCAATTGTCAGTACAAGAGGGTCATACAATTACAATTTGGGCAAGTACCTCGATACTATTATCAAACAACACATCAATAAAACGTACTTGCTGAGTTCAACAGCTGAATTTATTGACAGAATTAAAGAAAAACAGTCGGTATTTAACAAGAATAATGTCTTAGTGAGTTTTGACGTGGAATCACTGTTTACCAATATACCTGTAGATGAAGTTATTAACATAGCAGCTAACCTAGTATACAGTAGTAATTCAAACAACAAACCGCGATACGGTAAAGATGTTTTCATAAAACTATGTAAATTCGCTACGCAAGGTAGCTTTATGTACAATGATAATATGTATACTCAAACAGATGGAGTTTCGATGGGTTCACCGTTGGCACCAACGCTTGCAATCTCTTCCTAGCAGAATTAGAACAAGGTTGGATGGGAGAACAATTCTCGCCCCTGTTCTACTCCAGATATGTAGATGACTGCATATGCGTATTTGATAACGTAGACAAAATTTACAAATTCCATGAGTACCTAAACAGACAACATCCTAACCTAAAATTCACCACTGAAGTGGGCAACAACAAGTTATCTTTCCTAGATGTATTCATTAACAGCGAAGATACTTTACAAACTTCCATTTACCGTAAAGACACGCATACTGGTCTCTTATTAAATTACAATTCCGTTTGCCCTAGGCAATGGAAAGTTGGACTTATTAATGGGATGTTACATCGAGCATATACAGTATCAAACCGCTGGGAAATATTTCATAACGAAGTAAAAAACATGACTAGTATTTTTCATAAAAACGGCTACCCACGGAGTACAATAGAAAAACTCGTACGTAGCTTTCTTAACAAAAAGAATACAGTGATTTCCAACGGGCACAATGATACATGTACGAGTACAGAAGATGCACATGTAAACTATACAGTACTACCGTATATTGGTCAACCATCGCTTACATTACGGAATAATTTGATGAAAATATACAAAAGATACGGCATCAACTCTAAGATTGCATTCAACACTACGAAAGTAAAATCATATTTCTCTTTGAAATGCAAATCGGGACCTTTGCTGAAGTCTTGTGTGGTCTATGAATTCACATGCTTGGGTGATCCAAGCAACCAGTATATTGGCAAAACCAAACGAAGACTCCAACAAAGTATCGAAGAGTATAGAAGTACAGATACAGCAGTTTACAAACATATCAATACATGTAATCATTGTACGTATGATATAAGTAATCAATTTCGCATAAGGTATAAAGGTAACAGTAATTATCATATAAATGTTGTAGAAGCTTTAATGATAAAAGAGCATCAACCTAAGATCAATCACATTGCAGATTACAACGGTATGTCATACCTCCAAAAGGTTTTTAAATAAATAATTGTTTTTCCTACTAGCTTAAATTCTTGCAAATTCGTGTAATGTGTTTTGTTTTGTCATTGCTTCAGAACGCTAATCAGTCAATTGCACCAGCCGATCGCTGCATCAAGTCTCATTCATCTTACAATCACGCTACCAAGGCATGATGAATTAATAATTCATTGTGGATATGTTATTTGTATTTAATGAAATGGCCGCGATATACACATTTCTCCCGTCTCGCGCAGGCGGTCAGAATTTTCAGGCTTCATCGCGGCAGCGAGAAATTTAGGGAAGTCCGCTATCCTGCTAACTCCTACATCAATGTTCATAACAGATGAAACAAACGTCTGTTTTTACGGATATTTACAGCTCAGACTGTAAAAAACCGTGAAACTAATTTTAGCCGTTAATTTTAACGGATAGTTGCGGTTTACAGTGTGTGGAGACGTGAGCTGTTAATCATGCATGTTGGTTGGTTTGGTATTTGAGTGTATAATCGCAGCAGCACTCTATCTGTCATCTCCAGGGCATTTCATCTGACTCTGTTGAAGAGTGACGTCATAGGAACTCTAACTGTGACGTCATGATCCTCATCTATGTGAGACTGATTAGAATTACGGAGACCGCCTGGGGAGTATAAATACCGGGCTATTGTTGTCGCAATTACAGACATTTGAAAAGAACGAACGCCTTGTTTTCCCTTTCGTCAACACAGTGTACTTCCATTTGTGTATAAGTATGATATCTATTAGTTGTGTAAATTTTGTAGTTGGAGTTAAAATATGTAACTGATAGTTCATAATTCTCTTTCTATCTTTCTTTCCTTTACAAATCCATTAAAATGTCTGGACTTTCAACATTTCGCTTACAGACGCGCTTATTCGATTTAGATTTATTCTTTGTCAAATCTTCTGAGCCAATGCTATCGCACGAGCTCTGTAGGCAAAACTTGTGACGCTTTTGATATTCTGAAAAGCGATGGACGCTTGGTTTTAATAACTTTGCGCAATTCCATGTAAATTTTCCTAAACCAACATAAAAAGCAATAAGTGATGCTTTTCTAACATCAATCATAAAGCTTGCACTAAACCTTTTCAGCAGTCATGCTTAAGTCGAGTTGTTCACTAGCATTTTTAACTGCTCTTGCAATTGTAGAAAGTAAGAAAACGGTTACTCAGAACTGCTATGGAACTACAGTGGAATTTACTTACTTTCATCTAAATTTTATATCTTACACCTATGCGCTTGATGTCTACTCTTAACTTATGCCATGTTTCATTGTACTATATGTTTCCGGTTTGCCTCATTGCTTACATCGCCTCACTTGTCTGGCAATGGTCGTCTTTCGCAGAAGAAGGGCTTCATTTGGAAAAGAGGGAATAACTGAACAAGTACTTCTCTCAAATCATGTAAAGTTGAGTGGTTGGTCCTTAATTTTCTGATAAGGTTGCTGTCTTTCTTGTGCACATCCTATAAGTTGCAATTTTTAACTTGAAAGATTATAGGCCTAGTTCTCTCTCACTGTATCTCACAACTCCTCTCGATTAAAATTTCATAAATGCATGCAGCAAGCTTGCATTTACTGCCTGCTACGTATTTTGTCGCCATGCTGATAAGCTGATAAACGGCCTATCATGAAGTCATCATTTATTAATGACAGGTGAATCACATATGATATTGATAAGTTTGAAGAGGATTTATTTTAAGAATAAGCAAAAATATCATTTTTATCTAATAATATTTGCATCATTGCTACATATATAGTATATTAACATTCCATCAACAGAATGTAGAACATGTACTTCGAAACTGACGTTTCGAGCTTTCGACGAGGTTGGGTGCAAACTTGGGCTTGGGTTCCCCCAAGACCAAGATTAATCTTGGGTACCCCCAAGATTGAAACCAAGAGTGGCTATTTCTCTAATGAAGTGAAACAACATTTCCAGAATATGTTTGAAATTTTGATTGAGATTTAAAATTGCATGAAGCTATTTTGAATCATACCATATTGTTCATATTGCTATCCAATTAATATATACTATCTAATGTTCATATTAATTACTATTTATTACATAAATTTGCTATTGCGGAGTTTAGGCCATATTAATATTCAGCTAAAAGTTTTAATTATCGGCATAGGTTATCATTGGGTTTAATATCATCAACCCTGTTTACGTCTACAGCCCTAATAATTTCCTAATTAGAACAACATGCATCACTAAGCTACATTCCTTACACCATATCTGATCGAGAGACGAAACACACATAACATAGACCTCGTATAAGATAAAAATAGCACAAATGTAGATAGAACGATATTTTTAATTATCGGAAGAAGAAATCATCAAAGAATGTTACTGCATCAAATGATGCCGATATTTTTCTATTTCTATCACATGTAGCCTAATAGTAGAATAGACAATATAGGCCGAAGTTTTTAACTTTCAAGGCAAGAGGCTATATGAAGCAAGTTATCTACGAATTATTGTAGGCTACCAATTTAACAGCATAAGCATTATACAAATATTGGTTTAATGTATTGCATTTTTTCATTTATTATTTGTTCTATTTCACGCAAATGGATAGATACAAAATTCTGTCTAACACAATGCATTACATCTGTTTAACAAGAAACAAAGTGTTTTTCTATTAAGAGACAGATTGATGCAGTTGTTCAGGAGAGGAAACTTTAATGCTTATTCCTGTGGAAATCCGACAGTCTTTAATAAAGGACTGGAACGGAAATGTGTATTGAAATCAATAGAACGTCGTGGACATGCGCTTAAACGATGGCGGCTTCCAGTGGTTAACAATGGCAAATTACCCTGTTACCGCACTTCAAAAATATCAACGGTGATTATTTGTTCTCTTTGCTTTGATTATCGGCCTACTTTGATGAAACAACAAACGAGATGTCGTATTTTCACAAGTGTGAAAATTTTTGCATGATTCACAAAATTTGATCTTAAGATCTAACAACATTGACACAGATCGGCAAACCTACAACGAATAACTGCTTCTTTCAATCATTTAAGCGTCTAGGTGGTGAAGCAAAAATACCCAAGTGGTCATCATTCGTAAATTTCTTCAATTACACTTTGAGGTACAAATTCTTGAAGTAGAATGTCAGTTATTCAATGTCTATTCTTCTTATCGGATAGGAAAAGAGAGTGACTTTCACAATTCAATTCGAATCCTCGACTTCTTTCAATTTTCGGAGAGTTTTTGACTCGTCTTCCAAGCTTATCCACACAGAAGCACACGTCTCCTTCGCATTGCATTGGATAATAATTTCCAACCTCATCACAAATTGCAGAAGTTTTCAAGCCCTTCAGAACCCGGTCTGCTTTATCCCGCGCGCAGATGCAGTTGTCTCCAATGGCTGAACGCTGAGGGAAAATGAAGTCCTTGATGACCGATCCATCACTGGTAACACAATAACACAGTCCCGTGTGGCATTTCATAAGTGGCCTCTCTTCCGATTTTTGACATTTTGAATTTCCAGTGCAAGGTAAATGTTTTGTGCAAATCAGACGTGATGTATCACAAACCAGATCCTTGCCGCATTCAACAGAGAATGATATCGACAGTGCCTCCTCCATCAACACCTGAGTGCAGTCAGCACCCGCTGGTAGCTGCCTCATGCACACAGGACAACATCCACACAATGAGCCTTTGTCACGAAGTCGCCCAGTAGTACAGGGAGGGTTTGCTAGACAGGAAATCGATGCACATGCATTATCAGGACACCTGAGGGATAGTCCTTGAACCAGAAGATTAAAAATGATCAACAGCTTCATAAGAAATGCCGGAATGGAAATGAGAGTCTCGTACATGCTACAGCGCTGACAGAAACTGAATGAATGAATCATAGAAATCTGACAATGCGAAGTTCTGCAGTCGAAACAAAGCGATATTGTTAAGGCCTATTGTTTGCACGATGCGCTGACTTCCAGCAAGAGATGGTATAGTGGCAGAACAATAAAAGCAGATAAGAGCTTTCCTGATTGCCCATTGAGAAACATGAATAGAAAGACTTCGAGTGATGCAACAATAAGATAAAGCTCCTCTGTCACCAGCAGCGATGTTCTTCGTTAACAAGAGCATGAATTCCTTTTCTTGATTGCGTCAACGAACAAGGAAGACGAAATCTGCGCATCACTTTGATCAACTGCCAGAGCTAATAGTCAGTAACAAAAGGAATCGAATCTAATCACTCACCTGTTAATCAGGCCTCAATGTGAAGTACTTTAAATTCTACATTCTCCCACTGATTACTAAGCTCATTCAATTATATCAGATCGGAACGCAAAATTTCTTCACGGAGAACTCTCGTATGTATAATGATATGTATTACTCGAGTTTCCTCCTAAGGCAATCAGTGCCTTCACAGGATTTCTATCAAGCAACATCCAATATTTCTGTTCTCTTTGTCGAAGGTCATTCAAAACATTAAAAAATACAGATTGTTTCATAAAAAATGGATCACCCTTAAACATGCCTTAAACATCAACTTTTTCTAACTCCGCCAAACTTGAACGAATTTCTCTGAAATTTGGAAGAATATTAGTTGTGCTTATCTAATATCATTGTTGGAAATTTCAAGCATGAATATTGAGTTGTTGTCCTGTTATAGATAAAAAAGTAGTAGATAATTTGATCTTCATTTAGCAATGTTACACAAAATCATACCTCACTCTTATGAAATTACATTTGTTTCCTTTGTTATGCAATATGTTGTTCTACAAGCCAAAAGCTATCAAGCAAAACAAAAATAAAGAAAATCGGTCAATCAGAGCCAGTATAGCACCATTATTCATCAACAATAATGTAACTGCTACATGTGATTAACTGGACTTCATGTTCCATAGCTTCCTGACTTCGTTGCGGTGGTGTTGGCAGCACTCCTGATTGCTTTCAGCTAGAAATCTATCTCTTACCGGTTGAAAACAATACAAAGCACAAATGAACAATAACGAAATCGCATTCACAAAAGGCAAAGTGTCAGGGTTTTCTTTGCGAGCTACAAGCAAGCGACTAAATGTCCCTTACACAAATGTGCCATCGATGGCATAATGATGATTTTCGACTCTGTCGTAAAGAGGGCTCTGGCCGTCCACAGCAAAACATCCAAATGTAATAGACCGCCTAATTTTGAGATTTGTTAAAGTTGATCCAAGTCCTCTCGTTAACTGAGGATGGCTGCACTATAACTCGTTTATTTCTAAGTCCACTATTCTGTAGAAGAACTTCACATACAGCAAGGAACCATGAATTCTGACGCTGTGTGAATGTTTTACGAATGAACATTGGCCAAATGACAGATCAACTTGGTGATCCATCGACTTGGTTATTTTATGGATGATAATGCTACGTGTTCACAGGAGTAGTAGAGTCAACTTATGCAAGTCTCAATTAGGGCTTAGGACATTATCTTGGCCAGCTCGTTCTCCTGATCTGAATCCCATAGAAAATGTATGGAGTATTCTAAACGTAACGTTCGTCGTTCACTGCTACCTACAGATGGCGTAATCACAACTTACGTCACTGCTAAAAAGAGAGTGGAGAAAGTTAGATCGGTCAAAAATCAACGATATCATCGAATCAAATGCCTAGCACGAATTGGTGATGTCATTGACAATAAAGGTAGGGCCACAAATATTAGCTTCTTAAGAACCGTTACTGTATCATAGCTTATCAGATTATATAAGGACATTTAAATATATTAGGGACATGAAATAACATGAAAAATGCTTTCTGTATCATACTTATGTTTTATTTAGTCAAATTTTTAGGATGAACTACTTTTTATGAAACGGACTGTAGAATACAATCCATGCTTTAAAGAATTAGGCAAATGCACACTACTAGTAAATGAAATATGGTAGTGCCTCACCAATGCAACTATTCATTACAAGGAGATCTAGCTAGATTGCTACAGGAGGCGAAACTCATTTTCGGTGTTTACATAAGTAGGCGGATAACCCTATTTTACGCATTTCTGGATGTTGTTCAAAAAGTATTAAAGCTGGGACGCTAATTATTTTGAGACATGAAATTTTAACGTATCTCTGATACCTATTTCAAATTTCATTACATTTGGTTTACAGGAATTTCAAAAATATGGCCTTTAGTTAAAAGTACTTGTTCTTAGAAAGTTTCTAGAAGAGTTTTGTCAATTTCGAAGGGAATCAAACATCTTTATCAATTCAAAAATTGCTTTTAGACTAAGTTCATTAAGCGCTGATTTAGGCATGAGGACCATTATCATTCATACACTAATGCAACTATAATGATACAGGGTGTTTATGAAGTCTGTGGATGTTTTCATAATGTCATTTTACCACGGCCGTATTCAGTGGATCGCTAAATGTTTCAGCAAGATAATGAAGACCCAGTCCTGAAGTTTTACTTGACATGATGAGAAAATTGTTTTTCGTGCTCGATTGCTACAAGATGGCGAACCTCACCTTCAGCGTTTATATAGGTATGTAGGTGGATAACTTTCATGGGGAGATGGTGTTACACATTTATCAATAAAATTACTTGCCCGCTCATGCGAATTTGCCTAAATTGGATATTCGCTCCTTCAAACGCTCCGCCGACATATTTGATTCAACATTCATGCCAGAGGATAATTTTTGTAGTCGACCCACAGGCAATATGAATTTTTTTTGGACTTTCATACAAATAATGTCATCTGCCAAAAAAAGCTATGACATTTAGCTCATTCGAGTAGCGTCGAGCGTTATCCGGGACTAATAATAACTTAGGTATTTTTTTGATGATAAACTGCAACAGTTCAGTGTGATAATCCTTCTGAATCAAAGTCGGAAGGATATCAAATAATTAATATTTTATGTCAAAATGTTAATAATGCCTGAGCTTTACTGATCACACAGAATGATTTCACGAGAACGAGAACCTATTCATTGCAACTCAGGACATAATTTACTTTATCCAAGTCAACCCAACCATTCAAATTGATTTTCAGATGCAGCTCTCTACTGTCCAAACCACTAGATAAGATTTGTGAGAAATCGCTATCAGGACAAACAAGCGCTAATAGTGACTCTTTCGAGATTTCATAAATCCCTCAGGTATCGTTGAATTTATTCTATGATCATTAAGATAACTCACCTCATCCTCGAGGCCATAATTTGCTCCATCATGCAGGATATTTGTCCTTTGTTAGCATGGGTCGGGCGCTGGAATAGGATCTCGAAGATCGTTCCTGAGGCTGAATCAATGACTGAAGCAAGGCTGAATTTTTGGGTTGTCATGGAAACAGCCATTTTAAAAAGAAGTGTTTGGCATGGTAATCCTGATCTTCCTCGAGTTACTTCACCAAATTTTCGCCGTAGGCTTTATCAAGGTAAATGATAAAATGGACATCACAAATAGGTTTGAGCAGTTATTCAGCATTCTGAAATTTACATATCGTCGTTGTCCGTGCAAAACCTCACATGTGCATTTTATCAACTTTTCAGTAGACGAAAAAAACTGTTCATTTTGTTGACGTACTTGTTGAATCGAAACAGGACTTTAATACGGTGATATTACTGTTCATAGTTCCAACTAATTATATGATTTTCAGAAATGATCTCATGTTATTCTATAGAAGCTATACCGTATCAATTGGTCAAATTATGCACATGTGAGGTTTTTCTTGTCGATTACACATGTGAGGTTTTTACCATTTGTCACATGTGAGGTTTCTGCTTGTCATTACATACGAGGTGTTTACCATTTTTAGGATTCATGATTTAGGATTTTACTTGTACATCGAATTTTGCAAGTTCCAATCTAAGTCAATTTTATGATTTCACACCTATCAATTACTGTCTATTTGCTAAAATTAACTCTTAACAATATTACAAATTATTGATCGATGTGAAGTACGCAGTCTATAATTCTGACAATAGAAATCGAAGGAAATTATTAGTTATCGGTATTACAACAAAATGACCAACAAAATGATTGCTACCAGAATAACTTGACTCATAAGAACAGAAGGAAAAGGTCAAAGGTTAAAGTCGCGCTATATTATCTGCAATGCCGATTGATTATATTCTGCTTGAAATTATTAAAACGTATAATTTCAACATTGCATATTCGAATAGAAATACACAATACAGTTAAATTAGATTTTATTTTTTTGTTTCATTCCAAGGCCATATTCAGTACATTTATGAGCGACACATGTGACGTTTACACATTGAACTGCACATGTGAGGTTTTGACATTAACTGCACATGTGAGGTTTTGACATTAACTGCACATGTGAAGTTTTGACATTAAGTGCACATGTGAGGTTTTGACATTAGATTGCACATGTGAGGTTTTGATTGTCCATGTTATATTTTTGAATTGCATAAAAACACGCTTCCCAGTAGACTTCGGCAAAAATATTTTGCATGAAGATGGCATAGGGTCTCTTCATTTGATTTATCAAAAAAATCATTTTTGTCCAAAATGCACAGGTGAGGTTTTAACATCTGCACTTTAAGACACATGTGAGGTTTTGCACGGACAACGACGCTATAATGTAGACTGCATATATCATGGACACCTAGATATATAATAATTTTCCTTTCAGATTGCCTTAATGCTGACTCCTACATGCATGTTGTCAACCAACTGACAATTGTCAATTTGAATGGAAATTTATTCGACTAATTTACTATATTCGCACATAAGGAAAGCTACTGAAGCTTTATGCCCTATTTATTAAAGACGGCTACAAAGAATGAGAGATGTCGGATTTAATGACTTACTAGGTAGGCCTATATTCTTTTATTACTATATTAACCAATATGTTGACACTACTTTCTACACCTACTTGTTGTAAATTTGCTTTGCCTTGGTGCTTTATGCTCTTATGGGAGTACTAAAATTATATTAAAACAAAAATTATTATTATCATTCGTATCTTTAATCGCCTTGTGTATTTTTTTCCAACGCCAGTAGCTAAGTCTAAGCTTTCTACGCATGATAGTTTCCTATTTCTATCTTATTACTTCTCAAAGAGGCGTAGTGTTTTCAACTTATTACATGGTATACAAAGTTGCAAACAAGGCTACATGCAAGTTTTTGAATTTGATTAATTGCATAAAAATCTCTGCATGCTGTCCATTTTTACCACTGACCTTGACAAAGTCAACGGCGAAAATATAATAAAATATCATCTTAGGGTACTTCTATTCTTCCCCCCCCCACATTTCTGTTGTTGACACCCGGAAGTGTTGCATCGTCAACGATCTTCTCTTGCTCCTACCTGTTCTCACTAACTTAACGTCGCATAGCGTTGAGTGTGTAAAACTCATGTTATCTGACTTGTAGAACATTTACAGCCTCAGAATTAGACAACTGCTGCTCGTGATTTGTCTGTAGACAACAATCACACGAAGTTCATGATCACAGCTGTACCTTGTATTCTAACTGAGTATCCAAGGGACCAATCCTTCATCCCACGGTTCAAGTAAGACTTCTCAGTGGTGTTGTACTGTCACTCAGCGACAGATCAAGTCTATTCTATACCCAATGTGACTAAGTTTGATGAAATTTGATGATTTTGGAAAAATTGAAAAATGTGGGGGGGGGAAGAATAGGGAAGAACACCCATCTTAGTTTTTTTGATTTGAAGGTCTGCTAGGCCAAACACTAAATTTTCTAAAACATGTAGTTCTGCAATGACCAACAAGCTACAAATATTCATAAGGTTCATTTCTGAACTCTTTCCTGTGATGTTGGTCAGAATCGTTGATTCGTGAATCGTCAGATTTGTTGATGCAATCCGAAGGGTGGGACTGCATACTCGAGAGCAACTCGTAATGTTGAAGTTTTGCCGGTTTATCGCTCATGGCCATACCTCAACTTGGTCACCTGTAGGGAACTTAGGCCTTGATATATCAACTTTTGAAGAGGATTTTTCGTCGTACACTGTTGTGCAACATGGCACACAGCAGCTGTATATCAATTCAAAATCGGAAATGCAGAACACACTAACGCACTGGCACAAACGAAGAGACTGAAGGATTGCCGAACGACGCCTTGACTGTTGTGTCGTAGATGAAGGCAGGCAGTCGCTTGCAAAAAAAAAAGCACGTTCCCCCTATTATATCAATAGACAATTGCAGGTTGTCTTGATAATGCCTCGAACGGGTCACCAAAGAAAGCATGCACCTGCGGTGTCGAGTAATATACTCGATCGGTCGGTAACTGCAATCATAGTACACCCATACAGGGACTAGTAAAAAAAACTACAACCCTAGTATCTCTCTTGCAATCGTCCTCCTACTTATGTAAAAAGAATGAGTGCGCCGAATGTCAGTTTCGCCTCCTGTAGCAATCTAGATCTTCTTGTGCAACTATTCATTAAAGAGTTAGCATTTGACTGTGATTGCACCAGAATTTGAATGCTGATTGATTCACGTGCACGCCGTTCGGTATGCAGGATTCCCCGGCTGATTTTCTTTTTCACGGAAGTGTGACGCACATTATTCATATGCTCATTATTAGTCACATACTGAAACACTGCAAAAGAAGGGAATTTGAGATGCTTTTATATTCTCGACTTCCATGCAATTAATTGCTCTTTCTGTTTAGCCGACATACTTTGTACTGGTGCTCCTTCTTGAGCACAGAAACCAGACGAAGTTGTGTACCATCACGTGTACTGCAGCGCTGTAATTAATAGCTAAATTATGACATATCGTGAGTTTTAAATTTTAGACAATTCAGAGATGATTGGAGAGTTTCCAGAGATTTTCATCTTATTTAAGATTAATATAGGCCGCCTCATGGATTTAAATGATAATTACTCATCGCATGACAGCTGATGCATCACTAATTCAGTTTATTAACTCATTATTGGATGGACCTACCGCCTACTGCACATATGGGGACTATGCTGGACAAGATTCATGCCCATATTACATGTAAGCAGGGCTGTGGAGCCGATGCGTTATCTCATCGGCTACGGCTCCGGCTCCACGACACTGATGTGGAAGGCTCCGGCTCGACTCCGGCTCCACAGCCCTGCATGTAAGTCTACATTATTCAATTTTCCGTGGGCATCAATGTTTACTGTGTTATAAAAGTGCAAAATGAAAAGGGTTCGTGCATAGAGTAAATATATTGTGTGTAGGTCAGTGTATAAAATTTGCCAGTACTACAAAACAAATGAATGCTTTCATCAAAGTAATATTTGAAAAATATGGTAATGCAACACTATTGTTATAGAAAACCAGTTTGGATTCCGAGATGAGTGTGTTGTATTAAGGTAAAAGAAAGAACAATGTTTATATACAAATCAGAGACAATCAATTATTCATTTGAACATAGGTCATCAATCAGCGACTTGCTGCAACATTTAATAACGCGGTCATCAATGAAACTAAAAGATGACGAAATATTCGATGAAGTCATACATTGACAACCTCCGAGAAAGTTTCACCAAGGACAATGACGTCCGATATCATTGTCAGTTTGACGACACAATACACCATCCACGACATGACGATAGCTGTCGCAGATTTCTCCCTTCATAAAATGAGACGCGTTGGACGTCTACGAAGGCGATGGCTCCGTCGAGGAGCAAGAGTTGTCGGAGAAGCAGCATCTTGAGACGAACTCGCAGAAATCTGAGGCATACTCGAAGAATCAGCTGGTTGAGCCACACTCGGAGAAACTGGAGCCACACTCGGAGACACTGGAAGAACACTCGGTGCCACACTCGGAGACACTGGAGACACACTCGGAGACACTGGAGACACACTCGGAGAAACTGGAGACACACTCGGAGAAACTGGAGACACACTCTGAGACACTGGAGAAACAGTAGCCGGAGCCCGAGCCGTGTTCTGTGTAGTGTCCGTGTTCTGCGTGTGGTCGAGTGCTATGTGTGGATGAAGTGATCTATTTCTTGTATAAAATTCAATAGAGGATATAATGTGTAACTGATCTACATGCCTTCTATGTACCGTACCATCAGATCTGTCCAACACATAATACATCGTTCACCTATCTGCTTAAGTAGTAAACCTTCACTACGTCTGTTATCGTTACCATGAAAAAATATAACTTCAGTAGTGTCCAGATTAACAGATGTTCGTAAGGTTCTATCTTTAAATAACATAGCAGGACTCTTTCCTGTAGTTGCGTGTCTAGCGTTTCTGTATTGTATTAGAAAAGCATCTATGCAAGATAATAAGTCGGGGTAAGTGGCAGGTTCGGAGACTCGGATTGCCGTTTTCAAACTGCGAACAAAATTTTCGGCGAGGCCGTTGCTTTGGGGGTGTCTTGGAGCCGTAAAATAGGTTGGCAGCCAACTGACTTCAACCAAGTCTGTAATTCTGTAGCGGCGAAAGGAGTACCGTTATCGGTGACTAAGACTTGCGGGACACCATCTCTACTGAAACTTCGCTGGAGTGCTTCCTTAGTGAAAGCAGCCGTTGCGTGTGATGTTAAGTAAACTTCTGGGAACTTAGAGTAGGCGTCTTCAAGTATTAGTGCGTAGTAACGACCGAGGAATGGACCGCAATAGTCTGCATGAACCCTCTGCATCGGCGAAAAGGGAACGGGCCATGTTTTCCACTGAGGATGTGTCTTCGGTTTGGTTCTACACTTGTTACATGCCACAAGGTAAGTCGCAATGTCGTTGTTAATGGTAGGCCAATAGCATAAAAGGCGAGCTAAAGATTTCATCTTATCCCTCCCTAAGTGTCCTGTGTGCAGATGTTCAAGCATAACTTGGCGACAAGTTGGAGGAATAAGGAATGAGCTCTTTGTAAAGAATGACGCCGTCAGCTTGTAGAGTTAGACTCTCTCGATTAGCGTAGAGCTGTGGGAATCTCCGTTTAGCGGACGTGGAAAAACCTCGGCGTATACCAGCAATGACCGGTCCGTAAAACGACTTAATTTCTTGAATTAACTGATTACGGCTAATTGGAATTGGTTTTGTGACGTAAACGGTCGGCTCTGTCAGTAGGTGGAGGCTCATGATGCGCGTGTCTTGATAAATAGTCATCCTGCGGAATTCTGGTACCTGGTCGATACTCAACGTCGTAGTCATACGATGTCAACTCGATGGCCCACCTCTGAAGCATTGAAGAGTTTGTTTTTAACCCACTGAAGCGTCGGGCTTAAAAATATGCTGAAGTGCCTTGTGGTCGGTTATAATCTTGAACTTTAAACCGATTGAGATAATGTACTTGTTATGTAAACGTCGAATCGCCCAGATTATTGCAAGCTCTTCTCTCTGGTTTGCGCGTAGTTTTGTTCTGATCGACTAAGTCGACGAGAGATGCAAATAATAGGGAAACCATCTTGTTCCAGAACTGCGCCTAGAGCGTATTCGGATGCTTGATGCGTCTACGATGAGTTCAGAGTATTTGCCAACTTCGAAACTCTTCAGTGCATTGGCTTGCAGTATGGCATCAATCAAACGGAAGTATGCCGTGTTTACTTCTGGGGACCAAACAAAGTCTTCTTAAGGCGACCAAGTCAAAAAGAGGTCGAGATAGTTCGGCAAATAGAGGCACAAACTTGCTGTAATACTGTCCGAACCCGAGAAAACTTTGAAGTTGTCTGGTAGATGTTGGAACTTCGGCCTTTCGTACTGCTTCGATGCGTTGTAAATCTGGTAGAATACCCGACTGACCAATGAGATACCCGGGGTATTTCAGTTGTGTAACACCAAAGATGGACTTGGATGCATTTATCTTGACGTTAGCAGCTATAAGTTGCGTCTAGGAGCTTCAGTAAACGGTCGTTGTGTTGTTGTTCGTTATCGCGTGAACGATGATGTCATCCTGGTAACATTTAACGCCTTGCAAACCTCTCGTGATGTCATCAATGACCGATTGAAAGATGCCTGGAGAGACTGATAGACCAAAGGGTAGATAGTTATACCCCAGAGCGTAGGTATTGTCGTCAACTCTTTTGATCGTTCGGACAAGGGAATTTGCAAAAAGGCGTTCCTTCAAGTCAATTTTGGAGAAGAACTTACTGGCCTGGATGCCGGACATCATGTCTTCAACATCTAACGTCGTAGTTGCCATCTGCTGATGTGTGGGTTAACGGTGGACGAGGTTAGGAGTCGCCGCAAATACGTGGGTTGGGGTACCGTTGCTCTTTAGTGGCGTGACAATTGGCGTAGCCCAAGTACTAGCTTTTGACAGGTGACAAAATTTCCCTCGGACACCAAATCTTTTTAGACCTTGCTCGACTGCGGGTCGTAAACCAAAAGGCATAGGCCTGGCTTGTGGAAAAACTTTGGTGTTGACGATGCCTCAATGTCTACCGGAAGGGAATGTTTCATTCCACCTTCGTTCAGGACTGCAGCGATGAATACGCCAAAGCTTAAGTAACGGTGGCATAGTAATCGATGCGGTGGTCGATGTTTGTAAACTGGTGCTTACGTTCGATCGTAGTTGTATTGTACCATTACAATTGATTGAGTACCCCTTCAAAAGCTCTTAATGCGTCAAGACCCAAAATCGAATGGCCACCGTAGGAAGTCACCGATGCGAGTTACTGGAATCGGTTTTGACTATTTGTTAGCGTCTGGTAAACCCTGCGCGTGCACCTCTCCACCTACATGCTAATCAATGTCCGGAGACACCTCGTGTGTTGGCAGTGGCAATGTCTGATCTGGT
This sequence comes from Prostheceraeus crozeri, assembly GCA_907163375.1. Taxonomy (NCBI): domain Eukaryota; kingdom Metazoa; phylum Platyhelminthes; order Polycladida; family Euryleptidae; genus Prostheceraeus; species Prostheceraeus crozeri. The sequence continues at coordinate 10,299 of CAJQUW010000926.1, read as the reverse complement.
CGCTTAGAGGCGAAGCCGTTGTAACCGCAGAGCTCGGCAAAAAACTGACAAGGACTGCCTGTGTCGACGATAAACTTATAGCGTTCTGCCTGGAGTCAACTGGATGTCGTGGATACAGAAGCTCGCCGATCGATGGTAAGAGCCAAGAAGTGTTTACGATCCATCCCACTCGTAAGTCGAACACCAGTCTCAGGTTGTACAGTAACTGTGTTTAGCTTGACCGCGTACGCTGTTGTGTAGGATTGGCTACGGCAAACTTTGGCAATGTGGGCCTGGTGCGTTGGCATTTGTAGCACTTAGCTGACCTGAATCTTGCAGCACGTTTGTTCTTTCATGCTGGGCGGCCCTCCACAGGAGTTGCATGCACCAGTCGACTGTTGCCTGACGTATGGCTACTGGTTTCGACTGTGGCTTGGGTTGAAAAGTGTTAGCCGGAAGTGGCTTCTTTGTAAACACTGTAAGACTTGGGATGAAGAGTAACGTCCGTTGGGTGCGTTTCCTGTTTGTAACAGCACTCTCATGGCCTTTACTCGCCCTTGTTTACACTGTCCCCCCACGTCTCATATCATCTGCCTGGCAACATCGAAATGTCAGCTTACCGTGGGCTTAGTACGCTTCTTTTTGCAAGTCGTTATCGTTTATGCCTTGCAACGATACGATCCCTTATTTGTTGTATCAGCAGCTCGACGCCGAAGTTGCATCTAGCAGCTGGCTTCTGTAGTCCCGTAGCAAAAAGTTGCGACAAACGACTCCTCTGGACGACGCATCAGGTTGTGGAACCTGTGCGCGTTTCGGTTGCCTCGAAGTGCGTTGGGCAAATGTGGCTTTCAAGTATTGCTTGTAGTTCTACTTAACCGTCTTGGTATCAGGCGTAGCGGAGAACGGTTTAAGCGATTTTCAGCTAGACTGTAAGCGCGTCATAGCCGATAAGGGTTCAGATATAGTCCAACGTCGTTGGCCGTTGTAATCTTTAGAGTTTTATCTTCAGTAGTGACTAATAACGTTCTGCCATTCGACTACTTGTACAGGGTCGTCTATGTCCAGTTCTTCTAAGCGGCGCCCTCCATTATAAGATAACGCAAACAAGGTACGTAATCGGTCCTATTAACTTATTAAACGTTGTGTAACCGTCCTTATCGTCAACGTACAGTAGGCCGATAGATTACGTAAACATACGTAATCTGCAACACGTTCCTAATGAACCGTCCAAAACTTAGCCTTAACGTCCTTAGCCTAACGCAAGCATTAGTAAGCCCTCAATTGTAATGAGTTGTGTGTTAATAATAACGTGTTTTTACTTACGGTGATGGTGTGGTAAGTGTAGGTAATAGTGAACTGCCGACAAGAAAGACCTTGCAGTGAATGTTCACGATGGTACCGGGTAAGGAACCAATCGTCGTATGCATTAGTTAGCTTTAGTTTGGGCTGCGAAGAGGCACTTTTTTCAGGGCCAGCAAAAAGAAGAACAGCATATCGGCTATAGATGCAGCACACTCTCGCCTGGCCCATAGAATGGCTTGTAGATTCAGCATGTCACGAAGAAGTCCTTTAAATAGCAATCGAGAAGCCTTGTAGATCGCGACTGCCAAATTGTTATAGAAAACCAGTTTGGATTCCGAGATGATGGTTGTATTAAGGTAAAGAACAATGTTTATCATACAAATCAAGACAATCTTTTATTCATTTGAACATAGTCAGTCAATCGGCGACTTGCTGCAACATGTTAATAACGCGTGTCACATGAAACTAAAAGATGCGAAATATTCGATGACGCATACAATGACAACGTCCCCAGAAGAGTTTTCCACACAAGGACAAATGACGTCCGATATCATTGTGAGTTTGACGACACAATGCACCATTCCACGACATGACGAATGCTGCGCAACTATATTCCCTTAATTCAGCGGAAATCAATCATCGATATAGGCAATAACTTAGATGAAAAGACGAGAATTCTGAAAAAAACTGCTCCCATATTAGCAAACTAGCCTAGGAATGAAACTAATATGATGAAGGAAACAGATCTCACCCCCTGGCAAGTGCTCACCATTCGCGTCCAAGTGAAGTTGTAGCTAGCGATAAAGCAGCTTGTGAGTAGAATACTCTATTGGCAAACACAAGTTTTGATTAATTATTGTCGCTGGCCAGGAAGATAGGCTATTGACTAAAATGGAATTCGACCAACGTTTTTGGCAGTTGTGTGTGCTGGCCAACTGGTTGGCTATGGAAAAGCAAAGTCATTTAACTTTCATCACGACGCTATTTCCTACAATCCCCCTTTGTTTAAACACATCGGTGTTGTTTGAAGACGGATTCAAGGTAATTGACAAAATTCAAACAAGTGTGCGTAGCGCTGTATTCGAAAAATGGCAGTTTATTTATTTATCTAATGCATTTTTAGTTATTGTCATAATTCCTTAGCCTCATCCGAGAGTTCATTATTAAAGTGTGCTGTCGCATACATCCTCGTCATTGGCTCTTGAAATAATTGCGTTACGATATTCCATTAATTTTTTTTTTGATGCTGTCTGTATCATGTAAAGCATGAGTAAGCTATACAAGAGGGAGAAAGTCGACCTCAACAAATTCAGCACATTAAATGAAAAATTTTCTATCAAAAGATTCATATTCTGCGAAGATAACGTTGATTGCGGTCTAAAAAATATTTGATCAATTTTTAGCACGGCTTTAGACTACGATCAAATGGACCTCAGTAACTCCAAGAAACTTGCAACCATTCCAAAATCAAATGAAGAGACTCATGACCCCACTACAGAATGATCAGATCACACACCAAAATGAAGCTCTCAGACTACTAATCACCAAACGTACACCAGTGAAAAGCTAAGTGAATAAAGCCTCACACCCAAAATAATATCAATAATGATAAGGGTCATAACAAAAGAACAACTTTGGAATAGGCAGGCAAAGATAAATACCCCATCAGCTTCGAGGCATGGTGAACGAAAGAAAAGCAAGAGGACGACCAACACAGAAGATGGTGCGACAATGTGTACGAATGGCCGGTCCTGGAAGTCACAGAACTACACAGCCACATAAGCAACGGCAACTCCGTAGACCTGATCTCATGCCGTTAGTTGCGGCAATCTGCCGCAGGCGGAGGACAGCAATTAAAGGAATGACAATTCCTTAACAAGCATCTTAACTAAAAGGAAATTAAACTGATTATCAAGGAATTTCATGAACCGCATTATCATACAAGTCTTCATGCAAAAAGTTGAGAACTTACGAGGGGTGATTGATAAGTTCGCGGCCCGACATAGAAAGCTTAAAGCCAGGCCATTATGCACCATGTGGATTGATACAATGGGAGATGTGTTGAGACCGGCGCATGACGAGTGATCAGTCGATCCGGTGAACTGTTGGTAAACCACAGCTACTTAACTTCAGTTACTAACTTATCAGTCAGTTAGTCAGATAAGTGTTGCGTAAGATGGATCACGTTTCAAATCGAGCTGTCATTCGTTATATCGGCTTGAAAGGACTCACACCAAAGGAATTTCAATGATGATATGGTTACCGATATGGCACCATCGGACTTTCAAATCTCTTCCCACTTCGCATCCAAACAGTGACGTACCGTCATGGAGCCGTTAGGAGTATCTGGACTCCAAAGAATCCACACTTCCTATTGAGCAAGGGATCCGCGCATTGCAGCACCGTTGGGCTAAGTGCTTGATTGTATGGCCGATTATGTCGAAAAATAAATATGTATCGTATGCGAAATATGCTTTTTACTATATCGGGCCGCGAACTTTTCAATCACCCCTCGTACTCTGCTTCTTGGCTCAAATTTCATATTTGTTAACTTGGCAAATATATAAACAACTTTTCCCACCAGTCTAAATGGATCTGTGAAGTTAAGACTGTTGTCCAAATTGTTAAATAGCAGACTGCATTCTGAGACCAATAAAAATCACTGTGCATAATTGAGTCATAAATGTATAGGATCATAATACTCTATGCAGTTAGAATTCAACTATGTTTATGTGTATTGATTTGATAATTAGTTAATTGACTTAATGAAGAAAATGCTCTTCCTATGCTGAGCAAGTGAAGTAATAATTAACCATCGAATTTTAACAAACATTCCCTTTCCAAGATTGTCATAACATCGAGGATTTGTAAAATACTATTCTTTCTTCTGTGTTGCTATCTTTCCTGTTAATATCTCCAAAACTGTAAAAAATTTGCCATATCTCATATTTGGTAGTGGGGTCTCAACTCGAGTTCATTTAATAAAATCGAAACCCGCATGCACTTTCGGATTTACTGAATTGCAGCTCTACCTAGTACTTACCCGATGTTATATGTTCTATTAATGTACCCTATTTCCGGGGGTTCCTGGAGTTGCCTTACAAATTCGTTAATATTGCTCAAAATTGTAGATGATATACATGTACATGTATATTTGTCTAACTTTTGCGCGTACTGTTTCGCTGAAGGACGATTGAAAATATTATAATCACACCCAGAAATCCGCGCGTGCATGTGTGTGACTTGCGTGTCAAGCTGTCACTATTGCTATCAAGCACCACCTATTGTGCAATGCTATTGAATTGAAATGAAATGAATGAAGAATCCCAAGACTCCTTTTGATCAAATATAAACCAATTTCAGTGATGCGAATAAGTTTTCAATCATAAAAGCACTACAGCCCAACACTGTGAGTCCGAGGTAGACTTAACTTTAATTGCTGGCAAATATATCAATTACTTTTGCTACAATCAATCACTTATTGCAATTTCCACTGTCGAAACTCAATCATTGCAATTCTTTTGAAAAAAACTGTCAATTTTCGAAAACTGCAATTGCAACTACAATCTTTGATTGATTGAAATGAATTCAACTGAAAATATTTGAATTAGTTCCCATTTAATTTATTTACGTTCGTTAATCAATTAACTTTTAAGCCCTGTTAACTACGTTTCTTAGTCATGATATCACTTACAAATTACAATGCTCCACATGTTTAAGTTTGACATGAAGAAGTTATACATATCCAAGGAGAAGTTTCATTCCTTTCTAATAAAACAATCTTTTCGCATTTTGTAGATTATGATTGTGAATAGTCGATTGATATCAACAAATTTACATTGAATATATGTTACCAATGTGACCGACAAGTAATCAAAGTGCATCTGTCATGATTTGTCCAAACCTTCGGATTTCCAGTCGCATTGTTTAATAATCAGCGGTCAACAAATTTACAACTTTATTTCACTGCCGATGTATTCTAGAATATGGGAAAGCAAGGTCTGTCATTCATGCCGTCATATAAACAAGTGGCTCCGCACAGACCGTTCCGAAGGTGACGATCATTACAAACTCTGATTTGTTGCAGTCAGCTACATGAGTGCAGGCATACACTGTGGTCAAGTAATTCGGAAACCAGTTGACATTCCAAATAGAGACACCGGCCGCTGTTCCCAGATATGAGAATCTATAACTTCTCAACCTTTGTCATCCTTTCTTTCTCTATCTTCGGCCAATCCTATGGTGCAAATCCCGTACAAGATCTGCAGGATTCAGTACGTCTAATGATGAGGGAAACTCAGCGAATTCTCGATCCTCAAAGAGTGAATCAAGATCAAACATGACCATTATCAACAATTCACTGACAGAAACAAGGCTTGGGCAGACGATGAAGACATTCGGTTATATGCGCAAAGAAGTCACTAAAGTATCTTAACAAGATAACGGACATGAGAAAAGTGTTTGAAAAACGATTTTCGCTACATTGCTTGATGATCTTTACCCAGGACAATTAACAAAGCAGGTAAATACAATTCTCAGTCAAGATGATGGAGACTTTACATGTATTCAAAAAGCAGGTTGAAAATACTAGGAATGAAGCAATCGAAGCCAGAAGTGAATTCATAAAGCAATTGTCAAATTTTAAGAGTGACTTCAGCAAATCAAGAGGATTCTCTCATCTGATATCAAGGAGGAAAACAATTGTTCAGAAATACAGCAATTGAAGCAAGAGATGATACTTTTGGTTATTTCAAAGAGCGATCACAGAATACAAGACTGAAAATTAAAAACGAAGGGAGTGAATCTCATGGATAAACTTAAAAAACAAATAGATATTTTTTCCAAATGAATCCGTCCAAAGGCAAGGATGAACTTCTCTATATTCGTCCCAGTAAATTTTGAATTTCAAAAGTGAATTATTTAATCCAAGAGCGTCGATTAAATGATTTCAACAGGCAACTCAGACTTTAAACTGAATCAGCAAAGTAGGAAAAACCCACCCCCCCCGATCAATTTTCTGATTTTCAAAAACAAATGCGGATTCAGGAATTATTCTGTGAAGACAAGAACGTCATTTTGTCTATTTTTCGACAAGAAATTTCAAATTAAGGAATGATCAATGAAAGTAAGAAGCATCTAATTTCTGTTTTCCAAAAACAATCTATTCTAGGAATTATTTTTGAGACAGTATAATAATGTGGTTTTATTGACGACATAAATGTCCAAAGGTGAGTGAATAAATACAGCAATACGAGCTATTTGCTGAGTTCCTATACAAGGGTATTTCAATAAATTGGTGAAATCAAGATACGTTCGCGTATAAATTTAAGAAAGCATGTAATGCTTTAATGACTGAATCAATCAAATCATGATAATATTTCATCTATTTCAAGAACAAAATCAAGTTTTTATCGATACAAGATGAAAATATGAGCTTTGACAACTATATTACTTAGGAATTTCAAGAATTGATTCCATCAAGCAAGGAGGGATCTAATTGTCTGATTTGCCAAAAGCAATGCTGTATCCAGAGCGATTCTCAAAGCAAGACTCTTTCTCTGTCCTACTTTGCAGACAGCAAGTAGAGCCTGTAAATGTATCAATTAATCAGGATGTTTCATTTCAATGATTCGAAATCAAATGATACTTCAAACCGGAAATATTCAAGTCCTTCAAGATCGTTCCTCTACGTCCAAAATCATTTGGGAACAAAAGGACCCAAAACTTGAAACTAATCTCACTGGCATTAACATTCCTCCCGTCAATGGCTCGGTGGTCGTAAGTCTCCATGGAAAGATTTCCACCCGATCGCTGCATTCTTGTTGCACAAACAGCGTAAAACTTGACCAATGCGAAACATAGTTCGCAGTAAAATACCCGGCTTCTAACTTTCAGAAGCGAGCGAAGATATTCTTGAAACCCGAGTAAGCATTGATTGGAGGTATCCATGTAGCATCAGATGGAAAAATGAAAAATGGAGTTCTAGACAAAGGAAAAGACAGACCTTACAATCGGACTTGAATCACACGTCCCCAATCTGACCTATGGTTCGTGCCAGTCTGCTTCGAATGTATCGTGATCTTGCGCTTACAACCTTTCCACTTCATGTGCTTAAGTATTCAATTATGTGTAGACTCAAACTTTTTTGTAGCATCATGGAGTGAAGCCTAGCTGCATGAGTAAAGAGGCTGCACCTGGCTGTGAGTAAGAAGGTTCAAGTTCGAATCTGTCCATCCCGGTGCCAACCGCTCTCACGAATGTCACTGACCTGACGGATGTGATTGACGAGCATGTCAACTGATCATTCTCATCCTACAGCTTACTAATAGTTGTTCATGCCCTGGGTGGGGAAAATGAGTAAAGAAACAAAAAGCGCTGCTATTTAGTATTTAAAGGATCAGAACGGATATGCCATTAAAAACAAAATCGTCATGATTACTCGTGCAAGGTTTTTAAAGAATAGTGAACTACCAAATTAATTCCGGTTTTTTTGTTCAAATCATGGTCTATGTTTTGAAAGTATTAAAAACTGAAGCCACAATAGCAAGTGCTCTTTGGAAATTCGCTAAGTTGCTCAGTCGTCCTTTATTCTGTTGTCAACAAATGTTTTTCGCAATTGGATGGTTTGCCTTCAAGATTTACAACACCTCTTTATTTTTTGTTATACATCGGCACTTCATTGGACCAGCGGAAATAAGAACTGATCACGTCTATACACATTGAAAATGGAAACGACGAACATAGTATAGACGAGTATAACATGGTAATGTTAATATGGACATTACGATTGGCCTAAAGAAAGATATTTAAAACAAATCAATCAATGAATCAAGCATAGATTTTACAGAGATATGCAGCCAAGAGATCCATGAAAAGAATGAATTATCTTTGCAGAGAAATATAGCTATCGCGATATTGGCTGAAAGGTCACAAAGTGTGATAGCCAAATGAGCTTATTTTAACGATTGTCACTCATTCTATCCTTAAATCTTTGTTTAACTGATTAAGAGGAAAAATGTTAAATTTTCATTACGTGTAGGATAGCTTACTGTGAGAGCTATACAAAGATCAATATAAGGAAGCTATACAGAATATACAAATAGCTTACTGGTTTGAGGAGCTATACAAATACAATCTACGTATAGCTATACCATAACAAACGTTTGATGAATGTAGTGCAAATTTCAAAACATAGTATTCTGCATAGACACGAAGCTTTTAGCTTGTGACCTATTGCAGAATAAGCATGTTTTGAAACTAAAAAAATCGCCAACCATCACACATGCCTAGGGAAAAACTAATTGTACCATATTTGATATGCAACTAAACTGGCTTGACATAAAGTAATAATAGTAACTTTTTATGGCATCTTAATTCTATGGTCTGATCGAACTTGGGTAATGAATGCATTAATATTTTTAACGATACCGACATCAACGAAATTTAAGTACACTATGCCACAAAATGCATAGCAACGTTGCCATGTACATTAAATTTTAAAAGTCAGCATTTTCACATTTATGGGAGGAATTTCAAACATGAATGAGGGCATTCCATACGATGCATATCTTTGCATCACTTACTGAGACGATATTGATGACTTATCATGAAAATCAAAGTAAAAACACTATTAAGAACACAAATTGAGGTCTAGGAATATATAACAAGTGGCGTGTAGAAAAAATAGCAAGAACAATGAAACAAATACCATAACTAATTAGATTATCGACGCAGAGCACTTATCATCTATGCCTACCAAGGCTATGTTGAAGCCAGGCGCAGGATGCTAAGGACAACCCACCCTACACAAAGATACCCTAATGTTACCGGGTTGTTGCGACTAACATGCCGCAAAATGGTAGAACCAGTTGAACTCTTGAATCGCACAGATGACAGATTCGCATACCTCCACGAGTATTGAAACAAAGGTTAAAAGACTTGAGCAGGCGTGGCAGTGGAAGCGAGGTAAAAAGAGGCTGACGCATTTACACAGCAAGACGAGAAGTTAATGTTGGCAGAACGCTTTGTTTAGTTTTGACAGTGCAGAAAGTTTGCTATACACCATCTATTTCTACAACAGCAAACTTTTCCACTTGCGTGGCTGTGACGAACACAGACGTATAAAGATTCATGACACTACAGTAGGAGAAGACAATGTGGGAAAATATGTTGATTTCACAGGAAATACTTCCAAAAATAGTCAAGGTGGTATGAGATCATTGGCAAAGAATATTGAGGCCAAATCTTTGCGATATTACTCTAAAAATAATGATCATAGACTCGTTGATTTGTATCAAGAGTACATCACAATTTGCAAATGGCTGTTCGAGGACGACCCTAGTTGTGATGCCTTTTATCGACGACCGCTCACAAACATCATCAACACTATTCGCTTCTCAAAGCAACCGATGGTCGTAAATTACTTGTCCAAAATTATAAAAAGTGTGGCATCGAAAGCTGAGTTAAAAGGCAGATTTACCTCACATAGTGGAAAAGCAACTGGCATTTCCCAAATGTATGATGCTGGAGTTCCTGAAAACACCATACAGCAGAGAAGTGGGAATCGATCGCTCGAATCATTGAGAAAATATATCAGAAGCAGAAACAGTGCATTAAGTTTGGTTGCCTCTGAGGCTTTAACACCGGGACATTCTTCGGCATCACACCATGAGCACGATGTTGCAGAGCAGGAAAATCCAGTGTCCAGCAGCAATTCAAATGTCTTAAGTCATGAATTCGTATCACGGAAAATGACTCCAAACGAAGATTTTGTTGTTCAAGGTGAACCTAAGCGAAGAATGCTGGTCGAGGCCGATGGTAATTCTAACATTATAAGATTCTCATTTCTGTAAATAACTGTTGTAGATACGTGTAAAGAATTTTTGTAACTTTTATGCTTATTTCATAGCTTTCCTCTAATTTCATAGACTTCTTGTTATTTTCACAGTTTTGAATAAATAGTGTGAAATTAGCTAGATATATTTTCTTATGCGGCGCAAAGAAATAATTGATAACTAT